>CM065387.1:14575000-15092500 GCA_033060915.1 Euryodendron excelsum | reverse complement strand
GCAGCATTGGTTGCTTCACCAATAGCAACATCTATATTATATGGACTCCTCTAAATTTGTGAGGTATACATGTTAGACAATTGACATTTGGGTAAGGATATGAGATATGTGTTTGATAGATCTAGTTAAATATGGACCCAACAAATATGAATAGTAGTCGCGTTTACAAGACAAAACTTCCATTTTATGCATAAAATCCTTTATTTTGCTTTGTAAACAACATTTTATTACAAAAAAATAAAAATAAAAGAACTATTTAACAGATATGAAATCATAACTGCATCCTAATGTCCTTAGACGAAAAGTAAGATGATTTCAAAACTTAAGACAGACAAGTCCAGGTAACATAGAGAAACAACCTCCTTGGAAGTGTGTTTCTTTGCATTACAAATACAGTTATCAATAAACTTAACCAATTAAGTTTGAAAAGGTTAGGATGAGATAGTGATTGTTTGAACACCATCAGCACTTAACAGATTTATCATATTACAGTTTTCCTACATTAGAATAATGGTGTGTATAAGTACTATCCTCAGTTCTACAAGTACCAATTAGCCACTTCTTTTCCCAGATTATGACAGCCTCTTGATTTGTAGTTCTATACATTGCTCATGAGTGCATCATTGCATTCCTTAAAAAATTCTAGCATCGCTTGCTAGAAAGTTTTCTTGATATGCCTTGTCGCTTTTTCTAGTTCCTGCTTTCCCAAAGCACTATCTCCTGTTACATCATTATATATTTCCTTTCTCACCTCCTTATCAGTGAGGTATACATACCTACATATATAGATATGTATGTTCTTTTCCATATATTCATTCTTTGGATATTCTTGTTTAATATAAATATTTTTCCTTTAGTGTTTAACAAATATTATTATTAGACAAAAGTAAATGAATAGATCTGTTTCCTGACACTGCACCTAACAGGAATAGAAAATTTTAATGTCAGTAACTTGCTCTCATTCAAAAATTTTAAGTCACCAATAAATCTCATAATGCTCGCAGATTTAATTGTCTGGCCCCCAAGAAATCGCGAGCTGAATCCTAATAGGAATAGAAAATTTCGACCCAAAATCCTTCTTAGAGTTCGAACCCTCAGCAGCCTAAATTACACATTTCCCTTCTTATGGTTCGAACGCCCATTTCCCCTTTATAATTAGGGTTCGAACCCTAAGGCCTGCACATGCCTATTTAATCTGCCCAACTTCTAATTGTTCGAACCCTCAAATGGGAGTTCTAACCCTAAGGCAAAAACGTCATTTTCTTCAACTTTTGCTAGCCATGGTTCGAACACCTGTTTTCTTCTTAGTTACACCGTTTGAACTCTCAGTATGTTTTTCCACAATTTCCAGCTATCTTTCCTTATTCCTTTGCAACTTCAATTCAAGGTTCTTGGAGTCCAGTTCTCCAAATGCTCGTTAGACGTGAACTTATATAACTTTGTGAGATCTTTCCAACGGCGTATCTTTCATTTCATTTCGAGCTATGGAGGATGAGTTGCACGCTTTCCAAGATAAATCCCAACAACAGCCCTCGATATGCGTACCCACTCTCCCGATTGCTTTTATGACTCCAAATCATCTTCTTTATCAACATTTACCTGCAATGAACTCAAAACACGATTATCAGTACAATATACGCTAAAGAGGCTATAATTAACCTAATCGAAAACTAACTTAGGTTAGTTCAGTTGCATCAAACTGCACTTACGCAGCTCAATCAAGGCCCTTCCACTCAGGCCCACCTCCATTGGTTTTTTTTTTTAGGAATCTTCAATCAGTTGAAAAGGTCAATAGTTATTTTGTCTTTAAAATCTCATTAGTCTCCTATTAACGAGCTTACAAATTACAAGTTACAACCATGAGTAGCTGAAAATAAATTAATATGCAACACACATATGTATACACAATACATACATATATACATATACATATATATGTCGACTTCTTATCAGAGGGCACGTGCCCTCCTTCCGAAAATTTTTCAAATTTCCACATAAACTCAGTATTCATGCTAAGTCATACATGAATATACAAAGGTAAATGCTAACATGTGTTTAAAGAGCACATTTTAAGTATATTTTATTGACTGTACGTAGTGTTGATAATGTGTTTTTAATGTTAAAAATTGTGAAAATATAAGTTTCATATCACTTTATAAAATCAGACAAAATAGGCTTAAAATATGCTCTAAGGGCACATGTTAGCAAGACACAAGCAAAAAAAAATTAAATTTTTTCACTTTTAACAAGATAAGATAGGCATAAAAACAATAAAAAAAAAGCAAAAAATTTTAAACTCTTGACTTTTTTGCTTATAAATAAATAAATAAAAAGTCAAGCTCAAAATTTAAAAAAAAAAAACTCATCCAAATGGGCCCTTGGTACAAATAAATTGAAAACTGAACTCTTATAACTTCCACTAAAGATAGAATAACACTCAAATAAGGAGAAGCCTAGTGAAAATATAGATCAGTTGTAAATCAGACGTCTTCAAAATCTGCAACCCACTTTGCCCTCTCTAGCCATCCTTGGCCAGCTCCCACTAGGGTTTCTTGCACTTCTTAGCCACTCGACGTCTACTTTGACATGGTTGAAGTCCCCGTCATACCCAGTGTACTCTGCACCATTGGCATGCTCGGAATACCCAACCTATTGGACCTCTTCGACACCTCACATTTTTGGTGTACTCCAAAGCCTCTGCTTAATGGGGTATTTATAGTTGCTTATTCCATTGTGCATCTCCGTCTGAACCAAATCTTCGTCGCCTAATTTGTTTGACACCGTGTGCAGCCCAAAGAAGAAGAAAAACGTGAGCTGAGTTGGTGAGTCGAGTCGAGTAAAGAGAGAGTTGAGATCCTCCTCCTCCTCTATATAACTTCTCTGTATCTATATTCGGTGTTGAATGGAGTGAAATATCTCTTCAAGTGTGTACGTAGGCAATTTGGCCAAACCACAGTAAATTGTTGTCATGTTGTTAGTGTTTCTTTTACTTTCGTTGTGCACAATAAGTGATATCAGAGTCTAGGTTGTTCAAAATAAGGTGTGAGCTTGCTTCGTTGTGTGGGAAGTGCGGAGAGTCTGTATCAAAGCCTTGGAGAAGATTCACAATTTTCGGTCTCGGTGAATAGATCAAAATTTTTTGGTGGAATTACTATTAATGAACAGAAAGAGAACAACACAAAAAAAAAAGAAAAAAAAAAAAAGAAAAGGTTTTGTTGATGGAGCCATGGAAGGCATTGCAAAACACTTTTGACGAATAGGTTTTGGCCATGTCAGGTGGGTGTGACAGTTTGACGGACGCTTCGATAAGCAGGTGTTGACAAGTGTTCAATGAAGGGGGTGCTTGCTTCTCAGTGAAGGTGCAAGCCATACTGGTTTGGTTATGATAGATGAATGTGTGACAGATCGATGGCTAGTGATAGACGATGACATAGCAAACGAGCAATGGTCGTGTCAGTGCAGTTCCACCTACATGTGGTGGGGGGTGATTGATGGGCGTGAGCTCCACCATCATGTGGGTGGGCTGCACCAACACAACCATTCTGCTTCCACCAAAAGGTAAAGGCAAGACAAGCCAAAAAAAAAGAAGAAAAAGAGTGCAAGGTTTCGGCCATTTTTTCTTCATCCTCAGCTACATTGTTTTTCTTTTTCAAATGCATTGGAGGCTTCTTTTTCTTTTTCTTTTTTGACTTGTCTTGCCTCTACCTTTCGGTGGAGGTAAAATGATTCATTAAATAATGGCTGATAGGCACTCCACCCATATAGTGATGGAGTCCACTCCCATCATTTACATGAGGTAACTCTAGGTTATACGATAAGAGTCAATTGTCACAAGCTTAATTCTTGGATACCTTGACCCATACAACCTTAGACACCTTTAACTACTAAAGATGCTAAGGAAGCCTTAGGAACACCGAAAGAACAAGGCTAAGAATAAGATAGTAACAAGAGAACAAAGAGAGCTTTGAGTGAACCTGGAGAATGCTTGTATTGCTTGAAACTTGGATGGTTTACAAATGAATGACTCCACCTATTTATAGTTGCCCACCTCCTCAATGGATGGTTGAGATCAACTTGCTCCTACGGTAGAGATTAGCTCTCTAGAGAGTTCTATACAAATATCTAAGATAATTATGTACAAAGCTTCTCAAGGAAGCCCCCCTCCCATTCTAAAATCTCCCACACCCTTTTAGTATCTACACTTGTGTAGAAAGATCTAGAATGCTCACCAAAATTTCCCCATGTGATGGAATGCCCAAGAATTGCCTAGAATATTCTAGACTTAGTGGGCTCCTTAGCATCCTCATGGGCGTATTTTTGGGCCATCTTGGTGGGTTTGTGACATTCTCCCCCACCTAATCTAGCAACGCCCTCGTTACAGCTCTTTGGAATTCTGCGAACTTGTTCACGAACTACCACAATGACTCCTCATGCTCCTAGCTTGCCTTGCTATCCAGTTGCCTCTTCCACTTGACCGAGTACTCGATAAAGCTTGGTGCCACGCCCCTCCCTGGGATAACTCGGTGAGCAAGGATAGTCTCCACTTCTTTATCGAATGATGCCGTGATGGATGTGGGAGCTCTACTGGATTTCCCACAGCTTGGGTCTTCCGCATCGGCATGGTAAGGCTTAAGAAGGCTAACGTGAAAGATCAGATGAATCTTTAACTTTGGAGGCAACTCAAGTTGGTAGGACACCTTACCAACTCATTTGCTAATCGGGAATGGTCCCTCGTACCGTCGTGCTAGCCCTTTGTGAAGCCCCTTGTATGCTTTGGCTTGATGAGTGAGAAGCTTCACCATGACAAGATCTCTTTCTTGGTACTCCTTTGGTTGCCGCTTCTTGTCTGCCCATTTCTTCATTGTTTTGGCCGCCTTGGTCATGTCGGTTTTCTCATACCACCCCTTGGCAAACTTGTAAGCTCCAGGGCTTTTGCCTGTATACTCGGTAGCAACGGCAGTAGGCGTCAAAGGTTGTTGGCCCATAGCAAGCTTAAATGGGCTAGTGTTGGTTGCCTCACTCCTTTATAGATCATAAAAGAATTGGGCAACATCAAGCAACTTGGCCCAATCTCTTTGGTTGGCACTTACATAGTGCCTTAAGTATAGCTCCAACAAAGCATTCACCCTCTCAGTTTGGTCATCGGTTTGTAGATGAAAGCTTGTAAAGAAATTAAGCTCCGTGCCAAGAAGCTTGAAAAGCTCGGTCCAAAAGTGCCTCGTAAAGCGAGAGTCCCGGTCACTAACAATAATATTCGGAACTCCCCAATATTTTACCACATGGGCTAAGAATAACCCAACTGTTTCCTCCACAGTGCAATCCTTGGTGGCCAGTATGAAAGTGACATACTTAGAAAATCGGTTGACCACCACAATGATGGCACCTTTTCCTTGGGACTTAGGAAGACAAGTGACGAAGTTTATAGAAACACTCTCCCAAGGTCGATCCAGAATTGGTAAGGGCTCTGGCAAGCCCGTGGGATGACTTTGCTCCACCTTGTCTTATTGGATGACTTTACTCCACCTTATCTTGTTGGCACACAAGACAAGTCTTCACATAAAGCTCTAGATCGTCTTGCATTAGTGGCCAATAGTAGGCATCCTCCAATAATGCCAATGTGCGGTGAACGCACAGATGTCCCGCCCATTTAGAGTCATGACACTCTTTAAGAATCTCCTTCCGTAGTATCCCCCATTTGGGCACATAGATCCGGTTACCTTTGGCAAAGAGAAGATCATCTTTGAGCCAAAATTGCCTCATCTTGCCTTGCTTGACGCCATCAATAATAGTCTTGGCCACTTGATCTTGTTGAAGCCCCTCCTTGATCTAATCCGTCAATGGACATTGGGGTCGGCTAATGGCGGCAAGCTCGGCCTTCCTACTTAGTGCGTCTGCCACCAAATTAATTTTTCCCGACTTGTACTCCAAGGTGTAGTCAAACTCAGCAAGGAAGTCTTGTCACCGTGCTTGCTTAGGAGTTAACTTCTTTTGAGTCAAGAAGTAACTTGTTGCTATGTAATCCGTCAAGACCACAAACTTGGAGCCAAGAAAATAGTGTCTCCATGTGCGCAAGCAATGAACCACTACGATCATCTCCTTTTCTTGCACCATATACCTCCTTTCAATGTCATTAAGCTTGCAGCTTTCAAAAGTAATGGGGTGACCTTCTTGCATTAACACCCCTCCAATGGCAAAGTCTGAGGCATTGGTGTGCACCTCCCATGGCTTCGTGTGGTTGGGCAGTACTAGAATGGGCTCCTTCATAATGGCCTTCTTAAGGGCTTGGAAGGCCTCCTCACACCTAGCCGTCCATTCCCATGGATGATTCTTCTTAAGAAGATTGGTTAAAGGTGCCCCTATTGTCGAATATCCTCGGATGAACTGCTGGTAATAATTGGCAAGGCCAAGGAAAAATAGTAGCTCCATGACCTTCTTTGGCTGCTCCTATTCTTGGATGGCTTGAACTGTAGCCTTGTCCATGCTTATAGTCCCGCCTCCAATTACATGGCTAAGAAAGTTTACCTCCGGTTGAGCGAAGGCACACTTCTCTCTTTTAACATATAGCTCATTTTCCCTTAAAACTTGAAAGACTTGTCGCAGATGGCCCATGTGTTCTTCTAAAGAGGAACTATATATGACAATATCATCCAAATGTACTATGATAAAGCGATCCAAGAAGGGTTGCAATACAAGGCCAAAGGGCATGACTATAAATTCAAAGAAGCCATACCTTGTGACACAAGCGGTCTTCGCCACGTCCTCCTTGGCGATTCTCACTTGGTAGTACCCCGATCTTGAATCAAGCTTGGTGAACCACCTTGCACCCCCAAGCCTTTAAAACAACTCGGCGATGAGAGGGATGGGGCACTTATTCTTGATAGTTAACTTGTTTAGCGCCCGGTAGTCAATGCGCAGTCGAAGGGACCCATCATGCTTTCTTTAAAATAAGACTAGCGTGCGATAAGGACACTTTGACAATTGGATGAAGCCGGCATCCAACAAGTCCTTTAGTTGCTTCTTTAATTCCTCCAACTCTAGGGGAGCCATACGGTAGGTGACTCGCCCCCCAAATGCAGTATTCCTACAAAATAGAGTTAGCACACCGCAAGAGTACGGGGGTCGCGATGAAGTATAAACCGGTAATCTGGTATCGTTCTCTCCCGAGGGACCTAGCCAAATATAGGCTCTAGTACTCAACTCACACTAACCTAACCTAGGATTGATTTGCAATTATGTGGGGAATTAGATCTAAAATAAAAAGAAAAATAAAAGGGCCGAAAATGTTTTGGATTTTTGATGATGGTTTTGAATTAATAACCTAATACAATGGAAATTAAAGTAATTAACACTAGACAATTAAAGTAAAGCAAAGTGAAAATAGAATTAAAGCAATTAAAAGGGAATTGGGCTCAAATGATCCAACCACTCAATTTCATTCAAGATTTCTAATGGGGTTTATAACTCAAATCAAACATAACATTTAAGTGTATTTGATTCGGAGGATTTAGCTTTGAAAAATGATTATTCTCAAGCAATTGAAATTAGATACATGTTCAATGAGGAATTAAAGTTTAATACCATCGATTCAACTTAGTCAATACCAAATTTGTGGTTTGTGCATTGATTAGCCAAACATAGTCAATAACCTAGGTTTTCTAAGGCATCTTCAATCAATTTGTGGGAATGAATTTCTAGCAATTGTGGAGTATTTGTCCAGTCAAGGATCCTAAATTAATACCATCGATTTGGGTGATGAAAATGCTCAAACTTAGTCAATAATTCAAGTTTTCTAAAATTCCACATCTAATTACTAGAAATTCAAATTCTAAGAAAATATGGCAATTAATTCATAAGATACCTCCATTGAATTCCTTGAATTATTTGGGTGATTTTCACATTTGAACCCAATCTAAAAACTAGCTAATTAAACTCATAATAAAAGCATGGAAAATGGAAACAAAGCATATAGAGATTTAAACAAAAATTTACTTGAAGATTAAGAGTGTTTGGATACAAGAAAAATACAAGAATGTGAAAGAAAATACAATACAATGAAAGGAAATTACAAGTTCTACTCCTATATTACCATTATAAAGCTAAATCTAAGCTAAAAATGAAGAAAAATGGAAAAACTAACCTTCTTGGAGCTTCTCCCACAGCCCCTCTATCTTAAACTAACCCTAACTACACAAAAAAACCTACAAAAAATCATAAAAACACCGCTTCGGACGCAAAAAATGCATTCTGGATGAACAGTAACCGTCCGAACGGTGAACAGTAACTGTTCGGACGGGTACTATTCACACTGTTCAACTGCAAAAAGTTTGAAGCTTGATTTGACAACCCTAAAGCTCGATTCAGCTGATACACATTGGAGGTAAAGTTGTAAAGCTTGAAGTCTTCTTTCCAATGACATAAAAATCAGCTCAATCGGATATCGGAGTAAAAAGTTATGGCCAAAATACCGAGATAGGTCTAAATTTTCATGAACAAATTATTCGCCTTGAACTCGCTTTGATTATTCTTGATTCCTTTTCACCTTTATTAGCTTATATAACCTACAAAATACATACAAAACATACTCAAACAAATATCTAACTAAAATAAGATAATTAATTACAATATAAGTCTAACAAAATACAAATTAAGGCCTTATGATTACACTTTTAGGGTGTAATCAGTAGGGTGCCATGGCTGGAATCTTGGCACCTACCTCCAACTCTATGACATGAACCACCTCCCTCTTAGGTGGAAGTTTCTTTGGCAACTCTAGGGGCATGACATCCTTGTAGTCTTCAAGCACATCCACCATTTCACTTGGCATGCCTTCCATGGTGCTAGAAAAGTCTTCATTAAGCTTCAAGGTTGCAAGAAATGTTAGCTCATTCTTCTTGAGACCCTTGGAAAGTTGCATGGCGAACAAAGCTTTACCCTTTAAAGTCGTCTCTCGAGCCAATGGTACCATGCATGCGTTGGCTTCGCCCATGATGCACATGGTCTCGGCAAAGGGGATGGGGAATGCCCGCACCCTATTTAAGAACTTCATCCCTAACACAATGGGGTAGTCATCCATTGGTACCACCGAGAAATCCACTTGGCCACACCAATCCCCAATGAGCAGCCTAACTCCCCGAGCAACTCCATAGATAGGCCGTGCCTCCGAGTTGATGGCCTTTAACCACCCTTGCTCTTCCTTGAATTGGAGACCTAGCCTCTTAGCCTCCTTGACTTCAATAAAATTGTGAGAAGCGTGGGTATCAACTAAAGCACAAGCGTTGAAACCGCGTACCTTTGCTTCCACGTACATGCGCCCTTTTTTCTTGGCCTTCGGCACATCCACTTTGGTCTTGATTGCATTGAGTAGCCTCAGAGAGCCCATTTTGGTCTCCTCTGGTTAGGGGCGTTCCTCGTCCTCATCTTAGATAAAAGCCGATAGCTTAGCCCGCTTTGAATAGTTGCGGGCAAAGTGATTTCCATCATAAAGGAAGCATGTAAACTTAGGCTTATCACCACCCTTTTTTGCTTTGTTAAACTTGTCGCGGCTTGATAAGGATGGTTTGTGTCCACCCTCCTTTGCTTGGCTTGCATGCTCTCCCCCACCTTTGCCTTTATTATACTTTTGATTTTTGGGCTTGGAAGAGGACTCACATTGCTTGTAATCGGTTGAGGACTCCACTATAGAGATGGCCGTTGCAAGATCTTGGGGTCCCCATTATTGAACTTCAATCTTAGCCCATGATTGTGGCCCATTGATGAAGGTGAAGAGAGACTCCTTCTCGAACATGTCTGGTATCTCCAATAGTAGCTCGGAGAACTCCTTCACATATTCCCGCACCGTGCCTTTATGGGAGAGACGCCTTAGTCGGGCCCTTGCTTTATGCTCCGATTTTTCGGGATAGAATTGCTCTTGATTTCCCTCTTAAAGTCATCCCATATGGCTATGGTGCATAAGCCACGCTCCATATCCACATGCCGCCGCCTCCACCATAGCGTGGCCACATCTTAGAGAAAGAGAGGGGCCGTTTTTATCTTCTTATCATCACCACTTATGCTAGTGACTTCAAAATATTGCTCCAAGTTCCACAAGAAATTGTCTAACTCTCTAGCATTCATTAACCCATTATAGGACTTGGGCTTAGGAATGTCAACTTTATGAGAGGGGAGGAAGAAACCATACCTTAGGTGATATCCATTTTGCACAAGGACCAATCACCTTTAATGTCCCTCATTTCCTCCCTTATGGCGGCAATCTCAGCTTGGACCATCTCCTTGAGAGCCTCCATTTGACTCCTTAAACTCTCTGCCATGGAGTTAAAGCCCGCTTGCATCTCCCCTTGGAACTCCTCATGCCCATTGTCGATCCCTTCGACGCGTTGTGTGAGTCCCTCGATGCTTTGGTCTACCTCCTCGAACTTGTCCCAAGTGTTGCCCATGGCAAACTCCACCTTTGTGAGTTGACTCTCCAAGGAAGCCATGACGTCCGTTGACTTGCCCCTTTTTCCTTTGCCGAGAGGAGGAATTGGAACCCTCTCTTGAACACTATCATGCTTGGTGACATCTAAACCAGTAATTGCTATCTTAGTCTTCACGAACCAAAACTCTGACACCAACTATCGCGAGCTTAATTCTTGGACACCTTGACCCGTGCGGCCTTAGACACCTTTAGTTACTAAAGATGTTAAGTAAGCCTTAAGAACACCAAAAGAACAAGACTAAGAATAAGAGAGCATTAAGAGAACAAAGAGTGCTTTGAGTGAACTTGGAGAATGCTTGTATTGCTTGAAACTTGGATGGTTTACAAATGAATGACTCCACCTATTTATAGTTGTCTACCTCCTCAATGGATGGTTGAGATCAACTTGATCATACTGTGGAGATTAGCTCTCTAGAGAGTTATATATAAATATCTAAGATATTTATGTATAAAGCTTCTCAAGGAAGCCTCCTTCCTATTTTAGAATCTCTCACACCCTTCTAGTATCTATACTTGTGCAAAAAGATCTAGAATGCTCACCAAAATTTCCCATGTGATGGAATGCCCAAGAATTGTCTAAAATGTTCTAGACTTAATGGACTCTTTAGCATTCTCATGGCCCTATTTTTGGGTCATCTTAGTGGGCTTGTGACATAATTCACCCGCTGAAGTTTTAAAACATTCCTTATAATATATAATATTATTAATAAAATTTTGTATTTATATAAGTTGATCCGCTTTAACCCTAACTTTTTATATCTAAACATTTAAAAAGTATGTAATTTTATAGTCCATTATGATATTTGATCGATATTTGATTAATTTAATAATTCCATAATTTAAAGCAATACTTATTTGCTTATGGGTTCTATTTGTTATTCAGTTGTCATAAATGCGATTGACTTTTTATGTTAGAGCTTATATTTCTAACAACGTTCCATCTTTTAGTAATTTAAGAAATTATTAATTTATATTTTAATTTAGATACACACGTTACTTAGATTTTTTTGCTTTTAATAATTTAGTTCAAGTTTTTAGTTATATGTTATAAAAAATGTTGATTTTTGATAAAAAAAAATTTATATAACAAGTTATCATATTTTCTAATAGTTGACATACTTAAATTACTAAACATATTTTTATATAGCTTCTTATTAATAATCATATAATGTAAATTAAAAACTAAAATTGATAAATTAACCTATTCTTACAACAAGTATTAAAATATAAAATGAAAAATAAAATTTATTTATCTAACACTATAGTTTTATAGTTTGTTAATAATATGTTTTAAAAAATTGAATATATATGAGACAAAAATTCAAGCCACTAACATGTACAAGAAGAAATTATTTATAAATATTATCGTATTTTTTTATCTTAACTTTTTAATTAATGTTTGTACGATTCCCAAGTAAAAATATATACGTATTTTTTATGTTTTAGTATTTTTATATCAAATTCTTTTATTATATTTTAAAAAAATTATATTAAACACGCATCAAAGCTATATATAGAGAAAAATAGCACATTTAAACCGCATAAACTCATTCCAACATCTTTTAATAAAATAAAAAAAAAAAAAAAAAGAAACTAGGTGGTTTTGTCTTTTAGAATTTAATATTACTTTTTGTATTAATGACCACTTGATTGATTGATTGCTTACTTTTTTTCAAATTTGTTTCATTGAGGATCAGAGTACATGCATATCCGGTTGCTCATTACAATAGAACAGCAAGTGAATTCGTGACAGTTTGATGGAGCCATGGTAGAAAAGAGATGACGAAATGACTGCCGGTAGCATTCCACTTTTCTTTTGTACCCCTTTGCACTCCTAAAATCAAAGTCAATTTAAAGACCACGAAAATGCGTCCGTTTTTAATGAGAGTTCCTATACGTTATGAGACTCATTGTCTTATTAATCAATACAATATACTCGTTTCCTCATGCCGATCTGCAAAGAAGATACAGAGAGTACTGAAGTTTATAGCAAGTTTTATGTTCTTCTGACATTTTCTTTCTATATGTGAGTGATTAAGCATACACGTTGTCTTTATACATACAAGATTCTGGGTTTTAATCTATAAATCTTTATTATAAAATTTTATAGGGAGATTTATAACCAATTAATGACAATAGTATACAGCCCTTCCAAAGTTTGAAATTTTTTTTTTCCCCTATAGATTTTTAGATATTTAGAATACAATATAGTGAATTGGTTTCTCCCTCCACCCAAATGTTTTAAATTTTACTTCATTCTTGAAAATTTTTAAATATTTAGAGTACAATATAGTGTATTCGCGCTAAAGGTTCTAAATTTCACTTCACCCTTGTAAATTTGGAATATTTAGAATACTATATAGTATATTGTTCCTCCAAAAATAAAATAAAAAATTTCTTTAACCCTATTTTCAACAAAAAAAAAAAATCTTCTTGGCCCCTCTAACTGAAATACTGGTTCTACCAATGAATATACGCATCCTATTACATGCATTACCATAATTCAAACTTTAATGCAATTCTCTTGTTTTTTTTTTTCTTCACTTTCCTTCTTATTTTCTTACTTGTAAAACACAATATCCCAGCACGTACCACTAAGCCTTTCCACTCTCTCTCGACTTAGCCATCTCTCATGCAAAATGGAGAATAAGTGCAAAATGAAGAACATAAGCAAGATAATTGGCTTACTAAAGGATAACTGTCATGCACAGAAGGATGGGTATTCTTGATATTTAAGGTGTCAACTCTCCCATCAGGTTTAGATGTTGAGTCATCATTCTACTACTAATTTGTGTTAATCAAGAAATCATATTTCAATGGTATAGTCAAACAAATAAGTTAATATATGAACTTAGGTGGTGACTCTTAACCTATTTTGATGTCAACTCCAAGTGTCCTTCATTCCTAAAGAAGTTTGATAATGAAGATTAAGCACCAATCATTAATCAAACAACTTGTCTTTAAAATAGTTAGAGTTCAAATTTTTAGAAAAAACGAAAATATAAATGTTTGAAACTTATAGCTCCTTTTTTTGAAATAATCATGAAATGTTATTGAAAATACTTCTTTAAACTCTTTATTTATGATTTGCTATTGTCAAATGCAAAACTCAAAACTATAAAGTGGAAAGACATGTCAAATTACAAAGTAATACTTGGATACTATAAAAATACTATGCGAACTCCTTTTGGACTGGGAGGAGTGCGGATGAGAAACAGTCCATGAAGTACTTCGAAAATTACAAAGTATTTTAAAAAACGGAAGATGGGTAGATGATATAAAGATCAACAGCTGGGATATTCTGGATTTAGGGCATTAAGAGGATTTTTTAATGTACTTACATGTTAATAGCCCTTGTAAACCCCCTCCTTGGCTTAAATCAAAAGACACTTCTATGCAAAACCCGCCCTGTTTTCCTATGCAAATTAAAAAACGAGGCTCTAGGCTCTAGCTCCCACTCCAACTCAGCATGCTCTGTCACACTGAGATCCACATGGTATCCAAATCTAAGCCAGCCAAAAAAGTAGACTGACCCAACACGAGAACATGTTCTTCCAATGAGTTACACAATCACACAACACTGTGAGGGGCGGAGGCAGTATCTTGGCCATGTGTTAGTCCCACATTGCCTGGTGAGTTGAAATGAAGTATGATACATGTAAGCACAAATCTTCACTTGGTACAACTTGTTTGAACTCCGTGAAGGTCCCAAAATAGACTATATTGTGCCATGTAACTTTAAGTCGTGACACCCACTTTGCAAATTGGTTAATTAGGGGCGTACTTCCAATAAGAATGATAAGACTAGGAATTTTATTTTTTTATTTTTGGAAAGTAGAGTAGGAATTATTTAGTGAAGTTTGATTTGCTATTGAACTTCAATGAAAATATTGATAATTTGATATCGCCCATATGGAAAACAGCTAACAAGGCTTCTTTATCCTTTTTCTGTTACCATCAACTAGTTTATTTTTATTCTTTTTCTTTTTTATGCACCCTTCCCCTGCAAATATAATTGTAGAGAAATGGGGAGCTTACCTAACTTAGCTCTTCGAAATCAAAGCGCTACCAACCCTTTATTGTAAAGCTCCACTGGTACACCTGAGGTCTGAGGACTTCACTGCCTTCCTTGGCATCGGCACCAATATTCAAGGGCTTTGAGTTTTCATTTCCTATTTCCAGAATTCAATAGACTAAGTCATATTTGATCCGCTACATTTTTTTTAACTTAATTTAAATATATATATGTATATATATTTACATATGGTGAAGCATGTAGAGACTAGCATTATAACCTGTCATAGCTTTCTTTTTCATTTTCTCATATATCGACTTCTGTCTTGTTATTTTAACGCTTGATATGTGTTATTTGATTTCCTCAAATTTGATTTCTTGTTGTAGAGAGTTTCTGGTTATTTTGGATTTTTGGAACCAAAGCCATGTTCGTTTCACATAATTTTTTTGTAAAGGTACACTAATTCTAATAACTCTTAAACTGGCTGGCTACTTCTTTAATCACCTCCCAATATTCTTCTTTTTTTTTTCATTTTCTTGACAAACCTTTGGTGATTTGTTTGGACAGAGTTTCCACTAAGTTTATGAGCTATGATACCTGATGCAATAGCGGATCATGTCTCCCTTCAATTAGACGAAAAGCTTACTCACCAATGTCATACACACTTTGAGTGCTATATCCGCAAAGTGTATGATCGACTACGTAGGCAAAATGAAAACGCCTATGAACCGGAAATACTGGCAGTAGGACCATACCACCGTGGTAAAGGCAAACTAAGAGAGATGGAAGAACATAAATTATGGTATCTGCAACTACTTCTTGAACGAAGAAATGAGACAAGTGTGGAAAGATACATCGTAGCCATGAGAGATTTGCAAGAAAGAGCACAAAGATGTTATAATGCAGAATCTTTAAGCCTTAATAAAGACGAGTTTGTGGAAATGATGCTTCTTGTCGGCTGTTTTATCATTGAGTTATTCCGCAAATTCACAATGACAGGCACTAGAGATACTTGTGACCCTCTCTTCAGAATGGATTGGATCCACCTTTGTATATGGCGCGACTGGATGCTATTTGAAAATCAACTTCCATTCTTTGTCTTCGTGCAGTTGTTCAACATGACCACAGTTCCAGATGATCCGCGAGACAATATCATCGACTTGGCCATGGGATACTATTATTGCGCCAAGCACAACTTTTATAGCATATCAACAGGTCCTGAAACGGATTTAAAAGCTTCATTTAGAGTCTCAACATATGATGTGAGGCATCTTCTTGGCCTAGTACACCATATTACGTCTTCTCCATTTGCAAAATTGGTAGATCAAAGAAATGTTGAAAACAGGGAAAAGATGTGGGAGTTCATGCAATGTGCCACAGAGCTAGAAGAGGCCGGGATCAGGTTAAAGAAGGCCAAGAATGATACACATCCGTTTGATATAAAGTTCATAAATGGGACACTAGAAATCCCACTATTCACAGTAGACGAGAAGAGCGAATGTTTTATTAGAAATCTAATTGCGTACGAGCAGCATCTTCATGATTCTAACCCCAAATATGTCAACGATTATTTAACTTTCTTGTTTTGCCTCGTCAATTCCGCAAAGGATGTCAGCTTGCTTCGCCGTTATGGAATTTTGAATAACATGTTGGGTGACAGTGAAGCAGCTTCGGCAATGTTTAGCAAGGCTTCTGCCTGTCTCTTTGTGTCTCGTGGTGGCTTCTATTACTCCAAAGTTTTCAACAACGTAAATGCTCATTGTAGGCGGCGTCGGAACATATGGACGGCAAAACTAAGGCGTAATTACTTCAACAGCCCATGGAAATTCATTTCATTTTTGGGTGCTGTTGTATTACTTCTACTCACTTTAATGCAAACTATGTTTTCCATTCTTTCTTACTTTTCCGTTAAATGATGCAGCGAGGTGTTGCTTTTGATTGTCAAATAAAAACTATTATGTTATTGTTAGGTTTATCATTAAATCATGTACAATTTCGTTTTTTTTTTTTCACCCTCTCTTTGGGGTCTAGGAAAGTAATATTGATTTTGAATGCGGTCATGATTTTAGGTGATATTTTTAATCAGTAAAGTTTAGCATTTCCATGCTGAAAATTGAGCATCCTCATGCTCGTCATGAATACATAATTCTCAGAAGTTCAAATGCACATATTCAAATCTTAAAGGTTTTGCTGCTTTGGAGTTTTGTTTTCTTTTTCTATTTTTCTTGGTTTCAGGTCTCTAATCGTACCTCCGAGTACCATTTGTTGGGACCTGGAAAACAAATATTACAATTAACAGTCAAAAGTTAAATAGAATTAGTTAAGATTACTGTTAAATGAACAGATTTTTATGCATAATTTTCACACAAAATTATGTCACTTTTTATGATCGACCACTTCAAAACCAAAAGACGCATCATTTTGATTCCTAATCTCAAAAATTTCATTAAAACATCATCTTTAAAAATAAATAAAAAAACTATAAGTATATAAGTTTTCTTCAATTGAAAGAATAGGGAAAAAGGGAAAAAAAAAAAAAAAACCAATGTCGGAGTGTAATTTTCTAATATAATCTTTTTATTAGAAAATAAAGAACAATACAATAAAAGTAGTTTTGCAAGTATTAACCAATAGACCGGAGCCTTTGTCCCAATGGTCATGGACTCACCTCGATTTCAGTGAGGTCTAGAGTTCGAGCCGCGACAAGAGGGTGGAGTCTGGGATCGATAATATCTGATCCTCCTGCCGCTTACTCCTGTAAAATTTAGTTTACTAATATACTAACCTCCCAACCTCTGCTAACTTTCCCCTCAGAAAAACAAAAGGTATTAACCAATAAACTCATCCTAGAGTTCATTGTAGACCCCTCTCAACTTGTCTCTCAAGAATAATTAATGAAAAATTATCCTTTATAGTGGTTCATATTAAGCCTGTTCTTGTAAGACCCATACGTACAACTGCTAGATTAAAACCCAACAGCAATGAGACACCATCCAATTTCAAATCACAATTACTGTGATATGGTTTCAATAGCTATCAAGCTACTGGATTTCGTCTCGCATTCGGTTTATTAAAAACTCGTACGAGATCGACTCGTTGAGTAATAAACTAAGTTTAAATATATTTTAAAGCTCATTAATTTTCTAAGTTTGACTCGAACTCAGCTCGATAAGCTTATTACACTAAACTTTAAGTTACTCGAGCTCGATTCGTGATCGACTAGATTAAAACTCTTTTAAACTCGTTAAGATTTTCAAACCAAGTTTGAACATTCCATAACTCTACTAAGTTCGGCTCGACTCGTTTACAGCTCTAAAAAAAAATCCTACATTACAAATCAAAATTGTATTACAATTAGCCAATCAATTTAATTTGGATTACAATTAGACAGTCATTAGTTTATTACAAGGAAACGGGCTTGGCAAATGCCTTGAGTCACCGGATTTGTTTACCCACAACTCTTGTCTCATGCGGTTAAATTTTTTAAAAAAAAAAGGGGCTGAAGGAATATGTCATTCTTTTAAAAAATGTATACAAAAATATTCACCTTAATAATCTGGGACTTTGAGAATACAAAATTTTTCTAGCTTCACGGAAAAAGATAGTAAAATAAATAAAAATGAAGGGAGAGTGTAGGTGGAACGTTTCTTTACAATGCACAATTTTTTTCCTTTTTTTGGTCTAGCTTTGTACAACAAAATTGATCCCACAAAGATTAATGTCACAGAACTAGCAACCATGCCTCAAATGCCAATAAATTTTAGGCCTGTCGATGCATAGGTCTGATTCTGACCCGATTGAACCTGAATCCGATTTGAAAATTTTCGAGTCTGATTCAGATTCAATTTTTAACGGATCAGATCAGATAGGCACATATCCCATCTGTTAAAATTGCTCTGGACCCGAATAACCGACCCGATTGATGTTGCTGCCCTTTTATTTTTTTTATTTTTTTATTTTTTCCTCCCTCTCTCTCTCTCTTCCCTGTTTCCATTTTCTGGGTTGAGTGGTTTTCTTTTCTGAGAGTGTTTGGTTTCAGGAAAATCCGCAATCAAGAAAGGAACAAAAACAAAAAAGACAGTAACATTTGAGGGAAGAACCAAAGTGGATCTTCAAGTAGCATTTTAAAACTAGAGAAGGAACAAAAACAAAAAAGATTGTAATTGTATTCACTTGATTCAAAGTTTGTAGCCACTAGATAAACACACGCAATCTGTCTTGCTTTTTATTTGCAGAATCTTTGAATCTTCGACTCTCTCTCTCTCAAAATGCTTACCTTATGATCTAAATCTCGCCAAGAAGTCTCAAAATCAGAGAAACCTCCACTGCCTCAGTTTGCTGCATCTGGGTTCAAAATCTCCCAACCACGGTCGCGTATTTGGGTCTTCTTCAAAACCCACTTCTCAGAGATGTCATTCAGGTACAAATTTCATTTGATTCACTATGAGCTTTTTTCCATTTTCTCTAAGCCCTTATTCATCTCTCTCAAGCTCTTTTGTTAAAATACTAGCATTAAGCCTACTATCAGAAGAAAGACAAAGAAATTGAAAACAGCTCGACCGAAGGCAAATACATGAACTAGACTGCAAGCTCCACAATCTTGCTTGAGACTAAAAACTCTAACCAGGTCTCTCTTTTGATCTTTTTCAAAATGTGATTTGTTGTTTCACCAACCCCAAGATTCATTATGTACTACTTTTTTATATTCCCAATGTGCAGTAGTCAAATCTTGAGAACAAAAAACAACAAGCTACATCTGCAAAATTGTTTTCTCCAAAAGATTCTTAAAAAAAATTTCAATTCAAAGCTCTTCACTTTATACCTCTTTACTTTCTTTGTTCAAGATATCAAGCTTTGTTCTTTATCTACGGTGCTTTTCCGATGCTTAAAACTTTGTAGTTTCTCTTTTATATTCTTTTTTTCTTTTTTGTGATTGATGATGTGTATTCTCAGGAAGTTAGAGCCGATTTGAACTCCAAGCTAGAATCGTTGTTGAATTTGGAGAAGCGGATGAGGCTTGCCATTGTCGCCGATGAAATAACAAAATTGCTAATTGGGCCCGGATTTATAATTAGATTATTGGGTCTATCCATATCCAATCTGATAATAAACGGATCGGTCGGTTCTGATTTTATCAGATTACCGGATGGAAGCTGACTAATCGGGTCTAAAATTGTCGAATTGGGCCCGAATCCATTCCGGATCAGATCCGACCTTTGGCAGGCCTACCTATAATGGGTGAGTGGACCAATAAATGACTCCAACTTTCAGTTTGTGCGTAAATAACAGTAAACTCGGGCAATGCCCCAAGAGTAATAAAAATGCTAGTGATATTGCCCCTGTTTTGTGAATACAAATACAATTTCCTTTCTTTCTCGCATGAAGAAACTGTAAGAAACTTATTTACAAAGAAAAGAAGAAAAAAAAAAAAAAGAAAGAGCCTCGAAGCAAGGTAGTACAAAGTTTTTCTATACTTGTGGTCATTGGATTTTGTTATGTGACTGTTTTTTTAAAATAAAACCTTTGTTTAACTAATTTAAAGCAATAGATTCTAAGTTTAAATATATAGAGAAAGGTCTTGAATTCAATTGATTCAATCACCCAATTTCATTAAGCATTTAAGGAGGGTTTTATAACTCAAATCAAATGTCTTGACATGAAACTATGATTTGGAGAATTTTGACTATCAAAATGTGAATTCATTAATAATTGAAAATTGAAGCCTAATAAAGAATCATAGGTTTATATCATCAATTTGTACAATTTTAATACTATTCCAAGTATTGCGTATCAAAATTACCAAACTTAGTCAACAACCTAAGTTTTCTTATAGATTTAAGTGTCAATTGTTAAGAATTAAGTAAATAGATAGATATAGCATTGAAAACCCAACTACCTTCATTGTAGACTTGAAACCTTGGATGATCTTTTGAATTGAATTCAAGAGAAGAGTTAGCCAAGCATCATCATTGCATTACAATTGAAAATTTTCAAAAGACAAAAGCAATTGAAATTGAATCTAACTATTGCAAAAAAAAAAAAACTTAGAAATGTTTCTCTCTCTACGCTAAAAAAGTACAATTCATAATATAAAGTCTATATCCCCAATTTGAGGTACAAAAACAAAGTCTGCGTAGATTGTTCGATTGTGTCATTCAAATGGTTTGCTTACGGGAAACTAATTGGTTTTTGCCCATTCTGAATTCCTGCTCTGGTTGGTTTCTTGATTCGAATAGTTGCTAACCTGCTTCGAACGAAAAAACAAACTCTCTTAATTAGTACAAGCAATTGTTATTTTTTTTTTTTCCTCCGTTTTATAAGGTCACTAATAAAAGTTACTTCTAACTTTTTTTTCCATTGTCCTTTAACAAGCTCAATTACAAGTTGGCATTAAACCTAGCAACTAAAATTTTGTTTCATGCAAAATCTTTTCCAAATTTCCTTATTCGCATGAGTTATTTCTTTATATGATTTTAGGAATAAAAATTCTATTACACTTTTGACCAACTGTTGGATATTTTTTCATATACTTGATTCTCCTAATAAGATGCTTTGTGAGTCACTATGGCCCTGAGGACGACCCCAACTTGTGTAGTTTGCAATTTTGGATCAATTATGGGTAAAATAGGCCCAGTTGTTGGATATTTGTTCAATATACTTTATTCTCCTTATAAGATGCTTTGTGAGTCACTATGGCCATGAGGACGACCCCCCAACTTGTAGTTTGAAATTATGGAGCAGAGCTTTCATCTCTCACATAGAAATACGGTCTCTATTAGGTTGGATCAAAATATCTCAGCAAGTGAAGACTCACCCTAATATGAAAGGAAGAGGAAGAGTCAACTCATGCTTCATTGAATAATCTCTTCAATTATTGGTCTCTAATGTTATTGTCTCCCTACTTTTCTTATGCACATTCGTTTGATGCAACTTATCCATGATACATAATAATTGTACCTAAAGGAAAAATAGCAATTCCCCTCTTTATAAAGGTTGAAGTGCCTCTCCAATCACAAAATAATTCACTCTTCAGCTAAAGTCAGGGGAACGAGAGTGGCATAAGCAAGGAGTGGAATTTCTAACCAGTAAGTTGTTTAAATTTCTAAATATTTCTTCTATTTTGCATATTATTGGGCACATGATGTGGATATTCATATATTTTGGAGGAGTATGTATTGATGATCCTTTAGTTGCATCCTATCAAATGGATCTTCTTTTCCTCCAGACCTTAATATTTAAAATCTTTCAAATTTCTTATCTCATTACACCACGTGTTAGTCACTCAGATTCAACAGATAATGTTGTTATCCAATTTAAATTCAAGTTTTCATTTTGTTAATTTTTTTAACATTAAGTAAAATCGTGAGTTTGAATAAGATAATATCATTTGCTAGATGTAAATGACTATAGTGAGATGAGAAGTCTGAAGGATTTTAAATATTAAAGTCTGAAAGTGAGCCGATTCCTATCAAACTGAGGGCAATTACCAAAGATGTAACTACCTTACAAAGTTTATTTACTTCTTTTGTAAAATTGTTTGTCCAAGGCTTCAGTTTACTTTGGATTATTTTGCCACATTTATTATCCTAATCTACTCAATTCTTGAGCTTCCTGGATACATATGTCAAAATTAAATATGCTGAAGAAATCAAACAAGACCTTAGAAAAAAGCTAAATACACATCGTTAATAGGTACATTCATAATCTTTCTCTCATATATAAAAGTACAATAAAAAGACAGAAAGGGGCAGAGAGTTGTGAATGCACCGCGTTACTCTTCTTCCTCCTCTTTTCACCACGCACAAGGTCCTTCTAGTTAGATGTGCGGAGTAGGAGGAGTAGATCCCTCATTTTCCTATTTTCAATTGTTGTACTTGTTAGCCAAAATTGTTTATGTAAATGGAGTGTTCCCTATAGCAAAATCTTTGACTTCATCCCTATGTGTGAACAATTTTTTTAGGAATCTTTAATAAGTTGAAAAGGTCAAGAGTTGATTTGCATTTAAAATCTCATTAGTCCCCTATATATGAGGTTACAAGTTACAACCATGAGCAGCTGAAATAATAATACGCAACACATATATCTATGACAAATGACCAGGCCTTTGACTCCATGGTCATCGACCCACCTCGAGGTCCTCGACTTCGGTGAGGTCACGGGTTCAAGTCTCAGCAAGAGCGCAATGTCTAAGACAGATATTATCTGATTCTCCTGTCACAGGTTCAAGTCTCAATAAGAGTGCAATGTTTAGGACTGATATTATCTGATTCTCCTGTCATTTAATCATTGTAGGATTTAATCTACTAGCTATACTTTGATCCTCCTAAAAAAGAATTATATGTATGACAATACATATATATATATACATACTTATATATACGTCAACTTCTTATAAGAGAGCACGTGTCCTCCCTCTGAAAAATTTTCAAACTTCCACATAAACTTAGTATTCATGGTAAGTCGTACATGAATATAGAAAAGCAAATGCTAACATGTATTTTAAGAATACATTCTAAGCATGTTTTATTGGCTATATACAGTGTTGATAATTAGTTTTTAATATTAAAAATTATGAAAACAAAAGTTTCATATTACTTTGTAAAACCAGACAAAGCAGGCTTAAAATAGCTCTATGGGCACATGTTAGCAAGACCCATAAGCAAAAAAAAAAAAAGATTTTTGTAACTTTTTTGCTTTTAACAAAATAAATAAGCAAAAAAACAAATAAAAAATAAAAATAAAAGTTCAAAATCTTAGACTTTTTTGCTTATAAACAAAAAAAAAAAGTCAAGCCAAAAAAACTTAATAAAGCCCTAACCAAACGAGCCCTTAGTACAAATAAATTGAAAATTGGGCCCTTATATCTTCCGCTCAAGATGGATAACACACAAATAAGGAGAGGCTTAGTGAAAATATGAACGAACTGTAAATTCAAACCTCTTTAAAATTTGGCAACTCTCTTAAAGCAAGATTACAAGAGATATATCTCTTATGAATCTATTAATATTGATGTGAATGTCAGGAGAAAATTAGTCAAGATACTAGTAAATTGGCTCATTCACCATTAACCGCATAACAAAAAAACAAAAAAACAAAAAAAAATGGTATGTTCGTACTCACACGAAGAGATCAACGTATAGAGTCCGTGGGGAAGAAGTTTAGTTTCTATCAGGTAAGTTGTATGTCGTTATGTTCTTGTGAACAAATTTATTCTTGGACCATATTACAAATTGTTGCATCTGTGGTTTTTCATCAGTTCCCCACTTACAAGGGGCGACCTCAGGTTATACGATAAGAGTCAATCCACCTGCTGAAGTTTTTAAACATTCCTTATAAAATATAATATTGTTAATAAAATTTTGTATTTATATAAGTTGATCTGCTTTAACCCTAACTTTTTATATTTAAACATTTAATTGTTTGAAAGTATGTAATTTTATAGTCAATTATGATATTTGATCGATATTTTGATTAATTTAATAATTCCATATTTAAAAGCAATACTTATTTGCTTATTGGTTCTATTTGTTATTCAGTTTTCATAAATGTGATTGACTTTTACATGTTGGGGCTTATATTTCTAACAACGTTCCATCTTTTAGTAATTTAAGAAATTATTAATTTATATTTTAAGTTAGATACACGCAGGTTACTTAGATTTTTCTTTTAATAATTTAGTTCAAGTTTTTAGTTGTATGTTATAAAAAAATATATGTTGATTTTTGATAAATATTTTAAATAACAATTTACAATAGAAATATCATTTTGTTCAAATCGTGGTTTTTGGTAGTAAATCTCCCTGCCCTCGCCCCTTGTGCCCACTTGTAAATGTAGCGCAACATGGAGTTGAGTGTGGTTAATTGACTCCATTAACCTTACAAAAACTAATATTTTTCTATTATTAGTCTTTATCAAAAATAGCTTGATCAAAAATTTGCACCATAGTCTAAATTATTGACCCAGCCATCCAATGAGAAAAATGAACTCATGAGTTAAGAAGAAAATAAATAAAATAAAATCTCCTACTCTCCAAAAGCATATTTACCATGAGGGCATGTGAGGACAATTGCTTCTTTTCCAACACTGATCATCACTATGTACCCCACTCTATGACATAAAAGACCTCATTATGCATAAAACAAATCTAATTTGTTGCAATATAGCCAAATGATATTATGTAACATATGCTAAGTAGTACCAACTCTATGAACGGGCAAGTTATATATAAAATATTTAAATATGGGTGGACATTCTAATTCAAGTATGCAAGAGATAAATTATTTAATGTCATATAATAGTTAAAAAATAAATCTGAGTTTTATTAAAAAAAATAATAGTAGCATGCATTGAAATATTTATAGTATAGGATAGAGTTTTTGGACTAAGTGAATTTTTGAAATACGAACACTTACTAAGAATGATGAGGATAAGAATTACAACAAGATTCTAATTGAACTTAATGAAAGAAGAAACAACATTGTTAACATTATACATACAAAATGGGAAATCATGTACGTACTCATAAAAGTTTAGAAAATAAAAAGTAAATTTGCTGCCATATTAACTCATCTCATTGAGCTAAATCATGATATACTGCCAACGGGAATCAATTGAAAAGCAAGACAAATGAGAGAGAGAGAGAGAGAGAGAGAGAGAGAGAGAGAGAGAGGGGTTGCCTATTGACAATCAGTATTTTAGTCTGAACATTCACAACAGCAAACATTAGTACGTCTAGCAAAATATTTCCACCAAATAAATTAGTTCCTCTCGGCCACAACAACAAAAACAAAAGAAAAATAGAATAACAATTAATTTTATAGAACAAAACCTACTTCTTTTCATTTTTGGATATTTACAGATATTGTGCTATATGTAGTTTTTTTTTAAGCGAGCTTGACCACCACGCCATATTGCAGTAAAAGCTTGCATTGATTGATAGGAAATCTTCTCCATACTATATGCCAAAATCTCTGTGTGACTTGGGGCGTGATCATCGTACCGGTTCTCTTTTTTTTTTTTTTTTTTTTTTTTTTGGTTTGAAGGTTTATAGGTTTATGTATTTATGTTTTAGAAACTCTTGTTTGTTGCAGGGAGTTGTATTACGTCGAGAAGATAAAAGATGAGTGAAGAAGAAAGGTTTGATCCTGTCTCAGTTTCTCCAACATACTCTGAGCAGTGTATGATGGTCGAAGTGCCTGACTATGATGATTGTGATCTACGACCTTTTACAGCTGATGGGCCTTTCAAGCCACAACTAGTCGGAATTGGTCCTGGATATATGCATAGGGGACTAGGCTCTTATAAGGGCAAAAACAGGTATGCGTTTACTTTATTCCAACGCACAAATGAAAGACCTGATGGATATGTGACAGAAATGGAAAGTTTGGTAGACAAAACGTCGTACTGTTATTATAAAGACTTAACAGTTATCTTCAGTACAGAGCGGTTTGCAAAGATGTTGTTTGAGGACAGCTGCTTCATTGTTGAGTTATTTCGCAAGTATATGATGAAGGAACTGAGAGATACGGAGGACCCTATCTTCAATACAGGACAAACTCTACATCTCCTGCGTCGTGATTTAATTTCATTTGGAAATCAATTTCCATTTTTTGTCCTCGTCAAATTCTTCAACATGACTAAAATTGAAGACGAACGAGACAACCTCATTGATTTGGCCCTACATTTTTTCCAGAATATGGTGGGTCATACTTTAAAAGCACCTGACCAAATTACCATTCGCGGCATTAAGCATCTGCTCGGCCTCGTTCATGATTGTTTGTGTCTTCCAATTCATCCATCTGTTAAGGAGGCTAATCCTAGAAATATGGAAATGGAAATAGAAATAGAATGCGAGTTCATAAATTGTGCAACAGAGCTCCAAGAGGTCGGGATTAAGTTCGAGAAGTTCATGGGAAAGAGCTTGCTCGATATAAAATTTACGAAAGGTGTAATGAGAATCCCAGCTCTAAAAGTTGCTGACAACACAATGTATCTCCTCCAAAATCTAATTGAATATGAGAAGCAATTTCCCATTTCTCGTCCAAGACATGTCACTGACTATGCAAAATTCATGCGATGTCTCATAAATACCCCAAAGGATGTCGAACTACTTCGTCGGAGTGGAATTATTGAGAACTGGATAGGCAACGACGAAGTGATCTGCAGCACTCTTAACAAGCTAGGCAGCGAAACAATAATATCAAGCAGGTTCACTTACTCTGATGTACTCAAAAGAGTGAACGAGCATTGTAAGCATCGTCGGAACATATGGATGGCAAACTTAAGGAGGAATTACTTCAACAGTCCATGGGCATTTGTTTCATTTCTTGCTGCTGTTGTACTGCTTCTACTCACCCTGACCCAGACTGTATTTTCCATTCTCTCTTATCATCCATAGACAGACGTGGCCTGAAATCCTATTTGTTGTTCTTTGAATTAGGTGTGTGACTTATGTTTAGTTAATAAGTTGTAATGATATAATATGGTTTCCTTGTTTCAATTTATACTATGTTGTACTCGTTTGGTTTTTGTCAATGAAGTTCTTACCATTGCTGAAAATCAGTTTAGTTGTATGTTAATTATCTAAAAACTCATTTTGGAAAAGCATCCCAGCGCAAGAGATGCAGTAATTATTCAAGCTAAACAATATGGTTGTTGAAATCCATGTGAACCCCATTCCCTCCTTCCTGGGCAATGAAGCAAGCATCCATCTAATTTCCAACTGCAGAAGCAGAAAATTTTGGTGCTGTCTAAATATGTAAATTACAATTAAGACATTATTTCCTATAGAAACATCTTTCAGTCAGGAGAGAATATATGTGAAATCGACTTATGCTGTAGTCAGATCCCGAATTTATTGAGGAAAAAGAAAAGAAAAGGAAAAAAAAGAAAGAAATGAGAAGTAAATTAAAAATTTCAACTTCTTACTTATTTCTTTTTTTATATTTTTTTTGCCCTTCACTCTCTCATAACCAAACATCTTATGTAATTTCATATTCTTTTCATTTTTTTTTTTTCCTCAACAAATCAGGGATTTGAACACAGTATTGGGAGATTTCCCACATGGGAACCCCATTTTGTTTGTTACTGGTAAGGTTGTACTACTTCCAGGACATGAGCAGATTGTTCTCCATCCATACTGACAAAAAACTTGCTCATTTATCTCATACATTTTCCGAGGTTGCGTTGTATCTTCGGAGTGTACGGTCAACTACGCAGGGCAAATGAGAAACCCAACGAAGAACCGGCAATAGTCGTGCCTATAACAGCTTCTCAAGTGAGGAAAAGAAACGAGTGTGGATGGATACCTTTTGTAGTGTGTATCAGACAGATATTTTGCCATTATTTTCATGCTTCGAACAAACATCTATCATATCACCAAATACAGAAACACCACAGGTGGTAATAATGAAAAACCAAAACATCATCTGTTCAAATCTCCTAGGAGTCGGTACAATTTCAAAACACAGGTGCCAGAGAATCATCAGGCACGCCATTTGGTAACAAATATGTATGTTCTCCTCACAGTATGGAAAACCGAAAACCATGAAGTCTGTAAAGTAGTTTTGCACACAAAACATAAGGCATTGATAGAATTCTAGGAAATTCATAGACTTGTAGATTCACCTATACGAATCTGCATGCTTTGGCTTGCTTTGAACAATAGCCTCAATCTTTTCCAGCACGGCAGGCGTCAACAATGGAATTACATCAATAGCTTTCATGTTCTCTTGAATCTGCATAGCAAAGAAATCTAAGCTAATAATATTGTCAAAAAGCTTTAAAAAAAAAAACAATAAATAGCAACATGAGTACAAGATAGCAAGTGCCCGGCTTTTACAAATAGATGGACATCACAGAGGCAGGGCACAAGTTCCGCAAAATTTACTTGACTAGTCCAGAACCATAATCAAGCATAGGCACCCGTGCAAACAGCTATTAGCTAGGAAGGCCACTAAATTTAAATATGCAAAGTACAGTGCTTAACCAACTTGTAAAGGGTTGGTTTTAAGACCACATTATCCAAACTTCCACAAAGAGGTGTAACCTACTCCAAAAGTGTGATTGTGGTTCAAAAGTGCGATTATAAGGCCTTAACTAGTGTTTTGTTAGTGTTAGTTTATAATTTTATTTGTCTTTTTAGTTATGATTTAGTACTAACGAAGTTTATTATGCTTTGTATAGGTTTTGAGTATAAATAGGAGGATTTCAGATACATTTTGGACATAGGTTTTAAGAGAATGCTGCTAAAGTACAAGCTATTGAAGCATGCAGAGCTGAAACTTTAGAAAGCCATATTTCTCAAACCAAGAAGGCTATCAGGGCCCATGATATGTCGATTCCATACAATTGTTTGAGATCCACAACTTTCGTGAAGGCACACTGGCCGTCCGGACGCCCCAAGGGATCCGACCGGACGAGCAGTGGCCGTGTTGGTGAAACTGTGAAAAATGTTGTAAGTTTTGAGACTCGTCCAGATGCCTTTGAGACCCCGTCTAGACACCCCATCACCAGACCCGTCGGGACGCCCTCCAGAGCTGTCCAGACGCCCCGCCGAGGGCCAGAAACCTTTTAAGCCCATATAAGTTCTTTTTAAGTTGGGAAGAGTTAGAAAACTTTAGAGTTATAGTTTTTTAGGAGTATGAGTAGTTTTATTGATCTTTTCACCTTTGAAGGACCCTAATTTTTGTATTCATTCAGTTTTTCTTAATATTCAAGATTGGATATTCTTTCAATTGTTGCAAGCTATCAATATACTTTTCATGTGCTTTCTTATGACTTTAAGTTGCTAAATCTTTTTCTTGGCATGGATTAAAAAGGTAAATAGGTTACATGTAGAGATTCAAGATAGTCATATAATTTTCAAGATTTCAAGATCTTGAACCAAGATTCATTTTCTTGCCCATGAATATCTTTTAAAACAATATTCTTGATCATATCTAGCATGTATGTATATACTGATTTGCAAGCAGGGATATGTATACCTAGAATTTCTAATAAGGGTATTGATTATAATTGCTTACATATTCTTATTAGGAATACGTTAGAAATCTATTGTTATTGATTAAGCTTCAAACATACTTTGTAGACAGGTTTATAAACTGGGACAAGTACGAATCGGACCCTGGTATGAACACTAGTAAATAATTGAATATCAACTCCAAAAGGGTAATCGAATCTTGAGATTCTTTACTAACAACTATCTTGGAGACCTACTTATAGGCCTATTAACTGGATCAGTCTTGCCAAGACCTTTTGCTTATTCTTATTTAATCAAGCTTTCTTAGTATAAATTTATTTTCATTGCCAAGAATAATTTCTCAAACCAAATCTCAAATCAAATTTTCCTTTACATCCTAGAATTGTTTTTCTTGAGAGTTCTACTTTCCCAAAGTGAGTTTTACTAGATTCCATCCATATTCCTTCTGGTTCGATCTCGGACTTACCGAGATATTATTACTGCATCGCAACCGTACACTGGCGGATATAAATTGCATTATTCAATAGCGATCAGTTTTTGGCACCGTTGCCGGGGAATCTTGCGGTTAGCGTTGGTGTGACAATCTTTGGAGAAACCTATTCTGGGAAAAGCAACTTCATCAATCAATCTCCCAAAAACGAGGCAACTCAACATTTAGCTTTCTTGGGTACACTCGTTCCATCCCTTTTTAATTTGCAAGCATATTTTTTTATTTATTTGTTTTTTTTCTATTTTTATTTTTAGTTAGATTTATTTATCTATTTTTTTGTCTTTAGTTAGGAGATTTCTAGTGGATATTGAGAGGAGTAATTAATTGTGAATTGGTGGTATAAATATATGGAGATTGGAGGATAGGTCGGGTAGCTTTGAGAACATGACAATGGGTGTGTACGATGATAATATAAGCATGTGTGGTTATGAGGAGGCATAAGTCCCACCATGCCGAACTATTGGGGATTATTTAAATGCATCTAGACAAACATACACTCTCTACTCAGAAACCTACCATCCAGGGTGGCAAAATCACTCACACTATAATTGGATGAATGAGGGTGTAGCACACTCTAAACAATATGACCAATCACATTACCCACAAGATTTCAATTATTATCAAACACCACACACGGGGTCACTAGAAGCCACTCCATATGCAGAAACCTATGATTTGGAGTGGCAACATCCCAACCTTAGTTGGAGTAATGAGGGAACTTCAAGCCCTCAACAATACGAACCCCCACCTCTACTTTATGAATCACAAGCTTTTGATTTCTATCAATATCAAGAGGAGACACTAGATGATACCTTGTCACAATTCATGCAATCCCAACTAGAGTGGAACTCTAGGATGGCAGACAAACTAGATGATCTTAAAAGCCTTTTAACACAAAGCTTGTGTGTTCAAGAGAATGGTGAGTCTCCTTCTCTACCTCAACTTCTACCTAGCCCCACTAGCATCGCACACACAAAAGAGTATCTCACTGATCCTAATATTGACCATGTGTAATTTCAAGCCACCACTGCCACCCTTAGGAATGAGGAAGTCATTGATATAACCATCTATCATGATGAGTCTACACATAAGGAGGACACTTTTAGGGTGAGTGAGTATAGGGTCAAGGAGGAGGTTAGTGAGAATGATGAATCTAGTAAGGTTCAAAGTGAGATAAAGGAAGAGCCTAGGGAGATAGAAAGTGAAAAAAGAGAAAAAAAACATAGAGATACCTAGGGAAGTGGGTCCATACATCTTAATGCATGATCACATGATTCCTTCACAATCTTCCTTGTACAAGATTTATGGCCAAGAGCTTAATGAGGATCCCAAAATTCCCAATGCTTCTTATTTGTTGAATCCTTATTATGAATTACTAATGAATGAGTTAAGCCCAAACTTTGAAGCTATACCACGATGTGGTATTGGTTGATTTTGTACTCAATGCTTTGTAGTTTAGTTTTTAATTTTAATTTTAATTTTTTTTGTTTTTTATTTTTTGTTTTTGATTATGAGTTGCAATGTTAGATATAAGAACGAATAATCATATGCATTAATACATTTGAGTATGATTTCTTATTCTTCTTTTAATATTCTTGCAAGTATTTGAATCTCTCTTGAAGGCATGAGTTGAGAGGATTAATTTCATATGCAAATATCATAACATTATTGTATCATCCTTAGCTATCTTTTATGATTGTATCCTACATGAGTGGAGATTTACCTTGTGAGCTTTAGATCTATTAATGCTTTTTAGAGTGTTTACATTTACTCAAGAATAATTTGTTCATCTTCCATTCATTCAATAGCTTCATTATATTTGTTCTTGATTCATATGTTGAATACTAATTCGAGTTGTTGACACTTGTACTTTTTTGAATTTCACTTTTATGTACTTCGGATATGATTCTAGGCCATTTTTCTTATTTTGAGCCACAGATTTTTCTTGTTGAATGCATTTCCTTGGAACCAATTTAAACCTATATTTGAGGTGATCTTTGTTAAAATACACCATTGTAAAAGTATTCCCCTAGTATAAAAACACAAGTATCTTCACTTGTGAGAATATCATTCAAAAGAATGGCGATATGTTTGCGATGTGAAAAGAAAAAGAAGAAACTAGCAAAGAAAGCAAAAGAAGGGAAGAGCAAGAAATCAAAAAGTAAAGAGGTTAGATGTTTGAAAAAAAACAAAAAGAAAAAAAGAAGCAAGAAAAAAAAAGAAAAAAATGAAACATGAAATGAAATTAGGAATTGGAATTGTGTCCTCATAGATCATTACATGGCTTGATCACACATGTCTTGAACCATTTATCCTTTTCTTTCCTACCTTATACCTCTTGGCCAAAATTACAACCATAAAAAGTCCTAGTTGATCTTAATAGTACATGTCTGTGAATTCATTTTGAGTGCAAGTTATATTTTGTCAATTACTTTGATTAATGTTTAGCTTTGAATATTCTTTCATGAAGCTATGCCAAGTCGAATACACTTACACCTTATCGGTTTTTGTTGTTGGATTGCTCTTTTGTGTTTCATTATATTTACTTTATTTTGATGAGCTTTCCATTGTGAGTACCTTGTGCGTTCATTTTATTATGAGTGTATAAGGGTTGAAATCAAGACTTGAAGGATATAATTATTTTACATAGTTATGGGTGAGCTCTAATGTGTTGATACGCCACAGGCACACATTAACTCTCACTTATGTTATTTGAGATTTATTCTAATTTTTGTATTGAGTAATGAAGGGGAAGATGAATGATATATCTCGGATTATCTTTTGCATAGAATTATTTGTTCTAACTATCTTTCTTGTAGGTTATTATTTGATGTTTGTGGGTAACATCATTAGAAACCCTCACGAGACATCACTCGTCCACTAGGGGTAACCTAGGGGTTTAAAGGCTTGATGCATAGGCTAAATGCATTCGTGACTCTTACGAAAGTAGAGATTATGTTTTTGGTTTTAGTAGTTTGCTAGGGACTAGCAAAAATCTAGTTGAGGGGTGTGATTGTGCTTCAAAAGTGCGATTATAAGGTCTTAACTAGTGCTTTGTTAGTGTTAGTTTATAATTTTATGTCTTTTTAGTTATGTTTTAGTACTAACTAAGTTTATTATGCTTTGTATAGGTTTTGAGCATAAATGGGAGGATTTTGGATACATTTTGGACATAGATTTTAAGAGAATGCTGTTAGAGTACAAGCTGCTGAAGCTGTGGTACAAATTGTTGAAGTATGCAGAGTTGAAACTTTAAAAAGTCATATTTCTCAAACCAAGAAGGGTATCAGGGCCCATAATATGTTGATTCTATACAACTTTTTGAGATTTACAACTTTCGTGAAGGCACACTGGCCGTCCGGATGCCCCAAGGGACCCGACCGGACAGGCAATGGGCGTGTTGGTGAAATTATGAAAAATTTTGTAAGTGTTGAGACCTGTTCGGATGCCCCATCACCAGACCCATCGGGACGCCCTCCAAAGCCGTCTGAATGCCCCGCCGCAGGCCAGAAAACCTGTTAGGGTTAGAATTAAGGTCTTTTTAAGCCCATATGAGTTTTTTTTAAGTTAGGGAGAGTTAGAAAACTTTACATAGAGTTAGGAAACTTTAGAGTTAGAGCTTTTTTAGGAGTAGGAGTAGTTTTATTGATCTTCTCACCTTTCAAGGACCCTAATTTTTGTATTCATTCAGTTTTTCTTTATATTTAAGATTGGATGTTCTTTCAATTGTTGCAAGCTATTAATATACTTTTCATATGCTTTCTTATGGCATTAAGTTGTTAAATCTTTTTCTTGGCATGGATTGAAAAGGTAAATAGGTTACATGTAGAGATTTAAGATAGTCATATATTTTTCAAGATTTCAAGATCTTGAACCAAGATTTATTTTCTTGCCCACGAATATCTTTGAAAATAATATTCTTGATCATATCTAGCATGTATGTATAAACTGATTTGCAAGTAGGGATACATATACCTAGAATTTTTAATAAGGGTATTGATTATAATTGTTTACATATTCCTATTAGGAGTACATTAGAAATCTACTGTTCTTGATTAAGTTTCAAACATACCTTGTAGACAGGTTTATAAACTGGGACAAGTACGAATCGGACCCTGGTATGAACACTAGTAAAATAATTGAATATCAACTCCAAGAGGGTAATCGAATCTTGAGATTCTTTACTCACAACTATCATGGGGACCTACTTGTAGGCCTATTAACTGGATCAGTCCTACCAAGACCTTTTGTTTATTCTTATTTAATCAAGCTTTCTTAGTATAAATTTATTTTCATTATCTAGAATAATTTCTCAAACCAAATCTCAAATCAAATTTTCCTTTACATTCTAGAATTGTTTTTCTTGAGAGTTCTACTTTCCCAAAGTGAGTTTTACTAGATTCCATACATATTCCCTGTGGCTCAACCTTGAACTTACCGAGATATTATTACTACATCGCAACCGTACACTGGTGGATATAAGTTGCACTATTCAGGAGCGATCAAGCTGCTATTTCAGAAAGTAGTATATCCCAATGCCAAGAGCAGCTTTGGTGGATAGCTGAATGTTGCTTGTACATTGCCCTGGAAGCAACATTGGTTGCTTCGCCAGTAGCAACATCTATATTATATGGACTCCTCTAAATTTGAGAGGTACACATGTCAAACAATTGACATTTGGGTAAGGATATAAGATATGTGTTTGATAGGTCTAGTTAAATATGCACATAACAAATAAGAATAGTAGTTGCGTTTACTAGACAGAACTTCCATTTTATGCATAAAATCCTCTATTTTGCTTTGTAAACAACATTTTACTACAAAAAAAAAAATAAATAAAAGAACTATTTAACAAATATGAAATCATAACTGCATCCTAATGCCCTTAGACCAAAAGTTCGATGATTTCAAAACTTAGACAGACAAGTCCAGATAACTTAAAGAAACAACCTCCTTGGAGGCGTGTTTCTTTGCATTACAAATACAGTTATCAATAAACTTAACCAATTAATTTTGAAATTGTTAGGATGAGATAGTGATTGTTTGAACACCATCAGCACTTACAAATTTATCATATTACAGTTTTCCTATATTAGAATAATGGTGTGTATAAGTACTATTGTCAGTTCTACAAGTACCAATTAGCCACTTCTTTTCCCAGATTATGAAAGCCTCCTGATTTGTAGTTCTATACATTGCTCATGAGTGCATCATTGCATTCCTTAAAAAATTTCTAGCATCGCTTGCTAGAAAGTTTTCTTGATATGCCTTGTCACTTTTTCCAGTTCCTGCTTTCCCAAAGCACTATCTCCTGTTACATCATTATATATTTCCTTTCTCACCTCCTTACCAGTGAGGTATACATACCTACATATATAGCTATGTATGTTCTTTTCCATATATTCATTCTTTGGATATTCTTGTTTAATATAAATATTTGTCCTTTGGTTTTTAACAAATATTATTATTGGATAAAAGTAAATGAATAGATCTGTTTCCTAACGCTACACCTAAATGCAGGTAATGCAGTGAATAAGCATATTGGTTGAGTTCAACAAATGATGCCAAAATATTATGGTTTTTCCTTCTAGCAAAAAATAGCAAGGCAAACAGAAAGCAAGATAAAATAAAATTGAGAGAGAGAGAGAGAGAGAGAGAGAGAGAGAGAGCAAGAAGAAGAAGAAGAAGAAAAGGAGAGGAGGGCCTTTGCCAAAACTTGTTGACAAAGTGATGTACAATATGCAAAAGCAAGAGCTACAAAAACAGGATTTCTGAATTACTGTTGTGGGAGATGCATTGCAGTGAATTGAACAGACCTAATGCTCCTTTGTAGCATCAGTAATAACTGAGGAAACATTAGGATTTGCAGCACACCAAGCAATTGCCAATTGAGCTAAAGGCACACCTAGTTCATCCGCAATTGGTTTCAGTCCATTAACTTTTTTCAGCACATCATCCACCAATGATCTGCTAGCAAGATTCTAGAAGGCAGAAGATTGTTATATAGTTTTTTATATATAAATAATATAAAAAAGTGGTGCTGATTAGAAATTTAAATCATAAAATAGAAGTCAAGTGATTGAAATACATAATGTTACTTAGAACAAGGAAAAAAAAAAACAGGATTTGGTCATAGATAATATTTCCTAGATAAAGAAATCTATTTGTACAGATTCCCTCATTCTACCTAATTTCCTCTCACTCAAAAATTTTAAGTCACCAATAAATCTCATAATGCTCGCAGATTTAATTGTCTGGCCCCCAAGAAATGTTAATTACCGAGTAAGTAGGAGACACTGTTAAAGTGATTCAAGACAGAGAAAAAGCAATCAATAGTGCAAGGATATCCTTGCACAAACAACTACTAAGTAAAGACTTCATTTTATGCAAAGGTATGCCAAAAAGGACATTAAAAAAGAAGTATGAAAGGAGCTGAAATTAGATATGCCAATACACGAACTTATAAATATAACCAGCAATCCAGATCTGTATGAAAACACTAAGAATATTGAGGCAAATAAACATTTCATCTAGGAAACTCAATTGAACAGAGTTCGATTCCTTTTCTGTAGGCTTGTGCAATCTTATAAAGATTTTATGACTTAAAGAACAACCACTTCTACATCCTTAAGTCTCATGAGCAGTTATAAAGCAAGTGTACAATTTTTTACTTCTTTGTGTGTGTGTGTGTGGCACAAACATGAGCAAAATGCTAGTTAACCACTATCTGTAGCATATGTCAAGAGAACCTGAAAAACCTACTTTGAATATACCTGTAAGTCTATTTGCATGCTTAGGACATATTCACACTTAAGCAACTTTCCCACAAATGGCGACCTGTTGCAAATAGAAAGCCAACTCCACTCCACAATGTTCACACTTCACCAGGTTTTCAATGCTTAAAAAGGAGCATAAATGACTACCTAATACCTATAAAACACAACTCCACAGCAGACCACTCACTACTATAAGGCCGAGACAGAAGGCGTTATTTGCGTCAGGGCAACGGGGGCAGGGAGGGAGAAAGGGTGAGACCACTAATAAGCATAGAAAGCACTATCCCCTGAATCATGATTTTACGCCTCCACTACTCACCCTAATTACAAGCATACTCCTGGCCAATAGAAAAGGATCCTGCAAAGAACGTTCACCCACACTTGGTCATTCTCATGGTTCAGAATATTAACTGTTCTCCAAAAAAATCAATTAATGTTGCATGAAATCTCTCTGCTTCTTGCCATTAGGGAACTAACTTCGCAGGTCTCATGGGTACTTATTGTCTCATGAGATCGGTTGGCTTTGTGATCCAACTACCGACGTGCCAAATTTACCTTCTATAGTTCTATGCATGAGAAAAGTCTAGCTAATTAATTGTATATCCAGTCCCCATTTAGTTTTAAGTAATTTACTGCTACAGATTTGAAAAGCTAGAGGACAGCCAATATATGTTCAATACACGTATCAGACATGAGATAACATGAATATGATGATGGGATATGGCTCCCTATGACAGCTACAAGAAAGGCGGAAAAAAATTTCCAAGTCACTCTGTCTAACTAGGAACAATGTTTAGTGATTAGGTAATACTGAGTGTTGGATAGTAACCGTATTAAATTGTGATATGATGTGTGTAAAAATATCACCAAACTAAGTTTGTGGTGTAGTGGAAAGACTATCAAGGAAAAATATCACGTGGCAAAATTTGATAAAATTTTCTTAAAATTCTTACACCAATTCAAGTTGCTAATATATTCGCACGTGTGTTATCATTTTATAGTTATTACTACCTAACACTTAGTACTACTTAATCACTTGACTATTTTTTATCTAATTCACATGAATTTTCTAACAACGGTTAGAGTCCTTTTACTAAAAGCGGCATGCAACAAATAATATTATTTTGAGGAAGGAAACTACCCACTACATCATTTTGTAAGCTAAATAGCAATCATATGCACGAATGACACCCCATTTTGCATACTGACCACCCATAACGACCCATAAATGCAGAAAAGAGTAACACTGGAGCATAAGGGCATACAGTAAACATTAACATGCTTTTGCCATACCGGAACTTCCCACCTCCAGTAAGATGAGCTTTCGAGAGCCTGGTTTGGATCTAAACAATTTACATAAAACATAACTAGAAGAATTCTAATATACTTTTTCCTAGAAGAATCGAATCCGAGATCGTGCGTTTCACCACACAATCCCTTACTCGCTCTTACCATTGGGCCACCTCGTGGGTGGGTAGAAGAATTCTAACATACTTATCTTCAGTTGATAAGAGATATGAGCAAGTATGTTGGAACTTGGAAACAATAAGGGACTTAATAAACTAAGATACAACCATGATCCAAAATGATTTCTAAGGAAAACATAATCATTTGAAACTTCAAAGAATCAGACTGCAACTTTAAATAAGCCAAATGCTAATGTTGCTGGAAGCATAAAATGGAAGCATATCTCAGCAGTCAAAATTTTAGCTTTAATTAAGTTTTACCTTGTAATTTTCCAATGCAAATCGACTATCAGGTGGAATGTTTCCCAAGTTATATTTTCCAGTGAGAACTCCGGATGCAAGCGAACTCCATGTGGTAAGACCCAGACCATAATTACTGTATAGGGGAACGTACTCAGACTCAACCTGCAAAAATAAAACATATGTTGGAATTAGGCATGTTATTTATTGGTTAAAGATTCACGGCCCAACCTATCTGGTTAGGCCCAATCAGAATAAATGAAGCTAGGTTACGGGGTAGTGCAAATTAATATCAAAGCCAGTCTGGCCCAGTGTGTCAACCTGCTGCCAACTAAGGTTCAGACCTGCAAAAGGCAAGCCTAAATCGCTAGCAGTCTCAGAGCATTTAATGCGGAGTTGACCAGCATTAAATGCGCAAGTAGTTCGCCACACGACATCGACTAGCACGTCCAACCAACTGGATTCTGGCGCGATGATAAGGCAAAACCTGCATTCGGTCAGTCGAGGGCGAATGATGAAGTCTACACAGCAGGTCATGATGACCTACTTGTAAACCCAAGGCAGAACACTCTCTCGATCACATTATAAATACCGAAACCCTCAAGAGCAAGGTATGGACAATTAATTTCAAATACATACTGCCTTTATTCATTCAATTTTTGATTAAGCTTACTAACTAGATTGTCGGAGTGTGATCGGCCCAAATCGGGTCAACCCATTCTAACTTCTCTGTCCTTCTTGCAGAAAGTTTGGACTCATTAATATTGGCTCGAATGATCTGCCAGACCTTTCCAAAATTCCCACTTACAATTGGCGCCGTCTGTTGACACGCCTCCAGATGTGCTTCAACTGGAGCCACTCCGCAAGAGTACGGAGGTCGCGCTTGTAGTAAAATCGGAGGATCCGGTGTCGTTCTCTCCCAAGGGAATTCTGTAAATATAGCAACAAAGCTCAACTAGCACGGGTACTTATCTTAATGGATTGCAAATGAAAATTCTTAACATAAAAGAGACCGAAAATATGTTGGTTTTGAGATGATGATGGTTATATGCTTCATACAATAATTTAGTGACTATGAAAGACAACAAAAGCTAATTTTATGTAATTAAGGAGAAAAGCTTGGACATGGTTGTTTTGATCTACCAATTCACAACAAGGGTTTCCAATGAGAGGTTTATCACTCAAATCAAGAATCACACCTTGGATTCTTGATTCGGAAAATGTCGACTATAAAAATGTGGGTTTTGTTTGATTGAGCCTAGAGAAGGAATATATAATTGGTACCCTAGAATCAAATCTTAAACATGTGCAATACCTATACCAAATATTGATTTGTGCATAAATATTACCAAAGGGTTATGAATCTAAGTTTTTCTAATGAATCTCATGCTAAATCAAATGAAACCATATAATTTTGAGGATATGACTTTGAAGTTCATACAACCCATTTTCAACCCTTTGAAGATTCTTGGTGGATCTTCACAACCACATCCAAGGGGTGTTTAGCTACTAGAATCCATGTTAACTAACATAAAAGGATTCAAATCTACCATTAAACTATAAAGAACTAGTGTTTGGTTGCCAAGAAAATGAGAGAAAGTGCCAAGAAAATGATGGAAAGTTGCTAGAAAATGTAGAAAATCATTCACTTCATATATATATCAAACATTCACTTACAATGATCCAAAAGCAATAAATGACATTAAATATAAAGCATTAAGAGTATATCTAACTAAAAACCTTACAAGATAACAAAAATCCACTTTTTGGAGCTTTCTTCCCGTCCAAACTCTGCAGAAAATAACCTATATCACTTTTTGTCTCGAACAAAAACTTTTATACTCTACAGAAAAACAGAGCCTGTACACACCGATCGATCAGTGTACGACCGATCGATCGGCCGATCGATCGGCCGATCGATCGCCCGATCGAACGGTCAGGGCGATCGAACGCCCGATCGATCGCAAAACCGACCCCTCTGAAGTTTGCTTCTGTATCGTCTGTTGAGAGAATTCCGACGTCACCGATCGAACGCCCGATCGATCGGAAAAACGCCCTCTTTGAAGTTTGCTGCAGAAGGTTGAACAGATCATCACCGATCGATCGCAGGATCACCGATCGATCGGCCGATCGAACGTTCCGTGGACCGTTCGATCCGTGGACCGTTCGATCGGCGATCGATCGGTCATACTCAAGATTGCCCATTTGCCTTAGTTTAAGCTCCAAATCCTGCAAAAAGTGTACAAAAAGAGTTTTAACGCGTTTTAGGAGTTAGAATACTAAATTAACACCAAATTTAACTATTCAACTAACAATTGAAGCCAAAAGATTACTATTTCTAAGGGTAATCAACACCCCCCAACTAAACCTTTGATAGTCCCTATCAAAGTATGAAAGGAAAACAAAAATATACACATGCATTAATCTTATTCAAGTCAAATCTCCATCCACCTAGATTGTGAACCAAAGCAAGGTAAAGGCATAAAGCATGGAAGAAACAAAACATATTGACGCGTACTACCAATGACATATGACCCTAATGATTCAAAACTCGTACAATTACGTCCTCGATGCTTCGATCCAAGTCTCACAAGGCATACACTCAACTTTAAACATGAACACTCTGGGTCCCTCAATGGAAAGCTCTTTTAACGAGTAAATGTATAAACCATGCAAGTAGAGCAATTCCAAAACCAAAGACGAATAAATTGTAAGTGTGTCGACTTGGCATAGCTTCATGAAGGAATATTCACAGCTTAAGCATAATCTAGAAAATTGACATAAATGCCTCATACACAATTGAATTAAAGATTCATGTATCTTCAGATATCAAGGCCATAAGGGTGATGAATGAGAGAAGAGCCATGTAAGAGGATAGAAAATGGAAAAAGGGTTCAACATATGCATGCACATTACACATGATGATCAATGATATTCACTTCCACATTTCCACTCTTTTGAATCACTTTTACTATCTTCTTTCACCTCACTTCTTTTGTATTTGATTTTTTTTTTTTTTTTTTTTTTTGAACACACCTTTTCATCCTTTTCTATGTATGTATGTAAATTCTTTTTTTTTTTTTTTAACTCCATACACCTCCAACTTTACAAATATAAGAGTAATGCATCTATTGGCATTGACACTCTTTAAACTTATGCACATGCATATGGATATTAAAAAGAAGAAAAATACACATGGAATGGCTCAATGGAATGAAATGGCCTATGTGTTTAGAATCCGAAGGATACAACAAATCAAAACTTCAAAAGTGTATAAGGGGTCAATAAATCTATCTAACACTCGAACATGCAAACCAACATAAAAAAAAATAATGAAGCTATTCAATGAATGAGGATCAACAAAATAATCTTGAATAAATGTGATTCACTCTTCAAAGGCGATAAATAGGCTCTAAAGCTCACACGGTAAAAATCTCCACCTTATAAGGACATGCATGCATAAGAATGAAACACACGGCATCACATAACATGTTAGTGCGCAACCATGTGAATTGTCTCTTATAATGATTTTATGCCAAAAACTTGCAATGTATCATAATCTCTAAGGTGGGTTAATCATCAACTCAAATTTAATCAAAAACATGGTATGGTACTTGTTTGAAACAACCTTGACACCTCCATCACAAAAATCCAAAAAGAAATGATATCAACAATTAAGGACATAGCTAAGGTGTCAAGTTATAGAAAAGAGCGATACGAATACCATACAATACCCATTACCTCGGTTGGAACAATACATGCGATATAGATATCAATCAAAAAGTACACCTGTAACTGAACTGCCAGAATATACACGAAAAAGACAAGAGAATACAACAAATGTATACAAAAAGGGTATGCCACAATAAGAAAGATCACTATACAAACAGCTCAAAAATAAATACATCCACTATAATCAAAAAGATTTAGATACATCATATGAAATGAAATGCTATGAAGTGCGCAATGCATCTAATCTATCTGAAGATCCGAAAAGAGGTCTCCATCATCCGAAGGAGGCCGGCCAAGGTGCTGGATAATCTCCTGGAGTCGAGTGGACTGGGTCTGCTGCTGCTGCTGAATGTCAATCAACTGACCCTGAAATGCAGCAATGGCAGTGTCCTGAAGATCTAGTCTAGCCATAATGTCGGCCTGCCACTGCTGGCGCTCTGCCTGCTGAGCGGTCAGCTGCTCCTGAATAGTTGCCAAAGTCTGAAGTAACGTCCCCGAAGCTGGCTCCTCCTTAGCTTGAGCCTGAGCCTGCGCTGGCTGATCCTGCCGCTGCTCCCCTGACTGGGTCTCCTCCTGAGTCTGAGAAGTCGGCTGCTGAGAAGACGAGTGAGTCGAACTAGCTGACCCCCCCTTCTTCGACAACTGCCCTGCCGCTCTTTTCTCCGTCTTCCAGTCTATGTCAGTCGAAGAGGAGAGCAGTACAACATCCGCAACACTAACCCCTGCCGCCCTAATCCTCGCTATCAAAAAACAACCAAAAGGGACGCTGGACTGGGGAGCAGCAACCTGAGTCGCGGCCCACAATGCCATATACATGAAGTGGGGCAAGTCAATAGTCCTGCCCGTGCCAATAGCCCACATCAACTGCCCCTGCATCCTACTGCACTCCACCGTCCTCCCTAGTGGAAAGATCGAATAGCAAGTCCAAAGGAACAGCGGGTGGTATCTGGGGGCAATCTTCCTAATCCTGATCTGGGAAGCGGTCCAGGACTCTCCCGGTGCTAAAATCTCAGCGCACATCTCCTCATGAGATGGTGGATGCTCCCCATCATAAGAGAACTGAGGGTTAGCAACCCTCGGTATACCAAACTGCTCAGCAAAGGAGTCCGGGGTGATAACAACATCCCTACCCCGAACCCAGAGCGAAGAATATGTCTGTCGCCACCAACGGGGTCCGATAAAATGTTAGCCATGAACTCTACCACGAGGGTGGCTGAGTACTAGCCCCTAAAAGAAGCTAACCCCAACCACCGGCAGTCGGTCAAAGGCTGGAGCCAACCATATGGCTCCGCATCAAACTGACTCACTATCCAACGCCTCTCCACTACTATCTTACGGGCGCTCCACACCCGTCCAAACTCTCGCTCCTGATCCCTCCCCCGGAAGCGAGTGGAATCATACTCTCCCTCTCTCTCCCTCCTAGCATGCTCACGCTGGAGCTGCTGGAACTGGGCCAGAGTCTGAGAAGTCCCCGCCCCAGCTGTACCCTCAGAACTCCTAGTCTCGACCATAACTCTCTACAAAGCTAAGTACAGCTGGAAATGAAAAGAATGGACAAAGATCGGCGGAAGGAATACCTCTCGAAGCGCAGAAAACTGTGAACAGACGAGACAATGTCCACCAAAGTGAGCTGGCAGGGCCTCGCTGCTCCGACAGACAAACAGACTCTTTAAACTCTCAAGTATGTGCGAGTGAAATGAGAGTGAACAGTGAACAGTGGCCTTTATATAGAGAACTCGGTCACCGATCGATCGACCCTCTGAACCGATCGATCGCCTCGCGAACCGATCGAAATGGAGCGCCACTGATCGAACGACCGATCAATCGGTGCGGTAATACGCCCGATCGATCGCAACGTACACGATCGATCAGCCGATCGATCAGTTTGGCCCACCAATCGATCGCAAAAACAGCTTCTCTGAAGTTCTACAGAAATTCTCAGAATGGTTCACAGAATCATGCAAATGGTGCCCCCCCCAACTGGAATCATGCCATGACCTCAAGGCATGAAGAAAATGAAAAAGAAAATGAACAACAGGGAGGGCGGGACTCTCGGGAATACAAATGTACACAACTAACTACCAAAAGAAAAGAGAAAGAAACCTAGAAAAAGAAAAACAAAAGAACTACTCCTAAATTATGAAACACGACAATCTAATGTCACTCAAAAGACGATGGATCGATGAGATCCACACAGTCCAACTCCCCTTGAAACGTCTCAAAATACGGCTTTAGCCGCTGGCCATTTACCTTAAATGCCGAGCCATTCGTGAGGTTTTGCACCTCAATGGCTCCATGGGGAAAAACTTCTTTAACAATGTATGGCCCGGCCCATTTACTCCGCAATTTGCCCGGAAAGAGATGTAAGCGTGAATCATACAACAACACTTTTTGGCCAACTTTGAAAGTTTTTCGAATGATATGTTGGTCATGAAAGTGTTTCATTTGGGCCTTAGCAATTTTTGCATTTTCAAATGCATCATTGCGGAGTTCATCTAACTCATTGAGTTGGAGCTTTCGGGGGGTACCCGCAACATCAATATCCTCATTACATTGACGAATCGCCCAATATGCTTTATGCTCAATTTCAACGGGAAGATGACATGCCTTCCCGTACACAAGTCTATAGGGTGATGCGCCAAGAATGGTTTTATAGCCCGTGCGGTATGCCCACAACCCATCGGTCAATCTAAGAGACCAATCTTTCCTATTTGGATTGACGGTTTTCTCCAGAATGCGCTTAATTTCCTGATTGGCCAACTCAACTTGCCCTTGAGTTTGAGGATGGTATGGTAATCCAACCTTATGGACCACACCATACTTACGCATTAAAGACGCAAAGGGCTTGTTACAAAAATGTGAACCGCCATCACTTATCATGGCACGAGGCATGCCATACCTACAAAAAATGTTCTCTTTCAAAAATCGCAAGACCACTTGGTGGTCATTGCTTCCGGTGGCAATTGCTTCCACCCACTTCGAGACATAATCTACCGCAACAAGAATAAAAAGGTACCCAAACAAGTTAGGAAACGGTCCCATAAAATTGATCCCCCAACAATCAAATATTTCCAAAATAGTGATGGGGTGAAGAGGCATCATGTGCCTCTTAGAAAGTGTTCCTAACCGTTGGCACCTATCGCAAGCTAGACAAAAAGTATGTACATCCTTGAACATGGTGGGCCAATAAAGCCCACATTGCAAAATTTTGGCCGTGGTCTTCTTGGAGGAGAAGTGTCCTCCACAAGCATGAGAGTGACAAAATTCTATCACTTGTTGGAATTCGTGATTTGGGACACACCGGCGAATGATTTGGTCCGGACAATACTTAAACAAGTGGGGATCATCCCATGAAAAATAGCGCACATTCCGGAAGAATTTACGCTTGTCAATGGATGACCATGTGGAAGGAACCTCACCGGTGACAAGGAAGTTCGCAATGTCCGCAAACCAAGGGGTTGAAACTTGCTCAACGGCACTCACATGCATGAGATGCTCATCCGGGAAGTGCTCCTTGATAGGGGTTGGGTCCATGGCTTGCCCATTTAAGGGAAACCGAGACAAGTGGTCCGCAACTACATTTTCAACCCCTTTTTTATCATGCATTTCAATATGAAATTCTTGGAGCAAAAGTATCCATCGAATGAGGCGCGGTTTTGCATCGGGTTTTGTGAGGAGATACTTTAGGGCCGCATGGTCGGTGTAGATGATGACCAATGACCCAATCAAGTAAGACCTAAATTTATCAAGTGCAAAAACCACCGCAAGGAGTTCCTTCTCGGTTGTGGTATAGTTGATTTGAGCTTCATTGAGAGTTCTAGAAGCATAATAAATGACATAGGGCTTCTTGTCAACTCTTTGTCCTAGGACGGCCCCCACGGCATAGTCGCTAGCATCACACATTAGCTCAAATGGAAGAGACCAATTGGGTGCTCGAATGATTGGGGCGGTGGCCAAAAGTCCTTTCAACTTGTCAAAAGCTTGTTGACAAGAAGATGACCACTCAAAGGGAACATCTTGGGACAAAAGATGACACATGGGCCTAGAGATTGCACTAAAACCCTCAATGAAACGCCGATAGAAACCGGCATGCCCAAGAAATGATCTAATCTCCTTCACACACGTTAGGGCGGGCAATTTTTGAATGAGTTCAATTTTTGCTTTATCAACTTCAAGCCCTTCGGCCGACACAATATGCCCCAAAACTATACCACTTGTAACCATAAAATGACATTTTTTCCAATTGAGTACAAGGTTACTCTCCTCACATCTCATCAAAACTTTTCCTAAATTACCAAGACAACCTTTATAAGTATCCCCATAGACGGAAAAATCATCCATGAAGACTTCGACAATTTGCTCAATCATGTCGCTAAATATACTCATCATGCACCTTTGAAATGTCGCCGGTGCATTACATAGTCCGAAGGGCATACGTTTATAAGCATATGTGCCAAACGGACAAGTGAATGTTGTCTTGGCTTGATCCTCAAGGGCTACATCGATTTGATTGTACCCCGAATATCCATCTAAAAAAACAATAGAAAGCCTTACCGGACACCCTTTCTAGGACTTGATCAAGGAAGGGTAAAGGGAAGTGGTCCTTTCGGGTCACATTATTGAGGCGGCGATAATCAATGCACATTCGCCACCCGGTTTGTACACGGGTTGGCACTAACTCATTGTTGTCATTTCTTATCACCGTGACACCCGATTTCTTAGGCACCACTTGGGTCGGACTAACCCATTTCGAATCGGAGATGGGGTAAATGATACCCGCATCTAGCAAATTTTAAAACCTCACCTTTAACCACTTCCTTCATATTAGGGTTCAATCGCCTTTGCATTTGACGAATGGATTTAGCCTCCTCTTCTAAAAAAATACGGTGAGTGCACACAAGAGGACTAATCCCATGAAGGTCGGCGATAGTCCATCCTAGGGCTTTTCTATGTTTCCTAAGCAACGCTATCAACCCTTCCTCTTGGCTCCCAGACAAGCTAGAGGAAATCACAACCGGGTATGACTCCCCATCCCCTAAAAATGCATATTTTAAATTGGAAGGCAAGGGCTTCCTCTCGGGAATGAGAGGCTTCTCCTCCGAAGGAATCGGTTTCTCGGCACTAGGGTGGAGGGGTTCAAAAGAAGGGGTCCATTGGCCCACATGTAAACACTCCTCTCTCGCACCCTCTAAATGAGACAATTCACTTGACACCATGCCCTCACTATCAAGTGAAGCATGCGGTTCACTTCTCACTAATGCCCTCTCCAAAGGGTCCTCAAAACTCTCCCGCTCAAAGTGTTCTTGAACTATGCTCTCTATGATATCTACCTCCCGGATATCCTCACATTCCCCCTTTTGTTTGGCAACCGAAAAGATGTTAAGCTCGAAGGTGGTGTTGCCAAAAGACAATTTCACTAACCCATTCCTACAATGTATGATGGCATTGGAAGTAGCTAGGAAAGGGCATCCCAAGATCATAGGAATTTGGTTGTGAGCTATGCAACTCTCAACAGGTTGGGTGTCTAGGACAATGAAATCGACCGGGAAGCAAAAGTTATCAACTTGGATGAGAACATCCTCGATGATACCTCTTGGAACCTTTATAGAACGATCCGCCAATTGCAAGGTAACACGAGTAGGGCTCAACTCTCCTAGGCCAAGTTCCTTATACACTGAAAAGGGCAAAAGGTTGACACTAGACCCTAAGTCTAACAAGGCACGATCGATCTTGGTGTTCCCAATGGTACAAGAAATAGTAGGACATCCGGGGTCCTTGAATTTCAGCACGGTTTTACATTGCAAAATCGCACTTTGGTTTTCATTCATCATGGCGGTTTCCTTGACATGCAACCTTCGCTTAAAAGTGCACAAGTCCTTCAAGAACTTAGCATAAGAAGGTATTTGCTTAATTGCGTCAAGGATAGGGATGTTGACCTTTATTTGTTTAAACACTTCATAAATTTCCGCATTTAGAAGTTCATTCTTTGGTTTGGTCAACCTTTGCGGGAAGGGAGCATGTTTGACTATGTCCCTTCTCTTATCCCTCTCACTTTCACTCAAAATCTCAATGGGATTGGCTAAGTCCCCCCCCCCCCTTCTCTCGGCTCTTTTTCCTCTTTCTCTTTTTCTCTCTCTTCTTGACCAACACTCTTCCTAGAAGTCTCATCTCGAGGTGGGATAGTTTTATCAATGGTCTTGCCACTTCTAAGTGTGGTTATGGCTTGCACTTGGTCATGACTCGTACTAGGGTCACTCTTACCCTCGGTTATGTGCACTTGCCTAACCGCCGGGTTAGGTTGAGGTTGAGCCGGGAATCTTCCCGGAACATTTTGGATCAAAGCTTGTGTCAACGTAGACATTTGCTTTTGGATGTCCTCAAGTAACCTATAGTGTTGGTCTAGCACTTTTTCTTGTTTATCAAGCCTTGAACTAACCCCCCTTATGTCATTGGCAAGTTGGTAAACATTGTCCTCTATAGGCTTCCTATGGAGGGGTTGGTATGGCCTTGGTTGATTTTGGAATTGGGGCACGGGTGCTTGTTGGTAAAGTGGAGGTGGATGTTGTGGTGGAAGTGCTTGTGGAGGTGGATGTTGTGATGGAAGTGCTTGTGGAGGTGGAGATGCTTGGTATGATTGAGGGTTTTGATACCCTTCTTGATAGTTGTGGGAGTTTGAAGTCCCTTCATTGTTCCTCCACCCAAAGTTGGGATGATCTCTCCACCCTGGGTTGTATGTGTTTGAATAGGGGTTACCCCCTCCTCTTGAATATTGGCCAATTGCGTTAACTTGGCCGTGCAAAGCCTCCTTCACACCCGGAATGATTGGGCATGAAGCGGTGGTATGGTTCGAGGTTTCACACACAAGACAACATACTTCCCTCAACTCCTCACTCTCTACCGATTGAACTTTTTTCACCTCAAGAGCCTCTAATTTTCTTGCTAAGGTAGCCACCCTAGCATTGACATCATCAACTTCCTTGAGTTGATATCTTCCCACCCCTTGTTGGATTGAGCGACCCTCGAGATTTTGGGTCCCGGTAAGTGCCCAATCTCTAGCCTTATTTGCCAAGTTATCAAAATAATCGTATGCCTCATGGGGTTGCTTATCAAAAAATGTCCCCGCACACATGGACTCGACAAATTGCTTGAGTTGGGGTGTCAAAGAAGAATAAAATGTGTTGATGACGTGCCAATCGGCGAAACCGTGATGGGGGCAAGAATTTAAGAGGTCTTTGAACCTCTCCCAACATTGAAAGAAAGTTTCCCCCAACAAAGGAGAAAACTGTGAAATTTGCCTTCAAATGGCCTCGGTTCTATTTTCGGGGAAAAATTTGCTCAAAAATTCCCCTTGGAGAGTAGCCCAAGAATGGATGGACATGGGTCGCAAGGAATTGAACCAAAGCTTAGCTTTGTCCTTCAAACAAAATGGGAAGAGTTTCAACAAAAATACTTCCCTTGGACATGAGTTGTCCGTAGCAATTGAACAAGCATCCTCAAATTCCTTAAGAAAAATGTAGGGTTGTTCCGAATCCATCCCATGGAATTGAGGCAACATTTGCATCATTCCCGACCTAATATTTAGAGTGTTGTGATGGGGCGGGAAAACAATGCACAATGTTGGTGTTTGCCTTGGTGGGTTTAGGTAGTCCCAGAGAGTCCGTATAGGGGGAGCCACCACGTCGCCATGATGGCTCCCTCTTTCAAACTCCTCATGACCTTCCGGGTGGATTTGGGCATTTGGATGCAAGGGTTGAATGTTAGGTAAGCCGGGTTCATTGGGATTTGTCATTGGAATGAAACCTAGGTCGACCACTAAAGGTAAGCTAGGTGTTGGTGAAGATGTGCTTGTGCTCTCAATGCTCTCAATCCTCACAAGGCGATGATGTTCGTTCCGCGTGAAATATGACATGCAAGAATGAATGCACACATAAGGTTGGACCGATAAGGTCGTTCAGCACATCATACACAATTCCCAAGGCCGAACAACGGCTTTTTCTCAATTCAACTCCGTACCTCCAATCTCCACATACAATAAGCGTACCACCAATTTGAAACTTTCACACACTATCCTAACTCCACTAAATACTCCCGAAGAGGGATAATTTCTTAACAAAAATGCAATGCAATTATGCTATATCAAACAAAAGAAACTAGAGAAAAGAAGAAATAAAAAATAATCCTAAAAATAAAACACCTTAAGGGAAATGAGAGTGTACCAGGGCCCGAAGCCCGTAGATGCTTCCCTCGGGGGTGGTGATGAAATCCACCCTTTTTTGTGTGTGTTTTTTTTTTTTTTCTTTGCTTGCTCTTCTTTTTTTTTTTTTTTTTTTCAATTTTCTTCCACAATCCTTAGCTTTCGTCCGGTGTAGCTTTTGCCTATGAATTCCCCGGCAACGGCGCCAAAACTTGACACGCCTCCAGATGTGCTTCAACTGGAGCCACTCCGCAAGAGTACGGAGGTCGCGCTTGTAGTAAAATCGGAGGATCCGGTGTCGTTCTCTCCCAAGGGAATTCTGCAAATATAGCAACAAAGCTCAACTAGCACGGGTACTTATCTTAATGGATTACAAATGAAAATTCTTAACATAAAGAGACCGAAAATATGTTGGTTTTGAGATGATGATGGTTATATGCTTCATACAATAATTTAGTGACTATGAAAGACAATAAAAGCTAATTTTATGTAATTAAGGAGAAAAGCTTGGACATGGTTGTTTTGATCCACCAATTCACAACAAGGGTTTCCAATGAGAGGTTTATTACTCAAATCAAGAATCACACCTTGGATTCTTGATTCGGAAAATGTCTACTATAAAAATGTGGGTTTTGTTTGATTGAGCCTAGAGAAGGAATATATAATTGGTACCCTAGAATCAAACCTTAAACATGTGCAATACCTATACCAAATATTGATTTGTGCATAAATATTACCAAAGGGTTATGAATCTAAGTTTTTCTAATGAATCTCATGCTAAATCAAATGAAACCATATAATTTTGAGGATATGACTTTGAAGTTCATACAACCCATTTTCAACCCTTTGAAGATCCTTGGTGGATCTTCACAACCACATCCAAGGGGTGTTTAGCTACTAGAATCCATGTTAACTAACATAAAAGGAGCCAAATCTACCATTAAACTATAAAGAACTAGTGTTTGGTTGCCAAGAAAATGAGAGAAAGTGTCAAGAAAATGATGGAAAGTTGCTAGAAAATGTAGAAAATCATTCACTTCATATATATATCAAACATTCACTTACAATGATCCAAAAGCAATAAATGACATTAAATACAAAGCATTAAGAGTATATCTAACTAAAAACCTTACAAGATAACAAAAATCCACTTTTTGGAGCCTTCTTCCCGTCCAAACTCTGCAGAAAATAACCTATATCACTTTTTGTCTCGAACAAAAGCTTTAATACTCTACAGAAAAACAGAGCTTGTACACACCGATCGATCGGTGTACGACCGATCGATCGGCCGATCGATCGCAAAACCGAACCCTCTGAAGTTTGCTTCTGTATCGTCTGTTGAGAGAATTCCGACGTCACCGATCGAACGCCCGATCGATCGGAAAAACGCCCTCTCTGAAGTTTGCTGCAGAAGGTTGAACAGAGCATCACCGATCGATCGGCCGATCGAACGTTCCGTGGACCGTTCGATCGGGCGATCGATCGGCCGATCGATCGGTCGTACTCAAGATTGCCCATTTGCCTTAGTTTAAGCTCCAAATCCTGCAAAAAGTGTACAAAAAGAGTTTTAACGCGTTTTAGGAGTTAGAATACTAAATTAACACCAAATTTAACTATTCAACTAACAATTTAAGCCAAAAGATTACTATTTCTAAGGGTAATCATCTGTGGGAAGGTCAAGATAACCATGTGTACAAACAATCAAAGGAGGAGAGGAGAGAACCACAATGAGCGAGGGAAAGAGGCTTCCCCTAGCAAAGATCACACTGATTCGGCATACTGTCGATCTATCCCAATAGATCGCCGCTGAGGTAGAGTGATGAGGTCAGAAATATGGACCCCTGCTGGGAGCCACCAGGAAGCACGAGACAGATTACGAAGAAACCCAAACTACATCAGGGAGCCAAACCTCCGCAGAAACCACCATCGGAACCTTGCCCCTTCACCCTCCAGTGGACGCGTCCCAAGCGACCATACGCTCCGTTCTGCTAAAAGGGAGATTTGGCAGCGTAGCGAAGAGATTGCCTACCTCACCTTTCAGGTTTGGATCATAAGGGAGGCAATCACCGGAAAAGATAGGCATGGCAGGGAAAGGTCCCCAGACTGTGAAAGGATTGCAAAAAGCCGGGACACCAAAAGCAAAGACACTCCAGCGGCACGGATTAGAGGAAGTTACACCTCTAGCACCGGACGCTGCGAGGACAGGTGAGCTAATCGATGTTGAAGAAGGAGCCAAACTCCGAAGAACGATGCTCGAGCGAAGGCTGGTCGGCAACAAAAAGACTGAGAAAAGTGGTCCAATGAAAAGTTGGAGAATAAGAAACAGCATTCCAAAGACAGCACAACCCATGACCTGATCAAAAAGGCCTTGGACCATATTGTATCCACACTATTCACAGAGGATATTTAGTCCCTCCAACCTCCTCGAAAGTTCACCCCATCGAAGTTCACCCCATATGATGAAAAGGCTGACCCAGACAATTATATTCGGCATTACAAGCAAATGATGGCGTTATGGAGCGGAGACCGATCATTGATGCGCCAAATCTTTCCCTTTAGCTTGGGAGACGTAGCCTTACGCTAGTTCGACAAGTTGTCATCCAGGTCAGTGTCAAACTGGAGGCAACTTGCTGAGCTCTTTACTGCTCACTTCATAGCCAACAGCATACAACTTAAGGAAGTTGATTTCTTACTAACCTTATGGAAGGGCAAGGGAGAAGGATTGCGGGCATGTGTAAGGCACTACTGGGAGGCCTACAACGAGATCGACGAATGCAACGTGCAACTGGCTGTAACCCAATTCAAGATCGGCTTGCCCAGGAGTACCGTTTGTGGCAATCCTTAATGAAGAAGCCAACCCTCACTGTGCAGGAGTTGATGTTCAGAATCAAGCGATACGCCCGATTGGACGAAGATGTGCCTCAGCTGATTTTAGAGAAGGCCGGCATAGTTATTGAGAAGACGAACAGAAGAGAAGCCAAGAAGACAACAATAACCAAGGCAGCAAGGTGAATGATGGGGTCTACACATTCTCTAAGGATCCCATCTACAAAATCTTGCCCCAGATTAGCAATAAGCCTTTATTCAAATGGCCCCCAAAATTAGGAGGAGACCCAGCGTCCCGAGACCAGAAGAAGTTCTGCTCTAATCATCGAGAGAAGGGACATAAGACAGAACAATGTCGGCATCTCAAAAGCCACTTGGAAGATTTAGCCAAGGCTGGTCATCTAGACAAGTATATTGATCGAGACAAGACGAAACACGGGACCGAGCAACCACAAATGGAAGTTGTCCCACAGAAGGAGAACGAAGCAAGACCGGTCCGAGTAATCAATGTGCTACACGGTTCGGTTGAATCAGAAACCGTCAAGCCACATAGATACCGGACTGAGATATAAAAGGCTGCACACTTAAGCGAGGTAATACAGATACAACCCCCATCTAAAAAGGTTAAAGTCGACAGCAACCTTGCATCCATAACCTTCACTGATGAAGACCTAGTGGGAGTGCAGACCCCTCATAACGATGCCTTGGTTGTGACATTAAGAATGGTGAACTGAGATATGAGAAGGTTGTTCAGTGACTAAGGAAGTTGTTCCGAAGTCATGTACTATAGCCTATTTAAAAAAAACTCAAGCTAAAAGAGTCTGATCTCTAACCACCTCTCAACCCATTGGTCAGATTCCACTCGGACCTAGTTTGGCATTTGGGAAAGGTAACAATTCATGTGACTGCCAGGGGAATTACGTTGCAGACAGAGTTCCTAGTAGTCAATGTGTCTTTCCCCTATAATGCGATCATGGGACATACATGGTTGCACCTCATGAAGGCTATCCCATCATACTACCATTAGCTGATTAGATTTCCTGTCCCCGGTGGAGTGGGAGAAATAAAATGAGACCAAGTGGCCGCCAAACAGTACTTCCTGATGGCATGCACAACAAAGATAAAAGCTGACAAGGTACAAATGATGGAGTTGCACGAGGACATGCCTACTATTGACGATATGGGGCAAACACCAAAGAATAAGGCTATTGAAGAACTGAAGAAAATCCACATCGACCGACAAGGGGAGAAGTATTTCATCATCAGCACGTCCTTATCAAAAGTTGAAGAAAGCTCTCTAATTGAGCTGCTGACAAATTACCTTGAGGTGTTTACTTGGACTCCTTATGATATGTCAGGGATCAATGCCGAGGTTGCCTGCCACCTGCTGAACATCGACCCAGAGTGTCGACCTGTGGTCAAAAACGACAAGAGGGAGGCAACACAACATGTGGACGCCGTTATTGAAGAAACTGAAAAGCTCTTAGAAAATTCGAGAAGTCCACTACCCAAGCTAGCTTTCGAACACCGTGGTAGTGAAGAAAAAGGATGGCAAGTGGAGGGTCTGCGTTGACTTCACTGATCTAAACAAAGCATGCCCTAAGGACCCTTTCCCCCTTGCCAAGATCGACTGGCTCGTAGATGCAACAGTCAATTTCGGGAGGATGAGCTTCTTGGATGCTTACTGGGAATATCATCAGATTCCCCTCTATCTAGATGATCAGAAGAAGACGGCCTTCGTCACTCCAAGGGGTATATTTTGCTACAAAGTAATATCCTTTGGTCTGAAGAACATCGGGGCCACTTACGAGAGACTGGTTACCAAAATGTTCAAAGACCATATTAGCAGCACTGTGGAGGTCTACATTGATAATATGGTGGTAAAAAGCAAAGTCAACAGCTCCCACTTGGAGGATCTAAAAGGAGTATTCAACATCTTGAGGTAGTACAAAATGAGGTTAAACGCCTTCAAGTGCGTATTCGGAGTCAATTGTGGGAAATTCCTAGGATTCTTGGTCACACATCGAGAATTGAAGTGGATCCGTGACAGATCAATGCAATCCAGAGCATTTAAGCCCTAAAGAATGCTAAAGAAGTACAGAAGTTGATTGGAATGGCAGCGGCACTCAACAGATTCATCAACTGATCTTCAAATAAGTGTCGACCATTCTTCCAGTTTCTCAAAAAGCATGAACAATTCAAATGGACTCCAGAGTGTCATCAAGCCCTTGGTGATCTAAAGAAATACTTGACCCAGCCACCCTACTTTCCACCCCGCTTAAACATGAAGAACTCTTTCTCAACCTCGCAATCTCGGAGCACGCTGTCAATGCTGTACTGCTAAGGCAACAAGATCGGCAACAAAAATCGGTCTATTATGTTAGTAAAACACTCTTGGGGGCAGAAAGTAGGTACCTACCATTAGAGAAATTAGCGCTTGCTCTGGTAGTGGCGTCTCGCAAATTGGTACACTACTTCAGAGCCCACACCATCAACGTCCTCATTGACCATCAGCTCAAACTACTCCTTAAAAGGGCCGGCGTCTCTGGAAGATTGGCAAAATGGGCCGTTGAGCTATGAGAATTTGATATCAAGTTCCACCCAAGATTGGCAGTTAAAGGTCAGATACTTACTGATTTTATTGCAGAATTCTCTATTGAACTACCACCAGAGGACAGCCCACCAACACCTCATCCTCAACAACACGATGACCTCCGCCTAGACCTTTAAGAAAGTCTTAATCATTGGAAACCCTACGTCGACGAAGCATCCAATGGCCGGGGGTAGGATCGAACATAGTGCTCATTACACCAGACAGTTTGGCAATTGAACAAGCTATCAAACTCGAGTTCACTACCTCAAACAACGAATCTGAATACGAGGCCCTACTCGCCGAACTACACTGAGCCATCGAACTAAAAATTACCGAGATTATCATCTACTCGTACTCCTTATTAGTAGTCAACCAGATCACGAGAGAATACGTGGCAAAAATGACAGAATGACGTAATACCTAGCAAAAGCTAAGGAATTGCTGACCAAGTTCGACAGTTATAAACTCCGTCAGATCAGCCGGGATAACAACTCTCATACAGATGCCTCGGCTACACTAGCAATAGCCCTGGAGTTGGGGTAAAAAAGAACAATCAATCTGGAGACCTTAGCCAGACCGAGCATATTTCATGAGGAAGAACAAGCCCTAGCTGTTGAACAATTGGGACCATCCTGAATGGATCCAATTATCTCCTATCTTGACAAAGACAAGCTACCAGAGGACAAGAACAAAGCTAGACAGATCAAACACAAAGCCCTTAGATACTGGCTATCACCAAACAAGGAACTCTACAAGAGATCCTTCATAGGTCTTTACTTACACTGTGTCCACCCAGACAAGGTGCAAGGCATCCTACTTGAAATCCATGATGGGATATGTGGAAGTCATATCGGTAGAAGATCTGTAGCGCATCGAGCTATCTCACAAGGATACTGGTGGCCCTATATGCAAAAGGACGCAACCCAGTATGATCTAAAGTGTAAAAAGTGTCAAAGATTTCACAACCATAACCAGCCCTTGGCCTTTCGACCAGTAGGGACTGGACATAGTCGGGCCTTTGCCCCGAGCTCCAGGGAATAAGAGGTTCCTTATTGTGGCCACATACTACTTCACTAAATGGGTGGAAGCAGAGCCCTTGTCAACAATTAGAGATATCAATGCCAAGAGATTTACCTGGAGAAACATAGTAACGAGGTTCGGCATATCTCGTGCAATTGTCTCAGATAATGACACCTAATTCAATGGCAACGTGTTCAGGTTATTCTGCGAAGAACTTAGAATCAAAAATTATTATTCAACACTGGCCTATCCACAGTGCAATGGGCAAGCCGAAATTTTAAACAAAACTATGCTGAACGGGATCAAAAAATGATTGGAAAGGACAAAAGGAAAATGGGTGGAGGAACTACCCAGCGTCCTTTGGTCCTACAAAACCACACCGAGGAGGTCTACCAGTGCAACTCCCTTTTCTTTGGCTTATGGGGTGGAAGCAATTATACCCTTAGAGGTAGGGCTACCAACGATCAGATCAGCAGCATTTAATACTGGACTTAACGACCAAACCCTTACCAGAGATCTAGATCTCGCCGAAGAGAACAGGGAAGCTTCCATGATTAGACTCATCGAATATCATCAATAGTTAAGTCGCTCCTATAACAAACAGGTTCGTCTAAGAACCTTTGTACTAAAAGACTTAGTGTTGCGAAAAGTACTGGAGGCAACAAAGAACCCAGCGGATGGCAAGCTTAACCCCAACTAGGAGGGTCCCTACCGAGTGGTGTCCTAGGTCGGCGTTAGTGCATACCGACTGGAAACTGTCGAAGATGGAAGACAGCTACCCCGGCCTTGGAAGGCTAACAACCTAAAGAATTTTTACCAGTAGAGTGGACTCCCATATGATATAACAACTCAACAAATGTCTATTCTTCAAAAGCTTTATGAGATCAATGAAATACGAAGTTGTTCAAGCTAATCTACTCAAAGCACTCATGAAAGACTAAACCAAAAACCAAATGTAAAAACTTGGTCCTGTCCAAGTTGGACAGGTCGGCCAATAAAGGTCATAAAAACCAAGTGTTAAAACTTGGTCCTATCCAAGTTGGGCAGGTCAGCCAATAAAGGTCACAAAAACCAAGTGTTAAAACCTGGTTCTGTCTAAGTTAGATAGGTCGGCCAATGAAGGTCACAAAAACCAAGTGTTAAAACTTGGTCCTGTCCAAGCTGGACAGGACGGCCAACGAAGGCCAAAAACTTATAGGCAAAAATCAAACCAAGTGCAAAACCTTTGGTCCTGTCCAAGTTAAACAGGTCAGCCAAAAAAACAGAGATCAAGTAAGTCCTTCCTAGATAAGGCAGGCCTAAGGTTTATTCGCAAACACAGGTCTGGTTTCGAACTTGGTCCTACCTAACTCATGCAAATCAGAAGTTTTATAAACTCTAATTAGTTAAAGGGAGCAACCATCCATTAAAGATCGTCAGAATGAAAGCAATACCAAGACAGAAGCAAAAGAAGACTTTCATTAAAATTGAAAGTACTTGGTTACAAAAAGAAATAAAAAACGAAAGAACTACAACTCTACTTCTCAGTCTCCTTAGCCGACTTCTCCCCCAACTAAACAGAAAGCTCCGCCGAGTTGTCCTCGGCCTATTCTGCAACCTTAGACGGATCGGCAGTAGTATTTTCCATTTTAGCAGCAGCCTTCAGGGCAAGTTATCTCTTATGCTCAGCATTGGTTATCACCTTCTTTGGATCGACAACGCCCTCCTCAATGGTGTCGAAGTAGTCAGGGTACAATCACTAGACATCGGAGCACTTATCCATGTTAGTAAATATAAGGGCACCATTCCAGCCCTCTCAAAAGATGCTACGCTCAAGTCCGTCATTTGAATGGCTAGTTCTTTGGTTGCCTTGTCTTCACACCTCTTCATGATGGCCTCTTCCTCTGCCTTCAACTTGGCCACTTTGGCTTGGGGAGCTTCGATCTCCGACTTGGCTTTATACAGCTCCACAGACTTCAGCTCGCTATTTTTCAGAAGGTCGGCTGCCTCCCTGTCTCTCTTTTCATAGTCTACCCTCACCAAGGTCAGTTTGGCAATGGCCTGCTCAACCTCCTTCTTAAAAGTGATTCGATCCTTGTTTGCATCGATCCACTCTTTCTTCAGGCCGGCATGCACCTCTACAAGGTGCTCGTGTTGCTCAACAAGTTTTCGGAAGCAGCTCATTGCCTCCAGTGAGTTCAAACAACCCTACACCAAAATAAAGTTTGCATTAGAATAATGTGCTGTGAAATCTAAGAGCAAGCTGACAAAGTAATGTCGACTTACCAAGAAAGAGTCATAAAAGGCCCCTACGAAGATGCCAGCAATGCTTGCCTTACCCAATTAGGCGACGTCTTTCTTCTACAGGATGCTCTTGATAACACCAAAAACAACCTCGGCTTGGTCAATCATCGAATCGGTCGTCGTCAAAGGTTGGCCTAAAATGCCTGGCATAATAGTCACCACCTTTCCAACCTCCTCCACTGCGATTTTGCTAGTGCCGACTTTTGACTTCTTTGGAGCAGGTGGTGGTGCGGCAGTCTCAGGCGCCTTTTTCTTCTGTTGCCGGGTCACCAGCTTCTTTTACAGAGGGGCAACATGCTCTGCCGAGGCAGTCTCTAGGGCGATGGTTGGAGGATTAGCAGAAGTTATAGCGACCGTCGTCAGTGGCTTACCCACCATAGCAAACATCATCTCCCCCAAATTCATGTTGTCCTCCTCATCTGGAGATAAGGTGGATTCCTGTATTCTCCGAACTAATTATACTTGACGGTCTGGAAATGTGAGTGGCGCTAAACTTGAGGCCGAACTGTTTGAGTCAGAGTGGATCTCGTGCACGAAGGGCTCTTCAACAACGAGCTCTGACAGCGGTAGGGTGGCAACCATTACTCCCGTAGGGGCACGGGCTCTTTCAATAGTTATCCCAATTTGAATTTTCTTGAAATCTCCCTCCACACCTTCCTTGGCCAATCTCACGAGGACACTCTTTGAAATCCCCGTGTCGGCAGTGAATGTCGAGTAGTGGAGAGGATAATTTAGCAAGATATGGGTGGTCCGACCGACGTCTCTCAATCTACCTTCTCGCGGAAGTCTAGAACCTTCTTCAAATCAAAAAGGTTAACAACTAGTCTCGAGCCTTCGTCCACTTTTTCTTGGTTTCTGCAAAAAGTCAAGGTCGCGGTCAAGAACATAGGAAAAACAAATTAGGCACGTAGGATGAAATATCGGCATCAAACCTATCTCAACTGGAACTCTAGAGCATCGGAGCGCGGTCTGTCTCCTTTAAGAAGGTCACCAAACTCCTAGGGCCCAATTACCTAAACCCTAACATCGTTAACGCCTTTTCCGGAGGAGGGTAGACACTTCACTAATTCCTTGGTCTGATCTACGGCCCAAAGATAAACTTTGGAACTCTTCCCGACCTTACAAAGTGTATAACAGTAGTCGAGTTTGGCGAGGCCTAGGTTCACACCAGACACCAATTAATCTCAAGCATACCGAAGAGGATCATATATACGTTCGATGACAATTGGGAGGGCGACACCTTATTTTTGACAATGAACTTTTGGAGGAGAGGATGCAAGGGGAACCTAAAGCCCCCTTCAACAATGGCGATGATCGGGAAGGGCACCCCCTTCTCAGTCTCCCCCATACGGTGGTCATTGGGATCGACTAACTCTAAGTCAATCTCATCAGAGATTTCATATCTAGTCCTATCGCCACTGGATCGTCTAACATTTTCCTAAGACGATATATCATCGGGGGACAACCGTCGAAAATGAGAAGATAAGCAAAGTGAAGCACGAAAGAGATACGGGCTTAGAGAGACTTACAGTGGTGGGAGTTGGAGTTGGCAACGAACATGCTAGACAAGGAGATGAAGTAAAGTGAAGTGCCTTACACTGAAAATGGCATCATCCTTTTGTATACATGCAAGCTGTCGATTTGTGCACGGAAAAACGGCAGCAATCATTTCGCTCCATTGAACCGTCACATCGGCCATCAATTCGGTGGCATCTCATCACTACAGCTTTAAATCGCCGCCGTCAGCATAATCGGGTAACCGCTAAAACAGCCGCATACCTGAAGGGGTGGCATTATAACCCGACGCAGCCCTTGGCCGTTTGGAATTCAAAACGACGCAAAGGCTAACGGGCAATTGTGGGTTAAATATTCACGGCCTAACCCATCTAGTTAACCCCAATCAGAATAAATGAAGCTGGGCTACGGGTCAGCCCCAATTAATATCAAAGTCGGTCTGGCCCAGTGTGTTAACCTGCTACTGACCAAGGCCCAAACCCGCAGAAGGCAAGCCCAAACCACTAGCAGTCTTAGAGCATTTAATGCGGAGTTGACCCGTATTAAATGCGCAAGTGGCTCCCCACACGATGTCGACTAGCACGTCCAACCAGCCGGATTTTGGCATGACAGTAAGGCAGGACCTGCATTCGGTCAGTCGGCGGCGAATGATGAAGCCCACACAGCAGGTCATGATAACCTACTTGTAAACTCAAGGCAGAACACTTCCTCGGTCACATTATAAATACCGAAGCCCTCAAGAGCAAGTTATGGATAATTAATTTCAAATACACATTGCCTTTATTCATTCAATTCTCGATTAAACTTGCTAACTTAATCGTCGGAGTGTGATTAATCCAAAAAGGGTCAACCCATTCTAACTTCTCTGTCCTTCTTGTAGAAAGTTTGGGCTCATTGATATTGGCTCGAGTGGTCAGCCAAGCCTTTCCAAAAATTTCACTAACATTATTGATGAAGAGAGTATATATATTTGTACCCAATTGAACAGACACAAATCAAGTATAGCAGCCAAATACATACCTATCATATAGGACAATAAAAGAGAACTTACAGTGAGCCAAGAGCACCAAGTATGAAAAGTACTATATTCACGCAAATATAGAGTAACACACAAAGAAATGAGAAACAGAAACAGATAACCATAAACAACTCGTAGAAACTCAAACAACTCCAGAGTTCAAATTCATCATCCGTATCATGAGCAAGGAAAAATAAGCAATTTATGAAGTTGGGAATCCCATGCTATGTATTGACCAACTACTTTGTGTAGTTAAACACACAAAGTATTTAGCGCCATATTTAACTACACAAACAAAGTAAGCCCTGATACTGTGGTATTGCTTTTAAACAAGAATTGCTTCATGAGATTAGATTACATAAAAATAAACTTCAGGTTCTATCTATTGCTCGATGTGGTCACTTCGTTTCTTATAATACTCAAAAGGTTCCTATTACCCTTGCCCGGTGAACTAAACACTGTAAACAGGGAGGTTTTTCAAAATCAAACCCCTTGCAAAGTGCCAAACCACAGCCAAAACTTAAACTAACCAAACTATAAAAACACAAATCCATGTCTAATAAGCAAATAAATAAATAAGTAAATTCCCCGACATAAAAAAAAATAAAAATAATCCCTCTAGACATGCACCCAAAGGTTGAAATACCATGACCTCATGCCTAGACAGCAAATTATACAAGAGTGGCCAAAATATCCTTCTATTCACATTTTTATTTATATACGAAACGTGCCCCAGAACCAGAACCAGAAACAAGACGTACCCATTGCAAATAAACATAACCGATAGAGAAGCTTCACAATCTAAGCACCAAACAACAAAGTTATATCATCTGGACATGGACCAAAGCTCTTTAACCCAGAGCCCAAATAATCAATTTCATAAGAAAATGAATCCATATTAAATTTTACCATATAGGCATGCGCCAAAACTGCTCTACCTTCTACCGAGAGTAGGTTTTATACACCAAACACCAAAGTTGTACCATTTGGGCATTCACCAAATCTATTTTATCTGGACCCTATAGCATCAATTTCACAAGAAATTGTATCGATAACATATCATTAGCAACTGGGTATTCAAAAAACCCCATTACCTTGTGCCTAGAAAATCTCAAGACCAATTGATCTAGCCAATTGCTTCACCTGAAATTTCAATAGAGGCTTTAGATAACTCAAATCATTAACTGCATCTTGATTCTTTGATTCAGAAGATTTAACAATAAAAACATTTATTCTTTATCAATCAAATCTAGATTAAATCAGGTTTAAAATCAAATATGCATACTATCAACTTGTGTAATAAATATACTAAACTAAGATTTGTGCATAGATATTACCAAACATAGTCAAACATCTAGATTTTCGCAAATATCTATGATTTGATCTCAAAGAATTAAGAAGAAGAAGATTTAAACATTGAAAGCTAATTTACCACCATTGTTCATCCAAGATCTCCAATTAATCCCAAGAGGGAGACTAGCTACCTATAGACATAATAGATAAACGAACATGTAATGACAACTGTATTGAGAACTGAATTCTGATTGTAGGAATTGAAAATTTTTGCATAGTTTAAAACTCTCTAAAGTGCTCTCTAATAACCTAAACTTGGAAAAGAATCAACAATCCTAAACTAGAGACGAGCCATGCTTTTATAGGCTTCCAAATCTATAGAAATTTGAGACCCATTCGAACGCTTCTATAAACCATTCAAATGTATGTTTGAACGGTCTTTAAACATACTTCAAACGCTAAAACAACTCTCTGTATTTTTCAAAGGGGATCGAACCTACTTCGAACAGGGAATCACTACCTCTATATTTTCTAAAGGGGAGTCACCATTTGACATGGCATTCGAACACCCTTGCAATCCATTCAAATGCTTGCCTTGACTGTTCGAACGGATAATTGACTTTTCATTCAATTTCATAATTTTAAGCTGATTCCTGTTTACATACAACAAACTAAGTTAGTGATAAGTTAAGACTAAAACAACATAATCCTACACTAGGTCTAACAGAAAACTAATTAACGCATGTAAATTACACTTTTGAAATACAATCACAGGTCTCTAATCGGACCACAATAGCTGTTGAGTGCCATTTGGTGGGAATTAGAAAACAAGTAGTGAGTATAGTTAACATTCAAAAGTTAGATAGAATTAGTTAAGAGCAATGCTACATAAATAGATTTTGTACAGAATTTTCATACCAAATGACATCAATTTTTGTGGTCCTTCACCTAAAACCAGAAAATTGTCATTTTGAATTGTAATTTCAAAAATGTCATTGCAAGATCTTTTTTCAAAACAGAAATTCTATAAGTATGTAAGTTTTCATTAATTGAAAGAATAGGAGGAAAAAAATATATCCATGGAGTGTAATACTTCAATATAATATTTTTATTAGAAAATAAAGAACAGTACAAGAAAAGTAACTGTATAAGTATTGACTAAGAGTTTAATTTTGATGCACTATCAGTGTAAAGATTTTTTTACACAAGTATGCATTAAAATACGACACATGTCCATAAGTATTGCATGTTTATGTTATACTTCAATTCTGAAAAACATGTGTCGCTTTTTTTATGCATACTTGTGTGTAAAAAAAAATTTATACTGACAATGCATTAAAATTAAACTCATTAACCAATAAACTCATGCTAGAGTTCATTCAAAACCCATTTCAACTTGCCTCCTCAAGAATAATTAATCAAAAATTCTCGTCTCGGCTCATTAAGTAAATAAGTCAAGCTTGAACACATTTTAAACTTTGTCAATTTTCTGATATCGACTCGAACTCGGCTAATAAAAACTTCAAATACTTGAGCTCAGTTGTGGTCGGTTGGATTAAAATTCTTTTCAGATCGGCTCAAAAATTAAACAACCTAAGTTTGAACACATTATCAAGCTCGTTAAGATTTTCAATCCAAACTTAAACATTTCACTACTCGGCTCGGCTCGACTTGTTTACAGCCCTAATAGAAACCTATTTCCTTTCGTTACAGATCACAATATATTATAATTTGCCAATCAATTAGTTTTAGATTGCAACTAGACAGTGATTAGTGTACTACAGGGAAACTAGCTTGGCCACCGACTTGAGTCACCGTTTTGTTTACCCGCAACTCCCCTATGAGAGGCTAAAATTTGTAAACTAAAAAAATTAAAAGAAAATATTATTCTTTCAAAAATTTTGTACAAAAAAATTTCACCTTAATTATACGGGTTGCTTTCATAATGCAAAATTTTGCTAGCTTCAAGGAAAAAGATAGTAAAATACATAAAATTAAAGGGAGATTGTAGGTGGGACGTGGCTTTCACAATGCACAGATTTTTATCTTCTTTTTTTTTGGGTCTAGCTTTGTACAGCAAAATTGATCCCACTACGATTACTGTCACGGCACTAGCAACCATGCCTAAAATGCCTATAATGGTTGATGGACCCATAAATGGCTCCAACTTTCTGTTTGTGAGTAAATAACAGTAACTCCGGCACCGGCAATGCCCCAAGTGTAATAAAAACGCTAGTGATATTGCCCCTGTTTTGTGAATATAAATACCCTTTCCTCCTTTTTTGAATGACAAAATTTTAACTGACTCTTATTTAGAAAAACAAAAAAAAAAAAAAAAAAAGGTTTAGCAGTAAGGTAGTTCAAAGTTTTTCTATATGTATGCTTATTGGATTTTGTCTTTTGGCATTTTTTTTTTAAAAATCTTGTTATTTGTAACAAATTAATATTGTTAATGTAATAAAAAGTCAAATGTTAGCCATGCGTACTGAAAACTCTATATTACATAACTACTCGACTTTTTTTTCTCATTTATATACTTTTCTTTGACATTAAACATAAACCCACTTTAGTGGTGGCATGGGCTTAATGATAAATTGAGAACTACTGTGAAATAGACATTAGGGTTTAAATCTCATCAACCATTATATATATATATATATATGAAATTTCGAAGGTTTCTTTTCCCTGGATAAAGACTGCTAAATTGCAAATTCATTGTGAAGGAAAAACTATTTAACATGCAACTTGTTATCTGGCACATGGAACAGGTGAAGCATTAGTTATAAAATCTTGTTAGATACAGAGAACCGTCAATTCTTTTATCCTCCAACAACTAAATTTCCTTTCTTTTTTTTTTAAAGTCAATAATCAAAGTTACTTTAACATTTTTGTTTATTGTCCTTTAAGAAGCCTAATTACAACTTTGCATTAACCCTAGCAACTAAAATTGTGTTCAATGCAAAATCTTTTCCAAATGTCAATATTCCCATGAGTTATTTCTTTATATGATTTTAGGCATGAAAATTCTGGTACACTTTGACCGACTGTTGGATATTCATTCATCAAAGAATATACTTTATTCGCTTTATCAGATGCTTTGTGAGTCACCATGGCCATGAGGACCCCCCACTTGTGTAGTTTGAAATTTTGAGTCAATTGTAGGACAAATTATCCAGTGTTCATCAAGCACCAACTATGATCCACCTATCACATTGGCGTGAGTCTTTCACCTATTTGATGAGATAGTTTATTCCACTGAGCATTTACAGGACCCACTCTAATATAAGAGGAGGAACGAGAAACAGTTGGTGCTCTACCACTCTTCAATTATTGGTCTCTACTGTTCTTGCCTCTCCTGCTTTTTTTGTGTGCCGCTCGTTTTATACAACTTATCCATAATACATAGTAATTGTGCACGTAAGGAAATTTAAGGGGTCAGGAGCGGGTTAGCCTAGTGATACCCCACCTAGATTATGAGATCATGGGTTTAAGTTTCTCCCTCCCTCCAATGTATTATAAAAAAATAAAATTAAAATTAAAAAATGTTCAAGGGCCTCTCCTGTCACAAAATAATTCAATCTTCGTCTAAAAAAGGGAAACGAGAGTTGGGGCACTTTAGCAACAACGGTCACAATAACAATTGCCTTAGAAAGTTTATTATGCTATCAAACTGAGTGAAATTATCTAAGATGTAACTGCCTTACGAGGTTTATTTACTTCTTTTCTAAAACCATCTTGCCAAGACTTTGAGTTTACTTTTGGATTATTTTACAAAATTTATTATCCTAATCTATTTAAAACTTGAGCTTGCAAGAAACATATGTCAAAATTAAATATGTTGAAGCAATGAAATAGGACCTGAGAAAAAAACTAAACACAAACCGTTAACGGGTATATCCATAATCTTTCTCTCAAGTATAAGAGTACCATAAAAAGATAGAGAGGGAGAGAGAGTTGTGAATGAGCACGTTACTCTTCTTCCTAATCACTTATATTCACATCAGTTTTTTGTGTTTATTTTTACCACATAACGTACAAGATAAATTAGCTTTATAATGGATTTAATTTTATAACACTGCTTAGATTCTTTGAAAGTTTTGGAAAAAGTGCTATCTATTAGTGGAAGGAAAGAATGCGGCTTAAATACGAACTTATTCCATCTTTTTCATTGATTTAAGTCTTCAAAATTGGAAATTAGGATTTCTTTCTCTTTTTTCTTTCTATAATCTATAAAAATTAAAAAGAAAAAGAAAAGCAGCTCATTGCACGAGAGTTTTACCATCATGAGGTCTGAGAAGAATCTTCTATAGACACGTGAGAAAAAGATATCTTTATGTTTTGAACCCCTAACATCATGGTTACAACAGCGCAACATTACCTCTGTGTCAAGGCCATCTCTTTATTTTGTTCAATTCTCTCATTGGGCAAAAACATTAAATATTAATAAGATCTATATTTATCAAAGTTTTTATTTTAAATAAAAAAGTAACACAATTATAGTACTTCCTTTTTAAAAATTTAAAAAGATCTTTCCCTCTTTTTCTTCTTTTAGGAAAAAGATATGCAAAACAAAATAAGAGTAGATACTAAATACAAAAAATAACACTTCTATTTCTTTAAACAAAAGAAGAAGAACGACGACAGAACATTTCATTTTTTATCAACACAATTCCGTATCATATGTTATGAATTTTGTCAATGGCATATGAATCATCTCGCTTTCTAAAAAAAAAATCAACACATTTCATGTTATACATGCACAAACATTTATTGCTTTTTTTTGTTTTTTGTTTGCAATCACTTCTATTATTTCCTTGTTCTTAAGCTATGATACTACACTTTATGTTTTGTTATTTATAAGTGGTTTGAATTGTGATTTAATTTTCCTATTTTCAATTGTTGTACTTGTTGGCCAAAATTAATTTTTGTAAATGGGGTGTCCCCTGTAGCACATCCTTGACTTCATCCCTGAACAATTATGTATCGATCTTTGCAATTATTGAGGGTTATGATTCCTTTCTCCTAACAACCATGTAGATTGTACAAGGACTAAGAATTAAAGATAGTAGTTTTTGTTTTTATTTTTGTTAACTTACGAAGATATATAAACACTTCTTTATAGACATGACAAAAATATTGTTTTCATTTAAATTTTTTTTTTCTTTTTTTCGTATGTTTTGAATTGTTCTGGCATACTTGTCTTGTAACCTATAAAATATCCCTCCCAAAGAAAATTATTGGAATTCGTAATTCTTTTGACTTTAGAGCTAGTTGGCAGTAAAGTAACAGCCTGTTTAGAACTTGGGAGTGAGAATGAAAAAGAAAAAAAAATTAATTTTTATTCTTTCTTTATTTGCTATTTCTTAGGAGGAAAAAAAAAAAAGATAGAGAAATAAAATAAAGGAAAAAGGGACGGGGAAAATATTTACTCCCTCTTTCCCTTTACTTTTCTTTTATTATTTTTGCAAAACTAAACAAGAAAAGAAAATCACATTTCCTTTATTTTCTCTTTTTTTTTTTTTTTTTTCTCTTTCCTCCTTTTTACTTCGCAATTTCCAAGCAGATTCTTTTTAGAGTTGGGTATAAACAAGGGATTGGTCTTTGGCTACTGAAGACTGCAGGTATCCTGTCCCCGCTTCAACACGACTTTGAAGGCTCCCGGGCTTGGCTTGCTCCAAGCTTCAATATCGATCTGAAACTTGAAGGGGTGCTCCATAGCTTCAACTATGGATGGACATGGGCTTTGATAGGCCCATTCAAATTTGCTCATAAATTGTAATATTTGAAAATTTTTTTAGACATAATTAGTTTAATATGCAAATTTGGTAATTATCTTTGAATCTCTATCCGGTCCAAAATATATATAAAATAATATATTTTTATATTTTGATATTATATATGTATATATAATTAAATTTTATGTTATTTAATATTATTTATAGAGAATATATATATATTAAATGAACAAATTTAAACAGACTTGATAATAACAGTTTTATAATTAGATGATTTTAAAATTTAATTTTAAATTTAATAAAAATTGTTTCTTATATAAATCCGACCCGATCCAATCTGTCGCAACCATTGTACACTCCTAGCTATAACCGATACTGCTTCTCGCTGGCCAACATCGGGGATGAATCACGCCCATCATCATATAAGGGCATCTCGGTAACATGAAAGCAAATTGAGGACATCATGAGAATGTGACGGTAAATTAAAAGAGAGAGAGGGCAGGTGGTAGGGAGGCTGCTTTCACATAAGACGTCAGAGTAGTGACGCATCCTCTCTCTTTTATTTTATTTGTTTATTACAACGCGCTTGAGAATAGTAAAATGAACAATATAAAAAAGAGAGTTTAGGTAGGATATTGCTTTTTTTATTATTTATTTATAGCTAACATTTTTTGTGTGTGTGAGGGATACTGCTTTCACAATGCACATTTTTCCTTTGCGTCTCTTTCCAGGTGCCCTCTCTTATTTCGTTTGCACCCCTAAAATGAAGTCAATTGGAAGTCCACGAAAAACGTCTCTTTCCAGGGGGCCTCTTATTTCGTTTGCACCCCTAAAATGAAGTCAATAGGAAGTCCACGAAAAACGTGTTTTAACTTTCATGAAAGCTCGTAAGAAATCTTTATCAATCCTCTTAAGGAGTCTTTAGTAATTATCCAGTTATTATAATATTTTCAAAATTTCTTTAATCATAATTCTTTTAAAGAATCTTAATTTATCATAAATTAAATTTTAAAATTTTAAAATAGAAAGAACGCTTGTTATTAAATTTTGAGCACTCTATCATATAGGAAATGCATGTGTTAAAAACTCATTGGGCTTTTTTGAATTTTTCTTATTTCTTCTCAATTTTGTAATTTCTATCCATTCATTGATATGATAATGTTTCTAAATTTTCTTTAAAATACTCCTAAATTTCCTTTAAAACACTCATTCAGTTATCATAAATTTTTCTTTTTTATGGTAATGTACAAAATTGTTTCCTTTTTATTTTTTCAATTTTTATCAACCTTGTCCAACAATCAATATAATAATATTTTCAGTACTTTTGGATTATAATATTTGCAAAATACTTATATCAAACTAAATTGGATGTAAAATTTTAATTTATCTAGAATTATAATTGTGGGTTAAACATTCACGGCCTAACCCATCTGGTTAGGCCCAATTAGAATAAATAAAGCTGCAACCCAAATTAATATTAAAGCCGATTTGGCCCAGTGTGCCAATCTACTGCCAACCAAGGCCCAAACCGGCAAAAGGTAAGCTCAAACTGCTAGCGGTCTCAAAACATTTAATACGGAGTTGACCAATACTAAATGCGCGAGTGGCTTCTCACACGACGTCAACTTGCACGTCTGACCAGCCGGATTCTAGCGCGACGTTAAGGCAGGACCTGCATTCGGTCAGTCGAGGATGAATGATAAAGTCTACACAGCAGGTTATGATGACCTACTTGTAGACCCAAGGCAGAACACTCCCTCATTCATATTATAAATACCGAAACCCCCAAGAGCAAGCTATGAACAATTAATTTCAAGTATACACTGCCTTTATTCATTCAATTATCGATTAAGCTTGCTAACTTAATCGTCGAAGTGTGATCGGCCTAAAAAGGGTCAACTTATTCTAACTTCTCTGTCTTTCTTGCAACAAGTTTGGGCTCATTAACATTGGCTCAAGTGATCGGTCAAGCCTTCCTGAAAATCTCACTTACAATTGGCCCTGTCTGTGAAAAGGCCAAGATAACCATGAGTACAAACGATCAAAAGGGAAGATGAGAGAACTACAATAAGCAAGGGAATGAGGCTTTCTCTAGCAAAGATCACACAGATTCGGCATACTGCCGATCTACCCAAGTAGATCGCCGCCGAGGTGGAGTGATGAGGTCAGAAATACAGACCCCTGCTGGGAGCCATCAGGAAGCACGAAACGGATTGCGGAGAAAACCAGACTACGACAAGGAGCCAAACCTCCACAGAAACCACTATTAGGACCTTGCCCCTTCGCCCTCCAGTGGGCGCGTCCCAAGCGACCATTCACTCTGTTCTGCTAAAAGGGAGCTTTGGCGATGCGACGAAGAAATTGCCTACCTCACCTCTCAAGTTCACCACATGAGAGAGGCGATCTCCGAAAGAGAAAGGCGTGGCAAGGAAAAGTCCTCAAACCATGAAAGGATTGCAAGAAGTCGGGGCACCAGAAGCAGAGACGCTCTAGCGACACGAATGAGAGGAAGTTACAACTCTAGCATCAGATATTGTGACGACAGGCGAGCAAATCAGTGCCACAGAAGGAGCCAGACTCTACAGAACGAGACTCGAGCGGAGGCTAGTCAGCGACACAAATGCTGAGAAAATTGGTTTAATGAAAAATTGGAGGATAAAAAGCAACATCCCAATGACTGCACAACCCATGACCTGGTAAAAAGGGCCTCGGACCAGATTGCATACATACCGTTCACAGAGGAGATTAAGTCCTGCCAACCTCCTCGAAAATTCACACCCCCAAAGTTCACTCCATATGATGGAAAGGCTGACCCAATCAGTCATGTTCATCACTACAACCAAATGATGGCGTTATGGAGCGGAGACCAATCACTAATGTGCCGAATCTTTCCTTCTAGTTTGGGGGACGTAGCCTTACGTTGGTTCAACAAATTGCCGTCCAGTTCAATGTCAAATTGGAGGTAACTTGCCAAGCTCTTCATTGCACGCTTCATAGCCAACAGCATGCAACATAAGGAAGTCAATTTCCTACTAACCTTATGGAAGGGCGAGAGAGAAGGATTACGGACATACGCAAAGTTCTACTGGGAGGCATACAATGAGATCGATGAGTGCAGTAAGCAGCTGGCCGTGACCTAACTCAAGATCGGCTTACCAAGGGAGCACCATTTGTGGCAGTCCTTAATGAAAAAGCTGGCCCTCACTGTACAGGATTTGATGTTCAGAATCGAGCGGTACACCTAGTTGGACAAAGATGTGCCACAGCTAATTTCGGACAAGGTCGGCATAGTTGCCTAAAGGATAAGCAAAAGAGATGCCAAAAAGCCTCATCGAGAAAACAACAACCGGGGCAGGAAGGCGAATGATGGGATCTACACAGTTTTCAAAGATCCCATCTACGAAATCTTACCCTTAATTTGTGACAAGCCCTTTTTCAAGTGACCCCCGAAGCTAGGGGGAGATACTGCATCCCGAGACCAAAAAAGGTTCTGCTACTATCATCGGGAGAAGGGGCATCAGACAGAGTAGTGCCGGCATCTCAAGAACCACTTAGAAAACTTAGTCAAGGCTGGTCATCTGGACCAGCATATTGATTAGGAAAAGACGAAACACGAGGCCGAGCAACCACGGATGGAAGTTGTCCTGTAAAAGGAGAACGAAGCAAGACTAGTCCAAGTGATCAACGTGCTACACAGTTCGGCTAAATCAGAGACCATTAACCCGTACCGATATCGAGCTGAGATACAGAAAGCTGCGCATTTAAGGGAGGTAATGCAAATACAACCTTCGTCTAAAAAGGTTAAGGTCGACAGCCACGCTACATCCATAACTTTCACTGATGAAGACCTCGTGGGGGTCAAGACCCCTCATAATGATACCTTGGTCATGACATTAAGAATGGCTGACTGCGATGTGAGAAGATTGCTTATCGACCAAGGAAGTTCTTCCGAAGTCATGTACTATAGCCTATTTAAAAAAACTGGAGCTAAAATATTCCGATCTCCAGCCATCTCTTAACCCATTCGTCGGATTCAGCTTGGACCTAGTTTGGCCATTGGGGGAGGTAACAATTCCTACAACTGACGGGGGAATTACATTGTAGACAGAGTTCCTGGTAGTCAATGTGCCTTCCCCCTGTAATACGATCATGGGACGCACTTGGTTACACCACATAAAGGCTATCCCATCATCCTACCATCAGCTGCTCAGATTCCCTATCCCTGGAGGAGTGGAAAAAATAAAAGGAGACCAAGTGGCCGCCAAACAATGCTTCTTGACCGCATACACAACAAAGATAAAAGCTGACAATGTACAAATGATGGAGCTGCACGAGGACACAGCTACTATTGACGATGTGGGGAAAACACCGAAGAACAAGGCCATTGAAGAACTGAAGAAAATCCACATCGATTGGCAGGGAGAGAAGTATTTCTTCATCGGCACGTCCTTATCCAAAGTTGAAGAGAGCTCTCTAATTGAGCTACTAACAAATTATCTTGAGGTGTTCGCCTAGACTCCTTACGATATGCTAGGGATCAATGCCGAGGTTGCCTGCCACCAACTGAACATCAACCCAAAGTGCCAACCTGTGGTCCAAAAAAGAAGGAGGGCGGCAACCCAGCATGTGGACGCCGTTATTGAAGAAAGCAAAAAGCTTTTGGAAGCTGAGGCAATCTGAGAAGTCCACTACCCAAGCTGGCTTTGGAACACCGTGGTGGTGAAGAAGAAGGGCGGCAAGTGGAGGGTCAGCATTGACTTCACTGACCTAAACAAAGTATGCCCCAAGGACCCTTTCCCCCTCCCCAAGATCGACCAGCTCGTAGATACAACAGCCGGTTTCAGGAGGATGAGCTTCTTGGATGCTTACTTGGAATATCACCAGATTCCCCTCTATCTAGATGATCAAGAGAAGATGGCCTTCATCACTCCAAGGGGTATCTTTTACTACAAAATAATGTCCTTTGGTCTGAAGAACGCCGGGGCCACTTACCAGAGACTAGTTACCAAAATGTTCAAAGACCATATTGACAGCACTGTGGAGGTCTACATTAACAATATGGTGGTGAAAAGCAAAGTTAGCAGCTCCCATTTGGAGGATCTGAAAAAAGTGTTCGGCATCTTGAAGCAGTACAAGATGAGACTAAATGCCTCCAAATGAATGTTCAGAGTCAGTTTGGGGAAATTCCTGGGATTCTTGGTCACACACCAGGGAATTGAAGTAGATCCATGACAGATTAGTGCGATCCAGAGCATTCAAGTCCCAAAGAATGCTAAAAAAGTACACAAGTTAACTAGAATGGCAGCGACACTCAACAAATTCATCAGCCAATCTTCAGATAAGTGTCAACCATTCTTCCAGCTTATTAAAAAGTATGAAAAATTCAAATGGACTCTGGAGTGTGATCAAGCCCTTGGTGATCTAAAGAAATACTTAACTCAGCCACCCCTACTTTTCACCCCACTCAAGCATAAAGAACTCTTTCTCTACCTAGCAGTATCAGAGCATGCTGTCAGTGTCATACTGCTAAGGCAATAAGAACGGCAATAAAAGGCGATCTATTATGTTAGTAAAACACTCTTGGGGGCAGAAAGCAGTTACCTACCACTAGAAAAATTGGCACTTGCTCTGGTAGTGGCGTCTCACAAATTGGTGCATTACTTCAGAGCCCACACCATCAACGTCCTCACCGACCATCACCTCAAACCACTCCTTAGAATGGCCAACTTCTCTGGAAGATTGGCAAAAATGGGTCATTGAACTGGGAGAGTTTGATATCAATTTCCACCCAAGATCGGCAGTTAAAGATCAGATACTTGCTCACTTTATTGCTAAATTCTCTGTTGAACTACCATAAGAGGATAGCCTATTAACTCAAGGTTGATTCCCATGTTGATTTTGATGATAACTAAACCTTGTGTTAATTTACTGATGCGTTTATTTAGTGTGCAGATTAATAAAGTTTATAATTTAGACTTAAAGTTCAATCTTAAGTCTAATACTTGTCAAAGTAAATGTATAACAAGTTTAAGATCAAGCAATGAATTCCAAGAGCTATGCAATGAACCAAACAGAGGATTGACGCCTATTTCTACTTCAAACAAATGTTTTATATTCGAAGAGATTGAAGGTGTTCAAATGAAGCTTTCATAAAGTATGCATAGACTCATTGAAGAATGATTTATACTTAAGAAAGATTGAAGACTTCATTAGAATATGCAAATATCAGTTGAAGACAATTTGTTTGTTGAAGATATTGAAAATGCTCAAGAGAAGACTTCATCAAGAATGCAAAGATCAAATCCAGATTATGTGATTGAAGTTGCTTGATAAGAAGATTCATGTTGATTGTCTGATCTCTACATGGAATTCAAGTGAAGAATTCTTCTACAAAGTAAAGAATCAATGCAGACAATGTGTATGAAGAGATTTCTTCAAGCTTACAAAAGTTTCATTAAAGTGATTTTAAAGAAAGAAGAATTACTAGCAAAGAGAAGAAATCAGCAATGAAGCATTATGAAGCTCTACTTAATTGAGGAAGCTTGGCATTGAAAGAGATTGTTCTACAATGAAAGAGGAAGCTTTGCAAATGAAGAAGAAGAAATGAACTTTGATCTAATGAAGCTCTGACAATTTGGAAATCAAGAAGAGTTGAATAATGATTGATTCAATCCAAATTGAATAGAAGACATCCCTAATGAGTTAACGAAGTTTAATTGATCATCATACCCCAAAGAGATACTCCTTGAAGATCTTATACTGTTGCTGATGTTGGGAATTTATACTAAAAGACATGCTTTGTGTAATGGCTTTAGTATTTATTAATAAATTAGTTATTCCATTTTAATGAGAATCTGCATGAGAAATGTTTGCATTGTGTTATTTATTTAATGATTATGCATGTGTGTCTCTTATTCTATATAGTAGATGATTTGGTGTGTAGAGTACGACTTACACACGGAAGATCAGATCAGCGGTTCGTATGAAATATAAGTTTATCGTTCACAGTCTTAGATGGAAATGGACACACCATCAGTAGGACTATAGTACAAGGTTTTAATAGGTCTGTCTTGACTATGGGGAACGGTATAGTTCCAACTTCTTGTACTAGTACACTTTGTGTGTATTGAATAGGATCGTGTTGAGGTAATTGTTTTTATACTGACTATATAAAACAATTAATACCTCATGATTATTATGAATACTTATACTTTTCATCCTAATGTAATAAATAGACACGTACATGTAGTATTTATTGTTTTGATTCGCAGAAGAGTGAGATTCTTTGTGGGTCAATAAACTCAGTGAGTTGGACAATAACATTACGTGTATAGTGAATCCTATAGTCCTTGTTGTAACCTCTATATATACACACTCTAAGAGCTGTTAGGATTACACACTCTTCACATAATTGAGAGATACACGTTTTTGTGAGGAAGAGAAACCCTAGCAGCGGCGGGCCCACTCTCTGTAGAGCAAGGCGTGTACGAGGAATACATCAGAAGTCCAAAGGTTGAGTTCGAACGATTACTCCGTGCTTAGTGCTGATTCTTGTTATTCGGGATCAAACCAGATAGATCTCGAAGGTACGATTCTAATCACCTAGATTAGGCTATGCTAATCAGATAAGAATTTTTGGTAGTATGCGTATACACTATAGCGAGGTCGTGAGAAATTTCGCAGTCCCCAACAGCTGAGATGATCTGGATCATTGGAAGATAGAATACAGATTTCTGGTCAATGAGCGGACTCATGGAAATGAAGAGTCGCCTTATGGAGACATATGCAAAAGGCTTGAAGACAAAATGATCAATGAGCGGACTCATGGAAATGAAGAGTCGCCTCATGAACACAGAAGCAAAAGCTTGAAGACCAAATGGACAAAGAGCCGACTCATGGAAATGAGGAGTCGCCTCATGAAGACAGAAGCAAAAAACCTGAAGACCAAATGAGCAAAGAGCTGACTCTTTGATCTAAAGAATCGACTCATAAAACCTGCAGTGAGTTTTCTGTACAAAGAGCGGACTCATGAAATTGAAGAGTCACCTCGTGACTACAAAAGCAAAATGACGTGAAGACATAATGAACAAGTAGCCAACTCAATGATATGAAGAGCGGACTCATGAAGACAGTGAACAACATCTGTTAAATGTAGAACCAGAAGTGTCGGCTCTACAAGCCTGGAGTCGACCCCTGCGATATAACGGCTAGTTTTTCTAACGTTATAACGGACTGGACGTGCATTAAATGAAGCTCAATAGCCTCTAACGGATGGAATCAATGTAGGGGTTTATATACCAACTTCCAGCTGCATTTATAATAAGGAAAAGAGACAAGAAACTAGAATCACTAATTGATCAACTGAAATTCCTGAATATTCTTCTTGTCTTTACTTGTGAAATTTGATTATATAATCTACTCTTGTTAGAGAGTTTGTTACTTACTTGTATACTTTTATACACTTGTAAGTGAGAGTTTGAGAGTTCTCTTGTGGAAGAAAAACTCTTGTAAGTTTGAGTGGAGCTTGGACAAAACCACTTGGTGGCTAAAGAACTTGGATAGAAGTTCTTGTATAGTGAGCTGAGCACTTGGTCAATTGATGAGAATGCAAATATCATATTTTTATCCCTTAATGTTTAATCTTTTATACTTATTTGATACCTAAAGATACTCACTATTCTTATATTTTGACTTAGGGTGCTATGGAATGCCCAAAAAGAGAATCCTAGCTGAAAAGGGACGAATTCGAGCAAAAATATAAGAAGCGTTCAAATAGCGTTTGAACGGTCCGTTCGAACGGTAGTAGGTGCGTTCGAACGCTACGTCAGATGGATACACGTTAAGACCAGGTTCGAAGAGCGTTCGAAAAATTCAGAGAGCAGGTTTTATCGTTTGAAGTGCGTTCGAAGAGAGTTCGAACGGTAGTCCGATCCGTTCAAATGGTGGTAAGGGCGTTCGAACAGTCGTGCGCATTTGCAGATTTTCAGAAGCCTATAAAAGTTGGGACTATTTTGTTTCTGGGGTTGTTGACGTTTTTGAGATTATTCTAGGTCATTACTTGAGTTGTTTTCATGGCTCTGCGTGGCTAAACCCTAAATCTTGGTCAAGGGAGACAGAAACCTCGGAATTAATAATAAACTGTGAGATCTAATTTGTTTTCATTATTCGATTTATGCTTTGAGTATCAAATGTTATTCTATGCATATTTTCATGATTGTCTTGTTTAATCACTAGGAGGCCTACTAGTTTATTAATCATTGCAATCTACTGCTGAGTTAGATATCAAATCCATAATTGTTTGATCCCTCTGATTTGTGAAGCAACTAAGATTTGATGATTTACTACGTTGGGAATTATTATATCTTGGGAAAGGCATTCGACTAAATTAAATGCAACCGCGTGTGCTTGTGTTGTTTAGTTTCATCGATCTCTCTAATTCTTAAGGCTGCTGCTAGATTAAACCTTGTATGCTTTTCTTGGGTTGTTTAATAGTTAGGGTTAATCAGATCCTTTTTTTTTTATTAACTACGACTAAGGAGAGATAGAAAAATAGTTCCCATGGTGAATATTCAAGGAATGAATTGATATGCTTGCATCAATGATCAGTTGTAAATTCTGATGGTGGATGTTGACCTAAACCAAGGTTTGTTCTTTTGATTGATTTCAATACGTTAATCTGAATTGTTTCATAGTTGTGATTATTAAAATAGTATTTAGTAAATCCAAAACCCCCCCAATCTTTGTTCACATCGCATAAAATTAGGCTAAACACTCTTCGTGGGAACGATCTTTACTTACACTACTACATATTTGTTTTTCAGGTATCAATTTTATTTTTGGGTGCCCGCAACAGCACACCAAATTTTGGCGCCGTTGCCGGAGAGTGATTTTAGTTCATTTTTGTGCTTTTTGTGATATTTATATATATAAAAAAAATTATTTCAATTAATTTCATTACTATAGATTTTTTTTTCTTTCTGAATTGTTTTTCAGGGTTGGTTAGAGTTTTCTGAGAGTTTATGAGCATAACTCGATCTTCTAATCAAGGTGATTTGCAGTGTGATCCAGAAATAGAGAGAACTTTACACAGGTCAAAAAGGGAAGTTCGGAGAAATTCTGTAGAGAACGATCCAGCTATTGATTCCCTATTTGCTAGCGATTTTGATTTAGGAGAGGAGGAAGTCATGTCTGGAAATCAAACTTTGAAAGAACTTGCTGCACCTGTCTGAACCAACAACCCTTATGCATAACATTCCCTACTTTAGATGTTCCTACTAACTTTGAATTGAAATCTGGATTAATACATCTCTTGCCCACTTTTCATGGTCTTACAGGTGAAGATCCCCACAAACATCTAAAGGTGTTTCATGTAGTATGCACAAGTATGAAACCCACGGGAGTGACTGAAGAGCAAATCAAATTAAGAGCTTTCTTGTTTTCTTTGAAGGATTTGGCTAAGGATTGGCTCTATTATTTACCCTCCGGAAGTATTACCATATGGAACGAGATGAAAAGATTATTTTTGCAGAAATATTTCCCAGCTTTAACGGCAGCCAACATTCGAAAAGAAATTTGTGGTGTAAGACAGCACAATGGAGAGTCCCTACATGAATATTGGGAGCGTTTCAAGAAATTATGTGCAAGCTGTCCCCATCATCAAATTAGTGAGCAACTTCTTATTCAATATTTTTATGAGGGCCTTTTGCCCACTGATAGGAGTATGATTGATGCTGCTAGTGGAGGAGCTTTGGTGGATAAAACTCCTGAGGCCGCGAGAAATCTGATTGCAAATATGGCAGCCAATTCTCAACAATTTGGCACTAGACTTGACCATTCATCCAAGCATGTCAATGAGGTAAATATTTCCTCCATTGAACAACAAATTGCAAGTCTAACTTCTCTTGTTTGTCAAATGACTGTAGGTAATATGCAAACAGCGAAGGCTTGTGGAATCTGTTCAGTAGCAGTTCATCCAACCGATATGTGTCCAACTCTTTAAGAAGAGCCCATGGAGCAAGTGAATGCAGCAGGTGGTTTTCCTGGACAACCGCAAAGAAAGTATGATCCATATTCGAACACGTATAACGTGGGATGGAGGGATCACCCCAATCTTAGCTATGGGAACCCACAAGCGAATCAGTCCGTGATTCAAAATCGTCCAAGCTACCAGCAATATAAGCAACCATAACCCCCTAGATAACAACCGGGCCAAACTTCTGATTCAGGTATGTCTTTAGAAGATATTGTTAAGTCTCTTGCCACTAATACTTTGAAATTTCAGCAGGAGACAAAACAATTTCAACAAAAGGCGAGGGCTAGTATTCAAAGTCTGGACAATCAGATGAGCCAGATGGCAACCGCAGTTAGTTGGCTAGAAGCCCAAAGTTCGGAGAAATTACCCTCTCAGACGATAGTAAATCCAAGAGAAAATGCAAGTGCAATCATCTTGAGAAGTGGTAAAGAGATTGAGACTCCAGTAAAGGCAATCCCTGCACCATTGAATCAAGAAAAGGAGAAAAACATCATAGCAGATGGGAACTTTCTCAATGACGATGACGTACCTAAGCGTAAGTTCCCACCTCTTTCTGATTATAAACCTGTACCTCCTTTTCCTTACGCTTTAGCAGAATCTAGAAAAGATGAGCGAACTAAAGATTTATATGAGACTTTTCGTAGATGCGAGGTAAATATTCCACTTTTAGATGCTATTAAACAAGTACCTCGTTCTGCTAAATTTCTTAAAGAATTGTGTACAATTAAGAGGAAACAGAAACTTAAAGGATGTGAGAAGGTGAGAGTAGGGGAGAATGTTTCTGTAGTTATTCAAAGGAAACTCCCTACGAAGTGCAAGGATCCGGGTATGTTTACTATCCCTTGTATGATAGGTAACACTAGATTTGAGAAGGCCATGATTGATTTAGGAGCTTCTATTAATGTCATGCCATATTCTATATATACTTCTTTGAAACTTGGACCTTTGAATAAAACTGGTGTTATGATTCAATTAGCTGATAGATCTAATGCTTATCCTAAGGGTGTAGTTGAAGATGTTCTTGTACAAGTTAATGACTTGGTTTTTCCTGCTGATTTTTATGTGCTTGATATGGAAAATGGAGACCAAAATGCCTCTATTTTGTTAAGAAGACCATTTTTAAAGACATCTAAGACCAAGATGGATGTCCATAGTGGCACACTTACCATGAAATTTGATGGTGAAATTGTTAAGTTTAATATTTATGATGCCATGAAATACCCTTGTGATGATAATCCTGTTTATTCTATTGATGTGATTGATTCTTTAGCACAGGAAGTTTTTGAACTTGATGGACAAGATGTATTGGAAGTTGCCATCAGTAAACATCTTGAGGAAGAGAATGGAGAGTTGGCATTGAGTACTGATTTGCAAGAAACTGTTGCAGCACTGAATGATTTTCCGAAGTTACAGCCGTTAGGTAATGTGCCTTATGTTGCATTACCAGTTTCTAACAAGAGACCTTTACCCTCTATTTTGTAGGCCCCTATTCCAGATTTGAAGCCTCTCCCTAGTCACCTCAAGTAAGTGTTCCTTGGAGACGGAGGAACATTACCAATGATCATCTCCAATAAACTTTGTGAGTTGCAAGAAGAAAAACTTGTGCAAGTCTTAAAGGAGCATAAGACAGCTATTGGTTGGACAATTGCGGATATTAAAGGAATTAGCCCATCTACATGCATGCATCGTATATTACTTGAAGAGGGGGCAAAACCTTCTCGTCAACCACAAAGAAGATTGAACCCACCTATGATGGAAGTAGTAAAGAAGGAGATCCTTAAACTTCTTGAAGTTGGAATGATTTACCCTATTTCGAATAGCAATTGGGTTAGCCCAGTTCAAGTGGTTCCTAAAAAGACTGGAATAACTGTTGTGAAAAACCAAAATGATAAGTTAGTTCCTACCTGTGTTCAGAATGGGTGGCAGGTTTGTATAGATTATAGAAAATTAAATGTTATAACCTGCAAGGAACATTTCCCTTTACCTTTTATTGATCAAATGCTTGAAAGGTTAGCTGGTCATTCTTACTATCGTTTCCTTTATAGTTTTTCTGGTTATTTTTAGATTGCAATTGCGCCAAAGGATCAAGAAAAGACAACTTTTACATGCCCATTCTGAACTTTTGCATATCGTCGCATGCCCTTCGGCCTTTGCAACGCCCCCGCCACTTTTCAAAGGTGTATGGTTAGCATATTTTCAGATTATATTGAGCATATCATAGAAGTTTTTATGGATGATTTCACAGTTCATGGAGACTCCTTTGATAATTGTTTGCATAACCTTACACTTGTTCTTCAAAGATGCATGGACACTAACCTTGTATTAAACTCTGAAAAATGTCATTTTATGGTTGAATAAGGTATAGTGTTAGGCCATGTTGTTTCATCTAGGGGAATTGAGGTCGACAAAGCTAAAGTTGACATTATTCAATCTTTACCTTATCCCACTAGTGTGCGGGAAGTTCATTCTTTTCTTGGACATGCAGGTTTTTACCGAAGATTCATCAAGGACTTCTCCAAAATAGCATCCCCCTTATGCAAGTTACTACAAAAGGACGTGGCTTTTGAGTTCAATGAAGTATGTAAAAAGGTGTTTGATAAGCTAAAGGAACTATTGACTTCTACCCTAATTATCCAGCCTCCTGACTGGAGCGTTCCTTTCGAGATAATGTGCGACGCAAGTGATTATGCAGTAGGCGCTGTCTTGGGTTAAAGAATTGGAAAAGCGTCTCATGCCATTTATTATGCTTCCAGAACTTTGAATGATGCTCAGAGAAATTATACCACTACTAAAAAAGAACTTTTAGCAGTTGTTTTTGCTTTAGAAAAGTTTCGATCTTATTTACTTGGTACTAAAGTCATTGTTTATTCTGACCATGCAGCTCTTCGTTACTTGATGACGAAGAAAGAGGCAAAACCAAGATTAATTAGATGGATACTTCTCTTGAGTGAATTTGATTTGGAGATCAAAGACAAAAGAGGGACAGAAAATCGTGTCGTCGATCATTTGAGTTGTTTAGCTCATGTCGAGGATGAACTTCATTTGCAAGAAACATTCCCTGACGAGCAATTGTTCTCTGCGAGTGTGACATTACCTTGGTATGCAAATATTGTAAATTATTTGGTTACTAACATACTCCCTACTGGTTTGTCTAAGGCTCAAAGAGATAAGATCAAGAGTGATGCCAAATACTATGTGTGGGATGACCCATACTTATGAAAGCATTGTGCGGATCAAGTAATCAGAAGGTGCATGCCTGAAAATGAAATCATATCTATTTTAACCTTTTTTCATTCTTATGCTTGTGGAGGTTATTTTGGAGCTAAAAGAACTGCGAGAAAAGTGCTAGAATGTGGTTTCTATTGGCCATTTCTATTTCGAGATTCATATTCTTATTGTAAATCATACAATCCTTGTCAAAAGACAGGTAATATATCCCACATGAATGAGATGCCACAAAATTCCATACTATTTTGTGAAATTTTTTATGTTTGGGGCATTGATTTCATGGGACCATTTCCTATATCTTTCAGTTATGTTTATACCTTGCTTGCTGTTGATTATGTCTCGAAGTGGGTGGAAGCTAAAGCCACCAGGATTGATGATTCTAAAGTTGTTGCAGATTTTATCAAATCTAACATATTCTCCAGGTTTGCAATTCCAAAAGCTCTAATAAGTGATCGAGGCACTCACTTTTGCAATCGAACTGTGGCGACTTTATTGAGAAAGTACCATGTAACGCACAAGGTATCAACTTCATATCATCCGCAAACTAGTGGACAAGCGGAAGTGTCAAATTGAGAGATCAAATCCATCATTGAAAATACGGTCAATCCAAGTAGAAAAGATTGGAGTTTGTGCTTGGACGATGCTTTGTGGGCACACAGGACTGCATGTAAAACCCCCATTGGTATGTCACCTTATCGATTGGTATTTGGAAAACCGTGCCACCTTCCAGTCGAGCTAGAACACAAAGCTTACTGGGCTATTAAGAGTTTTAACATCAAGATGGATGAAAGGGAAGAACATAGGAAATTGCAATTACAAGAGTTGGAGGAAATTCGCAACGATGCCAATGAGAGTGCAAGGATTTACAAGGAAAAGACGAAGGCTTTTCATGACAAGGCGATTTCTAGGAAGGCATTTTAAGTTGGTCAGAAAGTTCTTCTATACCAGTCCCGGCTTCGTTTGTTTCCAGGTAAGTTGCGTTCTCGTTGGATTAGACATTTTATCGTTAATAATGTTTTTCCTCATGGTGCAGTTGAAATTCAAAGTTTAGCCACTTCCAAAGTGTTCAAGGTGAATGGCCATCGACTTAAGCATTTCTATGAAGGTTTCCAAGTAGAGAAGGTGGAGAAAATGGACTTTGAGGATCCGATTTATACTTATTGAAGAAGGAAGTACGGATCCGATTTATACTGATTGAAGAAAGAAGTACGGAGTCGAGCCCACGACAATAAACAAAGGTGCTACTTGGGAGGCAACCCAAGGGAAGTTTTTTTTTTCGCATTTATATATTGGTTATTTTTACCCTTTCTATGCATTTTACTATACATTGGGGACAATGTAAGTTTTAAGTGTGGAGGAGGGGATTTAGGTTGTGTTTTCGTAGTTGTTTTGAGAAAAAAAATAAAAATAAAATACGTAAAAAAAATAACAATAACAAGATTCAATTAAGCTTGAAGAATTCATAAAATGATTGAATAAGTAATCTTCCAACTTAGAATTAATTAGTCTAGTTATTTTACTTGAGATTGGAATGACTGAATTTGGTAGACAAAAGCTAGTGAGATTTTGAGCCTTTAGACTGACACATTCATATCAGTCAGTATTTTCTTTCATGTGAGATATTCTTCAATGGATTTGTTTCTCTAGAACTGGCCTTGATTCTCTTTGAGGTCATATTGACACATGCATGCATGAACATGATTAAAGCCATCTTTGTTATAAGCTACATAAACCAAATAGCCTACCTTGTAATTAATTTTGTCCATTGTGAACCCCTTTGAGCTTGATATGTCATTATTGTGAACCCACATTACAAGCTTTAAACCCAAAAAATAATAATGCATTTACCCAAGTGTCGCGTCCAGATTTTTCGCACTCGAGGAATACTCACACAAGCTGGAAAAATGTTGTACTCTCTCGTTAGAACTCACCCTCCTAAAAGAATGAGTGCGACTAGGTTTGAATTGAAAACAGATTTGAATAAAGGGCTTTTGAAAAAGATTCGGAGTCGCCACCTAACTTGATTAAGGTGAGTTAGGTAACCTAAAAACTAAGAATAATCCGAAGACTACGTTTAGGGTTTTGGAAAACGATTTTGAAAATATCTCCTCAAGAGAGGCTTTTTTTTAGGAAAATAGGTTGTTTGGCAACCCTTGGAAAACATTTAGCCTTTTTTGAAAAATAACTCTGTTTGGTCTTTGAAATCAGTGATCCTAGGTTCGGAGGTTGGTTACGTGTAGGGAAGACGCACTAAGCCATCACCCTATCCCGCCCTTTCGGTACCTACATGTCAATCTACCCTAGATTCACCTATGAGAGTCTTCAACTAACTATTAGCCAATCCTATCCACTTTGAAAAACAATGTTTAAAAAGAAACTAACATGATGCATGGTATGCAAGTGTAAGGAAAGAGAATTGAAAAATAGATTTAGAAAGAGATTGATTTGACTTGAAAATTGAAATTGGAAAGTTTGAAAATTGAAAGTAGAAATTTGAAAATAGAAATTTTGAAATTAGAATTTTGAAAGTAGATTGGAATTTGAGATTTGGAAAGATTTTGGAAACCGCACCCATGAGGGTGGAATTGAAAGTTTGAAAAGTATTGTGACCGCACCTATGAAGGTTGCCTACGTATCCCTTTGGGAGAATGAGGTCAGTCGTAGTTCGGACCGGAGTCCGATTGAAAATAGATTGATTTGAAGAGAGAGATTGGATTGGAAGAAAAAGATTGAATTGAAAATTGGATTTAATTTGAGATTAGAAGAGGAGATTGGAAATTGAAATTGAGAAGATTGGACTTGCTTTGGAAAGATTGATTTTAGAAAAACTTGGTTTTGAAAAGATGGAGGTTTAGGAAACCTAGACTTAGGAAAGATAGGAGACCTAGGAAAGACTTGAGATTAAGAAAGATTCGATTGGAATGTTGGACTTGGAAGATTTGGAAAGATTGAATTTTAGGAAATGTTCGAATTAGGAAAGGTCCGATTTAGGAAAGTTTCATTTTTGGAAAGTTTTGAATTAGGAAAGTTTTAGGTTTAAGAAAGTTTCATTTTAGGAAAGTGTTGTTTTAGGAAAGGTTTTGAAATTAGGAAGTTTTGAAAATTGAAAAGTTTTGAATTTAGAAAGTTTTGAAATAGGGAAGTCCTGAAAGTAGGAAAGTTTCGTTTTAGGAAAGGTTTGAAAAAGGAAAGTTTTCAGTTTAGGAAATGTTTGAATTAAGAAAGTTTTGAGTTTAGAAAAGTCTTAGATTTGGAAAGATGTTGGAGTTTTGGAAAGTTTAGAACTTTTAAGATTTGAAATTTAGAAAGTTTTAACTTGAGAAAGTTTCAAATTTAGAAAGTTTTGAATTTTAGAAAGATTTGAAATTTAGAAAGTTTAAGATTTAGAAAGTTTTAGAATTTTAGAAAATCTTGAGATTAGGAAAGGTTTGAGTTTAGGAAAAGGGTTGAAAACTTGAATTTGGAAAGGGGGTTGAATTAGGAAAGATGTGGAAGTTGAAAGTTTTAGGAAGCTTATGGTTTAGGAAGGTAGGAAATTAGGAAAGATTTGAATTTTGAAATTTAAAGAAAGATTTAGAGTTTAGGTTTAAGAAACTTATGGTTTGGGAAGGAATTGAATTAAGAAAGGTTTGGATTAGGAAGGGATTGGATTTGGTTTCTAAAAGAAAAGATTTGATTTTGTTTCCAAAAAACGGAGGATGGAATCTAGTTTCCTAAACGGGAAGATTGGATTTGGTGTCCTAAAGGGAAAGTAGGGTTTGGGAAGGGAGATTCTAGAAATCCTAGATTCGAAAAATTATAGTTTTGACGTAGAAAATAGGTTTTGGAAATATGTATAATTTTGATGTAGAAAACAAGAGGTTTTGGAAACCTAGGTTTGGGGCAAGTTTGAAAACCATGTTTTTGGAAAGAAAATTAGGGTTTCCTAATGGTGGGTTCTAGGGCTTGACTTGGGCTTTAAGAGGATTTTTGGAAAGTGCGTTTTTGGAAACGAGTTTTTGGAAGGAAATCCTAGGGAGGAGTTTTTGGAAAGTGAATTTAAAGAGAGAGTTTTGGAAAGAGATTTTAAAGAAGAGGCGTTTTTGGAAAGTGTGTTTTTAGAAACGAAGATTTTGGAAGGAAAATCCTAGAGGAGAGTTTCTAGAAGGAAAATTTTGGAAAGAAGGTTTTTGAAAAGATTTTTGGGGAACGTTTTTAAGAAAGTGGATTTTGGGGAGAGGATTTTAGAAAGGAGTTGAAAAAGAGAGCTTTGAAAAATAGATTTTGAAGGAGTTTTTGAAAACAATTTTGAAGAGGAGAGTTTTAGGAAAGTATGTTGAAAAAGAGATTTTTAGGAAGAAAGACTTTTTGAAAAGAGAGTTTTTAGAAGGGATAAAAACATCTCACTTTCCTAAAGCAATTCTAACCATAAGAAGGCTAGAACCACTTTAGGAAAGCGGTTTTGAAAACAACAATATTTGAAAATATGAACCGTATTGGTCACTTTTAATGTAATACTTTCCTAAAGCAATCCTAGCCATGGGAAGGCTAGAATCACCCTAGGATTGTGGTTTGAAAACAAGTTTTCGAAAAAGAGATTTTGATGCAATTTTGAGAACAAGTTTGAAAACGATTTTGAAAACAACTTTGAAAACGGATTTTGGAAGATGCAAGACTACGATATGCACAATGCAATTTGGGGTCGTGAACATACAAGGCTAAGGCTTCACCACATAATCAAGGGGGCCAGACCCACGTGGTCTCTGGTTAGACTAGAAGAAAGCCCCCGACACGGTGACTTTCCAACAGTCTAATCCTACACATGGACCGGGAGTCCCCTTGTTTCAAGCATGCAAAGAAAGGGGGGAAAGAGATGGGGGATTAAAATAGAGAATACCCAAGTGGGTTAGGAGAGAGAAGAGAGAGGGGGGAAGTGCGGAAATTTAAATAGGGAACCTACCGTATGTCTTCTTTATTTTGCGCGCCGTGCTGTCTTCGGTCTTCGGTCTTCGGTCTTTGTCTTGATCTTCACCTTCAGTCTTTAAGAGTTGTCTTCAAGCTTCAAACTTCAGATTTCAACTCTTCAAGTCTTCGAAGGAAGGTTGAAGGCTAGTGTATGAGTGTATGGGGAAGTGTATGAGTGTATAGGAGGCTAGGGTTTGTGTATAATGGTTAGGGTTTGGAGAACCTAAGGAGGCTAGGGTTTAGGGAGTGCTCGAGCTCTGTGTATCGAATTATAGGATTTTTGGGTTGAGTTTGCGGATCCCTTTCACGTTGAATGAGGCTCTGTATTTATAGAGGTTGGACAAACCTAGCGCCTGTTGCAGTGGCGCCAGGGCAAAATTTCTTTTGGCGCCAGCCAGTTAGGAAACTTTATAAGTCGGCAAGCAACGTATCTTTGACTAGATTTGGGCGCCTGTACTAGTGACTACCATGTAATTTTTAGCCTGGCTTCACTAGGAGTGACTTCGAAAAATTCGAGAATGATTTAAAGGAGCCGGGAATGACCCGGAAGGCCAGAAAGGAGCAGGAACACTTAAAATAGTGTCCTGGAGATATTTGACTTGAAAAGTGAGGATAAGATGTGTCGAAAAGGTTGACCGGGCCTTTAGGGGCAAAACGGTCACTCGGACCGGGAAACTGCCGGGACAAACTCGGACTGTCCCGGAAGAAGACTTGGGATCTGGAAACATTATTTAGAATGTTCCCAGAGGTTGCCGATTTGATTCCCAGAGCCGGCGTGGTCGGAAAAGGAAACCGACCCACCAGGGGCAACACGGTCATTTCGCACCGGGTTGGCCGGAACTGACTCGGAATGATCCGGAAAGGTAAAAAGAGGTTGAGAACACTATAAAAAGTAATCTCAGAAGGTTACCGGTTTGATACCCAGAGCCAGTGTGGTCGAAAAAAGAGACTGGCCCACTAGGGGAAAAACGGTCATTTTGTACCGGGTTGGCCGGAACTGACTTGGAATGATCCGGAAAGATAAATGAAGGTTAAAAATACTATAAGAAGTAGTCTCAAAAGGTTACCGGTTTGATACCCAGAGCCGGTGTGGTTCCCGGAGCATTCGGATGCTTAGGGGCAAAATGGTCATCTTGACCGGAAAAGGTCCAAAGGGTAGTTTGGTCATTTTTCACCGAAGCGGGCTAACAGACACTGGTGTTGACCTAGGTTTTGAGTGTTTCCGCCACTCTAACGGCGGTCGTCGTGACACAGGAATTTGTTGACAATTCCCTATATCGACCTATTTGTGAGTATTTCCGCTACTCTAACGGTTTTATGAGTATTTCCGCTACTATAACGGTTTTGTGAGTAGTTTCGCTACTCAGACCGTCTCGAGGAATAAACTGTCTCGAGAGAGGGATTGGAAAGGGGTCTTACCGTCTCCGAGGAGACGTGCCTGGGTTGGAACCGTCTCGAGGAATAAACTGTCTCGAGAGTGGGATTGGAAAGGGGTCTTACCGTCTCTGAAGAGACGCGCCTAGAACCGTCTCGAGGAATAAACTGTCTCGAGAATGGGATTGAAAAGGGGACTTATTGTCTCCGAAGAGATGTGCTTGGATTGGAACCGTCTCGAGGAATAAACTGTCTCGAGAGAGGGATTGGAAAGGGGTCTTACCATCTCCGAGGAGACGTGCCTGGGTTGGAACCGACTCGAGGAATAATAAACTGTCTCGAGAGAGGGATTGGAAAGGGGTCTTACCGTCTCCGAGGAGACGTGCCTGGGTTGAAACCGTCTCGAGGAATAATAAACTGTCTCGAGAGTGAGATTGGAAAAGGGTCTTACCGTCTCCGAGGAGACGTGCCTAGGTTGGAATAGATTTACCGTCTCGAGAGTGGGATTGGAAAGAGGTCTTACCGTCTCCGAAAGAGGGGTTGGAGTTGGAAAGGAAAGGACAATGCCCCTAAGGGCATTTTGGTCATTTTGCCTCTATTGGGCCTGGTGGGCCCGTGAGGCGATGGACAGACGGGATTTGGACCTAGAGAATTATTTTCGATAGGAATATGCCCACAATGACTTGAAAACAAGTTTGGACGGAGTGTAGACTGCCGAGCGGTCAAAAATGGGGTGCTTACACCAAGCCGTAGAGCTAGTGGAGCATTATTCATTCTTATGATATATATGGGTGCGCGAGAAATAAGGGTGGGGGTGTCCGGAATTGTGGTAAGGCTATGGTTGGTGAAAAGGAATATGTTTTCATTCTCAATTCATGAGTTCCATTGTTGATGTAATCTTGAAAAAAGAGAGAAAAAAGGAAGAGAAAAGAAAAGGGAAGTGACAGAGGAAATTGCTTTTAATGTTACAAATTATCCATGTTCATAATTCCTCCTAAAAGTCTAAGAAATGAGTCTGTTTATATGGGATTTATACAAAAATAGAAGTTGTTGGTTGGAGTGATTGGTTTTACATGTTTTATATATTCAAAATTGAGTTGAGTCATTTTACTCCACTAGTTTCGATGGCTTTTAAGTTACATTCCCAGATAATTCCCACCTTAACTCTAAATTCCGTTATAACCCTTGAAAAGTCCTTACGATTTGTGTTTTGTATGTGATCTTAGTGATGGAGAATGAAAAGATATGCAAGCCTATGGTAGATCATTTTCATTGGAATGAATTTGCGTGATACACATACCCTTCAAATACATGAGAGTAGAGTGTTTATTTCTGTGAGGGTCTACATATTCAGTTTACTCCATCTTTAAGTGGAAATACTTGCTAAGTGATTGTGAGTTGGTCGAGAATGTTGTTCATGATATATTATGAGTTTTGAAGAGTTTGGTTGTTCTTTGTTGAGACTTTGGTATCTCAAGAAAGTGAGTTTGAGTTTTGCTCGAGGACGAGCAAAGGTTAAGTGTGGGGGAATTTGATGAGAATGCAAATATCATATTTTTGTCCCTTAATGTTTAATCTTTTATACTTATTTGATACCTAAAGATACTCACTATTCTTATATTTTGACTTAGGGTACTATGAAATGCCCAGGAAGAGGATCCTAGCTGAAAAGGGACGAATTCGAGCAAAAATATAAAAAGCGTTCGAAGAGCGTTTGAACGGTCCGTTCGAACGGTAGTAGGTGCGTTCGAACACTACGTCAGACGGATACACGTTAAGACCAGGTTCGAAGAGCATTCGAAAGATTTAGAGAGCAGGTTTTACCGTTCGAAGTACGTTCGAAGAGAGTTTGAACGGTAGTCCGATCCGTTCGAACGGTGGTAAGGCGTTCGAACAGTCGTGCACATCTACAGATTTTCAGAAGCCTATAAAAGCTGGGATTGCTTTGTTTCTAAGGTTGTTGACATTTTTGAGATTATTCTAGGTCATTACTTGAGTTGTTTTCATAGCCCTGCGTGGCTAAATCCTAAATCTTGGTCAAGGGAGACAGAAACCTCAGAATTAATAATAAACTGTGAGATCTAATTTGTTTTCATTTTTCGATTTATGCTTTGAGTATCGAATGTTATTCTATGCATATTTTCATGATTGTCTTGTTTAATCACTAGGAGGCCTACTAGTTTATTAATCATTGCAATCTACTGCTGAGTTAGATATCAAATCCATAATTTTTTGATCCCTCTGATTTGTGAAGCAACTAAGATTTGATGATTTACTACGTTGGGAATTATTATATCTTGGGAAAGGCATTCGACTAAATTAAATGCAACCGCGTGTGTTTGTGTTGTTTAGTTTCATCGATCTCTCTAATTCTTAAGGCTGCTGCTAGATTAAACTTTGTGTGCTTTTCCTGGGTTGTTTAATAGTTAGGGTTAATCAAATCACTTGTTTCTGATTAACTATGACTAAGGAGAGATAGGAAAATAGTTCCCACAGTGAATATTTAAGGAATGAATTGATATGCTTGCATCAATGATCACTTGTAAATTCCAATGGTGGATGTTGACCTAGACCAAGGTTTGTTCTTTTGATTGATTTCAATACGTTAATCTGAATTGTTTCATAGTTGTGATTATTAAAATAGTTTTTATTAAATCCAAAACCCCCCAATCTTTGTTCACATAGCATAAAATTAGGCTAAACACTCTTCGTGGAAACGATCCTTACTTGCACTACTACATATTTGTTTTTCGAGTATCGATTTTATTTTTAGGTGCTCGCGACAGCACACCATCAATTAGCAACCCATTTGTAATTGGAGATTACATAGTGGAAGGAAACTTCAAGGGGATCTTGGGGTGAGGACGTAGATTACGATTTGTGGTTAAACCTCGGTAACTCTCTGTGTTCATTTTATTGCTCTATTTTCTCTTCTCCTTTTGATTACATTGCATTACATATAGATTGATCACTGTTACATTGCTTAGATTAATTTTGATTAATCTTAATTGCTATTAACCTTCAAAAAACCCAATTCACCCCCCCTCTTGGGTTGCCTTTTGGGCCAACACAGCCCACCAACACCTCCTGCTCAACAACACGACGATCTCCCTCTGGACCTTTAGGAGAGTGCTAATCATTTGGAACTCTACGTCGATAGAGCATCCAATGATCGGAGGGCAGGATCAGGCATAGTTCTCATTACACCAGATAGTTTGGCCGTTGAACAAGTTATCAAACTCGAGTTCACCACCTCAAACAACGAATCTAAATACGAGGCCTTGCTCGCCGGACTACGCTGAGCTATTGAACTAAAAATTGTCGAGATTATCATTTACTCAGACTCCCTGTTAGTAATCAACTAGATCACGGGAGAATACGCGGCAAAAAATGACAGAATGATGCAATACCTAGCAAAAGCTAAGGAATTGCTAACCAAGTTCGGCAGCTACAAACTCTGCCAGATCATCCGGGACAACTCTCATGCTGATACCTTGGCTACACTAGCAACAACCCTAAAGTCGGGATCAAAAAGGATAATCAATGTGGAGACCTTAGCCAGACTGAGAATATTTCATGAGGAAGAACAGGCTTTGGCTGTTGAATAGTTGGGACCATCCTAGATGGACCCAATTATTTCCTATCTTGAAAAAGATGAGCTACCGGAGAACAAGAACGAAGCTAGAGGAATCAAACACAAAGCCCTCAGATATTGGCTATCAACAAACAAGGAACTCTATAAGAGATCCTTCACAGGTCCTTACTTGCACTGTGTCCACCTGGACAAGGTGTAGGGTGTCTTATTTGAAATCTATGAAAGGATATGTGGAAGTCACGTCGATGGAAGATCTATAGTGCACCGAGCTATCTCACAAGGATACTGGTGGCCCTATATTCAAAAGAACGCAGCCCTATATGTTCTAAAGTGTGAAAAGTGTTAAAGGTACTTTCCAATTATACATCAGCCTTCTGAGGATCTCGCAACCATAACCTACCCTTGGCTTTTTGCCCAGCGGAGATTGGACATAGTTGGGCCTTTGCCTCGAGCTCTAAGGAATAAGAGGTTCCTCATTGTGGCCACAGACTACTTCACTAAATGGGTGGAGGTAGAGCCCTTTTCAACAATTGGAGATATCGACGCCAAGAGATTCACCTAGAGAAATATAGTAACGAGGTTCGGCATACCTCGTGTAATTGTCTCAAATAACGGCACCCAATTCAATGGCAATATATTCAGGTCAATTTGCGAAGAACTTGGAATAAAAAATTACTATTCAACATCGGCCTATCCACAGTGCAATGGGCAGGCTGAAATTTCAAACAAGACTATGTTGAACGGGATCAAAAAGCGGATGGAAAGGGCAAAAGAAAAATGGGTGGAGGAACTATCTAGCATCCTTTAGTCTTACAGAATTACCACCGGCACAACTCCCTTTTCTTTGGCTTACGGGGTGGAAGCAATTATACCCTTGGAGGTAAGGCTACCAATAATTAGATCGACAGTATTTAATACTAGACTTAATGACCAAACTCTTGTCAGAGATCTAGATCTCGCCGAAGAGAACAGGAAAGCTACCATGATTAGACTCACCAGATATCATCAACAGTTAAGTCGCTCCTATAACAAACGGGTTCACCCAAGAACCTTTATACAAGGAGACTTAGTGTTTTGAAAAGTACTGGGGGCAACAAAGAACCCAGTGGATGGCAAGCTCTGCTCCAACTGGGAAGGTCCCTATCGAGTGGCGTCCCCAGTCGGTGTTGGTGCATACCGACTGGAAATTGTCAAAGATGGAAGATAGCTACCCAGGCCTTGGAACGCCAACAACCTGAAAAAGTTTTACCAGTAGAGTGGACTCCCATATGATGTAATAACTCAACAAATGTCTAATCTTCAAAAGCTTTATGAGATTAATAAAATACAAAGTTGCTCAAGATAATCTACTCAAAGCACTAAAGAAAGACTAAATCAAAAACCAAGTGTAAAAACTTGGTCATGTCCAACTTGGGCAAGTCGACCAATGAAGGTCATAAAAACCATGTGTAAAAACTTGGTCCTATCCAACTTGGGCAAGTCGACCAATGAAAGTCATAAAAACTGAGTGTAAAAACTTGGTCCTGTCCAATTTGGGCAGGTCGACCAATGAAGGTCATAAAAATCAAGTGTAAAAAAACATGGTTCTGGACCATTTATGGCCAGTTATACCCTACACCAAGTCTGGTTCCGAACTTGGTCCTACATAACTCAAGCAAATCGGAAGTTTTATAAACTTTGATTAGTCAAAGGGAGCAACCATCCATTAAAGATCATCAGAATGAAAGCAATACCAAAACAGAAGCAAAAAAAAAGACTTTCATTAAAATTAAAAAGAGTTGGTTACAAAAAGAAATAAAAAATGAAAGAGCTGTAACTCTACTTCTCAGTCTCCTCAGCCGACTTCTCCCCCATCTAAATAGAAGGCTCCGCCGAGTTGTCTTCGACCTCTTCTGCAACCCTAGATGATTTAGCAGTAGTCTTTTCCATTTCAGCAGCAGCCTCTAGGGTAAGTTGTCTCCTACGCTCAGCATTGGCTATCACCTTCTTTGGATCTACAACGCTCTCCTCAGTGGTGTCCAAGTAGTCAGGGCACAAGCGCTAGACGTCAGAGGACTTATCCATGTTAGTAAAGATAAGGGCACCATTCCAACCCTCTCGGAAGATGCTATGGCTCAAATCGTCATCTGAATGGCTAGGTCATTGGCCGTTTTTTCTTTACCCCTCTTCATGATAGCCTCTTTTTCGCCTTCAACTTGGCCACTTTGGCTTGAAGAGCTTTGATCTCCAACTTGGCTTTGTACAGCTCCATGGACTGCACATCGTTTTGTTTCTGAAGGTCGGCTGCCTCCCTGTCTCTCTTCTTGTAGTCTGCCTTCACCAGCGTCAGTTTAGCAATGGCTTGCTCAGCCTTCTTCCTAAAAGTGATTCGATCCTTGTTAGCATCGATCCACTCTTTCTTCAAGCCAGCATGCACCTCTATAAGGTGCTTGTGCTCCTCAACGAGTTTTCGAAAACAGCTCATTGCCTCCAATGAGTTCAAACAACCCTACACCAAAATAATGTTTGCATTAGAATAGTGTGCTATGAAATCTATAGCGAGTTGACCAAGTAATGCCGACTTATCAAGATAGAGTCATGGAAGGCCCCCATGAAGATGCTAGCATCGCTTGCCTCCCTCAACTTGGCAACGTCCTTCCTCTGCAGGACGCTCTTGATAATGCCGAAAGCAACCTCGGTTTGGTCACTCATCGAATCGGCAGTCGTTAGAGGTCAGCCCAAAATGTCTGGCGTAATAGTCACCACCTCTCTAACCTCCTCCACTGTTGCTCTGTCAGTGCTGATTTTTGACTTCTTGGGAGTAGGTGGTGGTGCAGCAGTCTCAGGCGCCTTTTTCTTCTGTTGCTGAGTGACCGACTTCTTTTGCAGACGGGCAACCTCTTCCGCTGGGGCAGTCTCCAAGGCGATGGCTGAAGGATCAGTAGAAGTCATGGCGGCCGTCTTTAGTGGCTTACCCGCCGAGGCAAACATCATCTCCCTCAAATTCATGTGGTCCTCCTCGTTTGGAGATAGGGTGGATTCTTGTCTTCTTCGAACTAATTTGACTCGGCGGTCTGGAATTGTGACCGGCATCGAACTGGAGTCGAAACTGTTTGAGTCAGAGCAAATCTCGTGCACGATGAGCTCTTCAACAACATGCTCTGACAGAGGAAAGGTGACAACCGTTATTCCCATAGTGGCACGAGCTCTTTCAATAGTGATCCCAACTAGAATTTCCTCAAAATCTCCCTCTGCACCTTCTCTGACCAATCTCGCGAGGACACTCTTTGAGATCCCCATGTCAGTAGTGAACGTCGAGCAGCGAAGAGGATAATTTAGCAAGATATGGGCAGTCCGAGCAACTTCTCTTAATCTACCTTCCCCGCGGAAATCAAGAACCGTCTTCAAATCGGCAAAGTTAACAAGCCAGTCTCGCACCTTCGTCCGCTTCTTTTTTCCTGCAAAAAGTCACGGTTATGGTCAAGAACATAGTAAAAACAAATTAGGCATGTTAGATGAAATATTTGTGTCAAACCTATCTCAATGAAAGATCTGCTTCAAACACGGCCCAACTCATATGGTTAGGCCTAATCATAATAAATAAAGCTGGGTTGCAGGGAAACCCAAATTAATACTAATGCTGGTCTAGCCCAGTGTGCCGACCTGCTACCGACCAAGGCCCAAACCCGCAAAAGGCCAACCCAAACCGCTAGCGGTCTCAGAGCATTTAATGCGGAGTTGACTCACATTAAATACGCGAGCAGCTCCGCACACGACATCGACTTGCACGTCCGACCAGTCGAATTCCAACACGACAATAAGGCAGAACCTGCATTCGGTCAATCGGCGGTGAATAATGAAGTGTACACAGCAAGTCATGATGACCTACTTGTAAACCCAAGGCAGAACACTCCCTCATTCACATTATAAATACCGAAACCCCCAAGAGCAAGGTATGGACAATTAATTTCAAGTATACATTGCCTTTATTCATTCAATTCTCGATTAAGCTTACTAACTTAATCGTCGGAGTGTGATTGGCCCAAAAAAAGTTGACCCATTCTAACTTCTTTGTCTTTCTTGCAGCAAGTTTGGGCTCATTAACATTAGCTCGAGTGATCGACCAGGCCTTTCTGAAAATCCCACTTATAATAATATTTCAACTTTTTTTTTTGGTCTCGAGGCTTTAACATAATTTCATGTTACTGTGTGGCTATGAATAATAAATGATATAACTATTTTAGAACAAAACTGATTTCACAATAAAAATCTACTGATTTTTGCCTGACCAATAATTTCAATTATGGTTTATGCAAACGTCCGTAATTTATGCAAGTCTAATAACTATAAAAATTATGTTAGCCAAGTCCAACTATGAACACATGACAAAGTAATATTTTTTTAAGTAGCTTGCTAATATTTGGAAAAAAAACTTTAGTGGTTAGGCAATACGAAGTGCTCAGTAGTAATCCCTATCAAATGATGACATGTGGTGTGTAAATACATCAGTAATCTGAATTTCTATTATACTGAAGAGACTTTAAAGTAAACACCCTATCAAATTTTATCATATAATATTTTTTCTTAAAAGTCCCTATACTATAATACAAATTCAAGTTACTGATGTATTCACACACTACGTGTCATCATTTGAAAGGAATTATTACTGAACAATCCCTACTACCTAGCCACTAAACCTTTTTCACTAATATTTTAAGTAACTATTTTTAAAAGATAATCAATAGACTTCAAATAATATTTTATATAATTACACTCATGCATTAGATTATTAATGCTAACTACTTTATGTACTTAAATTTCTAATGTAATTTATAATTTGAGGGTAATTTTTCTATTAAGATGATTTTGAAAATCGAACTTTACTGGCAAGTTAAGTATATGGGGGTAAATTAAGTATCTTTGACTTAAAAATACAAATTTGTTTAAGTATAAATTTTAGTTTTGAGTAGGTATTTATATGGGTATGTTTGTACTATTAAATGCACTTAATAGATAATTTACTCAAATATGTGACTTATACATTTAATCAATGTAGCCCCTTAACAAATTTTTAAGAGAAAAAATCACTTTGAAATATTTACATTAGGACTACAATTTCTTATTGCAAATTGAAACTTTTTTTTCACAATCAACTTTTACAACTTATTGTAAAATTATATAGATTGTTATAATTTAACATGATTATATAATTAGTGTAAAATTCAAACATGTACAATCAAGAATTTATTTTTTATAAAAAATTTTGTATGTATATGTTTATCTACTATAATAAAAAGATGCCTCCTCGTTTCCTCTGCCTATACAATTACGCATATGCCCTTCTTTAATATAATTTAATTCGACTTATACCTGCCATGCTATTTTCAAGCAGCCGTGGTCCCACATGCCGTTTGATTTGTTATACCATCTTTATGTCCACTGTATGTGGAAGTCAATCTCAACTTTTTGGTAATTTCCCTATAGGTTTCCTCAATCGTTATTATGATAATGTTGTCGCAAGTGGATCGCACTAATATATATCTATATATAGTGAAGAGAGACTTCCAATTTTCCTATCAATAAATACAATAGACTTTCTTCCTCATGCCGACCTGCAAAGAAGATACAAAGATTACTGTATGAGCGAGTAAGTTGTATCTTCTCCTAAACCCTTCTTTTATCCGTGTTAATTTTATGGTCGCCATGTAAATGGGTGGATAGGGTACTTACTTGTCCGCTGACCATATGACAAGAATTGTCTTAATGAAGATTAATTCTGTTATATCTACAACTAAATGAAAAAAAACAATTGTTAGATGTTTTTGTTGTGTACCATTTTCTATAAAGAAACTTTGTACTGGAGGAATGGGAAGCTTAGATGATCATTGAGTTCTTCAAAATTACTTACTGTAAATCTGTAATAGCCATACATATATTTACAGTTCTTATTTTCTCTCTTTATTGCATGAATATAAGCCCGGTCGTAAATATTTGCAGCTGAAACTGAGAACTTCACTGCCTTCCTTGGCATCGGGCCATCGGCATCAAAGATTAAAGGTAACTTTGCTCACCCTTGATTTCAGTATTCGGCTGGGTATTCAACCTTGACCTTGTCTCACCCAATATTTGAAGTCGTAGCTTTTAATATATCTCTTGACGTGCTTAGGTTCTAATACACAAGCTCGTGCGGATACAGATAGATAGATAGATAGATAGATAGATACATATGTATGTATCTACTGCAGCGCATACGGAATTCGCATACTGTAGTTGATAGTTTTTTATTTTATTTTTTCTGAATTCAGTATTAACTTGTTACTTTACTCTCAACGTCTGTTTATTCGATGTTATGAAAATTTATATTTCAATGTTGAAGTTATTAATAAGATAATACTTGTCAATTTTGAATAAGTTTTTTCTGTACCAACTTGTTTATTAAGGATCACGTGGAAATTTGAATGTAAATTGCATCAATAATTCTAATGGTAAAATTTAATGGAATAACTGTCAAATCTTTATCCGCCAGCATCTCCATCATTACTCTTTAAAATAACTAATCAAAATATATTTAAAAATTTTATTATCTATTTTATTTTTTAAAAAAGTATTAACAACACTATTTTGACTGGCCACCCCATAAAATACTCTTTTTTTAACATTCACCCCGAGAATTAGAAGAAATAAAAAAGAGGAGTGAGATTAGTGAAATAGTAATATTTAAAGTTTAAGGTGAATCTTTAAAATAGATAGGCATATAAAAAATCTATTAAAGGGTCATTTATGAGGTTTGGATCTCTAAAATATTGGAGAGAGCGTCTTGGAGATGTTGTTAGCAAATTGTACGAGCTCCTAAATCAAAACGTAATTCCTACGTCGATGAGGTCCTAGTTAAAAGCAGCAACCCACTACTCATATTAACTATCTACAATATTTTACCCCAGTAGTCATTCAAAATATTCACTCTGAGGCTAGTTTGTGAATCATCGTATTTCGGCAATTTCTTTTTTAATTGTTTTTGGTCATAGTTGCTTTATATATCAAGTAAGAGGCAACGTAAAGTTTTTATTAAGTGACTCCAAAATGATAGTAATTTTTGTTTTCCTTTTTTATTTTATTTTCCCCTAAACTATTTGATTTAGCTACTATCTTATACCAAATTGAAGAAAAAAAGATTTAGCCATTTGATGTATAATATGGTCAAATTATGTATATGATTTAATAAATCATTAAAATGTTGTAGGAGGTCCTGTATTTTTGTAAATAATGAAGGGAGGTCTATATAATTTATCTAAAAAAACTAATAATCCTTTAGTATTAGTATTTGTCAAAAATAGCTTGATCAAAAATTTGCACCGTTGTCTAAATTATTGACCCAGCCATCCAATGAGAAAAACGAACTCATTGAGTTAAAAAAGAAAATAAATAAAATAAAATCTTCTATTCTCCAAACGCATATTTTACATGAGCGCATGTAAGAACAATTGATTTTTTTCAACACTGTTCATCACTGTATACCCCACTCATGACATAAATGATCCCATTGTGCATAGAACAAATCTAATTGTTGTAATATAGCCAAATAATATTATATTACATATGGTAAATAGGACCAACTCTATGAACGGTGTAAGTTATATATAAAATAGGAAAATGCTATTTTTATAAAAAATTTATACAAAATTTTGTGACAGTAACTATTTTGTAATTAAAAGCCATTACGACAAATGTTTATTTTGAAGTGAAAGACTTTCATTAGTAGCTATTTTGTAATTAAAAATCATTACGATAGGTGTTTATTTTAAAGTTAAAAACTTTCATTAAGACACATCATTTTATAAATAAATTTTGTATGAAATTTTTGTTTGTATAGATTTATCCTATAAAATATATATCTCATGTTCATTCAAAATTTAAATATGGATGGACATTCTAATTCAAGTATGCAAGAGATAAATTATTTAATGTCATATAATTATTAAAAAATAAATCAAGTTTTATTGAAAAAAATAATAGCATGCATTGATATATTTATGGTATGAGATGGAGTTTTTGGGCTAAGTGTATTTTTGAAATACGAACACTTATTAAGAATGATGAGGATAAGAATTGCAACAAGAGTCTAATTGAACTTAATGAAAGAAGAAACAATACTGTTAACGTTATGCGCACAAAATGGGAAATCATGTATTACTCATAAAATTCCAGAAAATAAAAGGTAAATTGATATTTTACCAAATTGAAAGTAAATTTGCTGCCATATTAACTGATCATCTAATTGAGCTAAATCATGATATACTGCCAGCGGGAATCAATTGAAAAGCAAGACAAATAATTGGGAGAGAGAGAGAGAGAGAGAGAGAGAGAGAGAGAGGGGTTGCCTATTGACAATCTGTATTTTAGTCTGAACATTAACGACAGCAAACATTAGTACGTCTACCAAATTATTTCCACCAAATAAATTAGTTCCTCTCGGCCACAACAACAAAAACAAAAGAAAAATAGAATAACAAGTAATTTTATAGGACAAAACCCACTTCTTTTCATCTTTGGATATTTACAAGATAAAAAAATGCCATTCTTTCAGAATTTATATACAGAAATTTGCACCAGAATGATGTAGCAATGGCAGTTTTGTAATTAATAAGCATCTAGGTGGACTTTTTATTTTAAAGTGATAGACATACAATTTAGCCATATCATTCTGATAATAAATTCTGTATAATTTTTTTAATTGTATAGCATTACCCTTACAGAAATTGTGCTATATGTAGTTGTTTTTTGAAGCTGAGCTTGACAACCACGCCATATTGCAGTAAAAGCTTGCATTGATTGATAGGAAATCTTCTCCATACTATATGCTAAAATCTGTGTGTGTGACTTGGGGCGTGATCATTGTACCGGTTCTTTCTTTTTCTTTTTTTTTCTTTGTTTTAAAGGTTTGCAGTAAACTCAGAGTTTGTTGCAGGGAGTTGTACTACATCCAGAAGATAAAAGCAGAGTGAAGAAGGAGAAGGGTTTGATCCTGTCTCAGTTTCTCCAACATATATACTCTGAGCAGTGTATGATGGACGAAGTGCCTGACTATGATGATTGTGATCTACTACCTTTTAGAGCTTATGGGCCTTTCAAGCCACAACTAGTCGGAATTGGTCCTGGATATGTGCATACGGAACTAGGCTCTTATGAGGGCAAACAAAGGTATGTGTCTGCTTTTCTCCGACGCCCAAAAGAAATACCCGTTGGATATGTGACAGAAATGGAACGTTTGGTAGTGAAAACGTTGCATTGTTATAAAGACAATGAGTCCTTTTCAGAAGAGACGAGATGGTTTGAACATACGTTGTGTGAGGACAGCTGCTTCGTCGTTGAGTTATTTCGCAAGTACATGATGAAGGAACTGAGAGATACGGACGACCCTATCTTCAATACAGGACAAACTCTACATCTTCTGCGTCGTGATTTAATTTCATTTGGAAATCAACTTCCATTTTTTGTCCTCGTCAAATTCTTCAACATGACTAAAATGGAAGACAAACGAGACAACCTCATTGATTTGGCCCTACATTTTTTCCAGAATATGGTGGGTCATACTTTAAAAGCACCTGACCAAATTACCATTTGCGGCATCAAGCATCTGCTCGGCCTCGTTCATGATTGTTTGTGTCTTCCAATTCATCCATCTGATAAGGAGGTTAATACTAGAAATATGGAAATGGAAATAGAAATAGAATGCGAGTTCATAAATTGTGCAACAGAGCTCCAAGAAGTCGGGATTAAGTTCGAGAAGTTCATGGGAAAGAGCTTGCTCGATATAAAATTCACGAAAGGTGTAATGAAAATCCCAGCTCTAAAAGTTGCTGACAACACAATGTATCTCCTCCAAAATCTAATTGAATATGAGAAGCAATTTCCCATTTCTCGGCCAAGACATGTCACTGACTATGCAAAATTCATGCGATGTCTCATAAATACCCCAAAGGATGTCGAACTACTTCGCCGGAGTGGAATTATTGAGAACTGGATAGGCAACGACGAAGTGATCTGCAGCACTCTTAACAAGCTAGGCAGCGAAACAATAATATCAAGCAGGTTCACTTACTCTGATGTACTCAAAAGAGTGAACGAGCATTGTAAGCATCGTCGGAACATATGGATGGCAAACTTAAGGAGGAATTACTTCAACAGTCCATGGGCATTTGTTTCATTTCTTGCTGCTGTTGTACTGCTTCTACTCACCCTGACCCAGACTGTGTTTACCATTCTCTCTTATCATTCATAGACAGACGTGCCCTGAAATCCTATTTGTTGTTCTTTGAATTAGGTGTGTGACTTATGTTTAGTTAATAAGTTGTAATGATATAATATGGTTTCCTTGTTTCAATTTATACTATGTTGTACTCGTTTGGTTTTTGTCAATGAAGTTCTTACCATTGCTGAAAATCAGTTTAGTTGTATGTTAATTATCTAAAAACTCATTTTGGAAAAGCATCCCAGCGCAAGAGATGCAGTAATTATTGAAGCTAAACAATATGGTTGTTGAAATCCATGTGAACCCCATTCCCCCCTTCCTGGGCAATGAAGCAAGCATCCATCTAATTTCCAACTGCAGAAGCAGAGAAATTTGGTGCTGTCTAAATATGTAAATTACAATTAAGACATTATTTCCTATAGAAACATCTTTCAGTCAGGAGAGAATATATGTGAAATCGACTTATGCTATAGTCGGATCCCGAATTTATTGAGGAAAAAGAAAAGAAAATAGAAAAACAGAAAGAAATGAGAAGTAAATTAAAATTTTCAACTTCTTACTTATTTCTTTTTTTATATTTTTTTACCCTTCACTCTCTCATAACCAAACATCTTATGTAATTTCATATGCTTTTCATTTTCTTTTTTCCTCAACAAATCAGGGATTTGAACACAGTATTGGGAGATTTCCCACATGGGAACCCCATTTTGTTTGTTATTAGTAAGGTTGTACTACTTCTAGGACATGAGCAGATTGCTCTCCATCCATACTGACAAAAAGCTTGCTCATTTATCTCATACATTTTCCGAGGTTGCGTTGTATCTTCGGAGTGTACGGTCAACTACGCAGGGCAAATGAGAAACCCAACGAAGAACCGGCAATAGTCGTGCCTATAACAGCTTCTCAAGTGAGGAAAAGAGACGAGTGTGGATGGATACCTTATGTAGTGTGTATCAGACAAATACTTTGCCATTATTTTCATGCTTCGAACAAACATCTATCATATCACCAAATACAGAAACACCACAGGTGGTAATAATGAAAAACCAAAACATCATCTGTTCAAATCTCCTAGGAGTCGGTACAATTTCAAAAGACAGGTGCCAAAGAATCATCTGGCACGCCATTTGGTAACAAACATGTGTGTTCTCCTCACAGTATGGAAAACCGAAAACCATGAAGTCTGTAAAGTAGTTTTGCACACAAAACATAAGGCATTGATAGAATTCTAGGAAATTCATAGACTTGTAGATTCACCTATACGAATCTGCATGCTTTGGCTTGCTTTGAACAATAGCCTCAATCTTTTCCAGCACGGCATGCGTCAACAATGGAATTACATCAATAGCTTTCATGTTCTCTTGAATCTGCATAGCAAAGAAATCTAAGCTAATAATATTGTCAAAAAGCTTTAAAAAAAAAACAATAAATAGCAACATGAGTACAAGATAGCAAGTGCCCGGCTTTTACAAATAGATGGACATCACAGAGGCAGGGCACAAGTTCCGCAAAATTTCCTTGACTAGTCCAGAACCATAATCAAGCATAGGCACCCATGCAAACAGCTATTAGCTAGGAAGGCTACTAAATTTAAATATGCAAAGTACAGTGCTTAACCAACTTGTAAAGGGTTGGTTTTAAGACCACATTATCCAAACTTCCACAAAGAGGTGTAACCTACTCCAAAAGTGTGATTGTGGTTCAAAAGTGCGATTATAAGGCCTTAACTAGTGTTTTGTTAGTGTTAGTTTATGATTTTATATGTCTTTTTAGTTATGATTTAGTACTAACGAAGTTTATTATGCTTTGTATAGGTTTTGAGTATAAATGGGAGGATTTCGGATACATTTTGGATATAGGTTTTAAGAGAATGCTGCTAAAGTACAAGCTGTTGAAGCATGCAGAGCTGAAACTTTAGAAAGCCATATTTCTCAAACCAAGAAGGCTATCAGGGCCTATAATATGTCGATTCCATACAACTGTTCGAGATCCACAACTTTCGTGAAGGCACACTGGCCGTCCGGACGTCCCAAGGGCCGTGTTGGTGAAACTGTGAAAAATTTTGTAAGTGTTGAGACCCGTCCGGACGCCTTTGAGACCCCATCCGGACACCCCATCACCAGACCCGTCGGGACGCCCTCCAGAGCTGTCCAGACCCCCCGCCGAGGGCCAGAAACCTTTTAAGCCCATATGAGTTCTTTTTAAGTTGGGAAGAGTTAGAAAACTTTAGAGTTAAAGTTTTTTTAGGAGTAGGAGTAGTTTTATTGATCTTTTCACCTTTGAAGGACCCTAATTTTTGTATTCATTCAGTTTTTCTTAATATTCAAGATTGGATGTTCTTTTAATTGTTGCAAGCTATCAATATACTTTTCATGTACTTTCTTATGACTTTAAGTTGCTAAATCTTTTTCTTGGCATGAATTAAAAAGGTAAATAGGTTACATATCGAGATTCAAGATAGTCATATATTTTTCAAGATTTCAAGATCTTGAACCAAGATTCATTTTCTTGCCCATGAATATCTTTGAAAACAATATTCTTGATCATATCTAGCATGTATGTATATACTGATTTGCAAGCAGGGATACGTATACCTAGAATTTCTAATAAGGGTATTGATTATAATTGCTTACATATTCCTATTAGGAATACGTTAGAAATCTACTGTTCTTGATTAAGCTTCAAACATGCTTTGTAGATAGGTTTATAAACTGGGACAAGTACAAATCGGACCCTGGTATGAACACTAGTAAATAATTGAATATCAACTCCAAGAGGGTAATCGAATCTTGAGATTCTTTACTGACAACTATCTTGGGGACCTACTTGTAGGCCTATTAACTGGGTCAGTCCTGCCAAAACCTTTTGCTTATTCTTATTTAATCAAGCTTTCTTAGTATAAATTTATTTTCATTGCCAAGAATAATTTCTCAAACCAAATCTCAAATCAAATTTTCCTTTACATTCCAGAATTGTTTTTCTTGAGAGTTCTACTTTCCCAAAGTGAGTTTTACTAGATTCCATCCATATTCCTTATGGTTCGACCTCGGACTTACCGAGATATTATTACTGCATCGCAACCATACATTGGTGGATATAAATTGCATTATTCAATAGCGATCAGTTTTTGGCACCGTTGCCGGGGAATCTTGCGATTGGCGTTAGTGTGACAATCTTTGGAGAAACCTATTCTGGGAAAAGCAACTTCATCAATCAATCTCCCAAAAACGAGGCAACTCAACATTTAGCTTGCTTAGGTACACTCGTTCCATCCCTTTTTAATTTGCAAGCATTTTTTTTATTTATTTGTTTTTTTTTCTATTTTTATTTTTAGTTAGATTTATTTATCTATTTTTTTGTCTTTAGTTAGGAGATTTCTAGTGGATATTGAGATGAGTAATTAATTGTGAATTGGTGGTATAAATATGTGGAGATTGGAGGATAGGTCGGGTAACTTTGAGAACATGACAATGGGTGTGTATGATGATAATATAAGCATGTGTGGTTATGAGGAGGCATAAGTCCCACCATGCCGAACTATTGGGGATTATTTAAATGCATCTAGACAAACATACACTCTCTACTCAGAAACCTACCATCTGGGGTGGCAAAATCAGTCACACTATAATTGGATGAATGAGGGTGTAGCACACTCTAAACAATATGACCAATCACATTACCCACAAGATTTCAATTATTATCAAACACCACACACGGGGTCACTAGAAGCCACTCCATATGCGGAAACCTATGATTTGGAGTGGCAACATCCCAACCTTAGTTGGAGTAATGAGGGAACTTCAAGCCCTCAACAATACGAACCCCTACCTCTACCTTATGAATCACAAGTTTTTGATTTCTATCAATATTAAGAGGAGATACTAGATGATACCTTGTTACAATTCATGCAATCCCAACTAGAGTGGAACTCTAGGATGGCAAACAAACTAGATGATCTTAAAAGCCTTTTAACACAAAGCTTGTGTGTTCAAGAGAATGGTGAGTCTCCTTCTCTACCTCAACTTCTACCTAGCCCCACTAGTATCGCACACACAAAAGAGTATCTCACTGATCCTAATATTGACCATGAGCAATTTCAAGCCACCACTGCCACCCTTAGGAATGAGGAAGTCATTGATATAACCATCTATCATGATGAGTCTACACATAGGGAGGACACTTTTAGGGTGAGTGAGTATAGGGTCAAGGACGAGGTTAGTGAGAATGATGAATCTAGTAAGGTTCAAAGTGAGATAAAGGAAGAGCCTAGGGAGATAGAGAGTGAAAACAGAGAAAAAAAACATAGAGATACCTAGGAAAGTGAGTCCATACATCTTAATGCATGATCACATGATTCCTTCACAATCTTCCTTGTACAAGATTTATGGCCAAGAGCTTAATGAGGATCCCAGAATTCCCAATGCTTCTTATTTGTTGAATCCTTATTATGAATTACTAATGAATGAGTTAAGCCCAAACTTTGAAGCTATACCACGATGTGGTATTGGTTGATTTTGTACTCAATGCTTTGTAGTTTAGTTTTTAATTTTTTTGTTTTTTATTTTTTGTTTTTGATTATGAGTTGCAATGTTAGATATAAGAACGAATAATCATATGCATTGATACATTTGAGTATGATTTCTTATTCTTCTTTTAATATTCTTGCAATTGTTTGAATCTCTCTTGAAGGCATGAGTTGAGAGGATTAATTTCATATGCAAATATCATAACATTATTGTATCATCCTTAGCTATCTTTTATGATTGTATCCTACATGAGTGGAGATTTATCTTGTGAGCTTTAGATCTATTAATGCTTTTTAGAGTGTTTACATTTACTCAAGAATAATTTGTTCATCTTCCATTCATTCAATAGCTTCATTATGTTTGTTCTTGATTCATATGTTGAATACTAATTCGAGTTGTTGACACTTGTACTTTTTTGAATTTCACTTTTATGTACTTCGGATATGATTCTAGGCCATTTTTCTTACTTTGAGTCACAGATTTTTCTTGTTAAATGCATTTCCTTGGAACCAATTTAAACCCATATTTGAGGTGGTCTTTGTTAAATACACCATTGTAAAAGTATTCCCCTAGTATAAAGACACAAGTATCTTCACTTGTGAGAATATCATTGAAAGAATGGCGATATGTTTGCGATGTGAAAAGTAAAAGAAGAAACTAGCAAAGAAAGCAAAAGAAGGGAAGAGCAAGAAATCAAAAAGTAAAGAGATTAGATGTTTGAAAAAAAACAAAAAGACAAAAAGAAGCAAGAAAAAAAAAAGAAAAAAATGAAACATGAAATGAAATTAGGAATTGGAATTGTGTCCTCATAGATCATTACATGGCTTGATCACACATGTCTTGAACCATTAATCCTTTTCTTTCCTACCTTATACCTCTTGGCCAAAGTTACAACCATAAAAAGTCCTAGTTGATCTTAATAGTACATGTCTGTGAATTCATTTTGAATGCAAGTTATATTTTGTCAATTACTTTGATTAATGTTTAGCTTTGAATATTCTTTCATGAAGCTATGCCAAGTCGAATACACTTACACCTTATCGGTTTTTGTTGTTGGATTGCTCTTTTGTGTTTCATTATATTTACTTTATTTTGATGAGCTTTCCATTGTGAGTACCTTGTGCGTTCATTTTATTGTGAGTGTATGAGGGTTGAAATCAAGACTTGAAGGATATAATTATTTTACATAGTTATGGGTGAGCTCTAATGTGTTGATACGCCACACGCACACATTAACTCTCACTTATGTTATTTGAGATTTATTCTAATTTTTGTATTGAGTAATGAAGGGGAAGATGAATGATATATCTCGGATTATCTTTTGCATAGAATTATTTGTTCTAACTATCTTTCTTGTAGGTTATTATTTGATGTTTGTGGGTAACATCATTGGAAACCCTCACGAGACATCATTCGTCCACTAGGGGTAACCTAGGGGTTTAAAGGCTTGATGCATAGGCTAAATGCATTCGTGACTCTTATGAAAGTAGAGATTATGTTCTTGGTTTTAGTAGTTTGCTAGAGACTAGCAAAAATCTAGTTGAGGGGTGTGATTGTGCTTCAAAAGTGCGATTATAAGGTCTTAACTAGTGCTTTGTTAGTGTTAGTTTATAATTTTATGTCTTTTTAGTTATGTTTTAGTACTAACTAAGTTTATTATGCTTTGTATAGGTTTTGAGCATAAATGGGAGGATTTTGGATACATTTTGGACATAGATTTTAAGATAATGCTGCCAGAGTACAAGCTGCTGAAGCTGTGGTACTAGTTGCTGAAGTATGCAGAGTTGAAACTTTAAAAAGTCATATTTCTCAAACCAAGAAGGGTATCAGGGCCCATAATATGTCGATTCTATACAACTTTTTGAGATCTACAACTTTCGTGAAGGCACACTGGCCGTCCGGATGCCCCAAGGGACCCGACCGGGCAGGCAATGGGCGTGTTGGTGAAATTGTAAAAAATTTTGTAAGTGTTGAGACCTGCTCGGATGCCCCATCACCAGACCCATCGGGACCCCCTCCAAAGCCGTCCGGACACCCCGTTGCGGGCCAGAAAACCTGTTGGGGTTAGAATTAAAGTCTTTTTAAGCCCATATGAGTTTTTTTTTAAGTTAGGGAGAGTTAGAAAACTTTACAGAGAGTTTGGAAACTTTAGAGTTAGAGCTTTTTTAGGAGTAGGAGTAGTTTTATTGATCTTCTCACCTTTCAAGGACCCTAATTTTTGTATTCATTCAGTTTTTCTTTATATTTAAGATTGGATGTTCTTTCAATTGTTGCAAGCTATTAATATACTTTTCATATGCTTTCTTATGGCATTAAGTTGTTAAATCTTTTTCTTGGCATGGATTAAAAAGGTAAGTAGGTTACATGTAGAGATTTAAGATAGTCATATATTTTTCAAGATTTCAAGATCTTGAACCAAGATTTATTTTCTTGCCCATGAATATCTTTGAAAACAATATTCTTGATCATATCTAGCATGTATGTATATACTGATTTGCAAGTAGGGATACATATACCTAGAATTTTTAATAAGGGTATTGATTATAATTGTTTACATATTCCTATTAGAAGTACATTAGAAATCTACTGTTCTTGATTAAGTTTCAAACATACCTTGTAGACAGGTTTATAAACTGGGACAAGTACGAATCGGACCCTGGTATGAACACTAGTAAAATAATTGAATATCAACTCCAAGAGGGTAATCGAATCTTGAGAGTATGTAATTTTATAGTCAATTATGATATTTGATCGATATTTTGATTAATTTAATAATTCCATATTTAAAAGCAATACTTATTTGCTTATTGGTTCTATTTGTTACTCAGTTGTCATAAATGCGATTGACTTTTATATATTGGGGCTTATATTTCTAACAACGTTCCATCATTTAGTAATTTAAGAAATTATTAATTTATATTTTAAGTTAGATACACACAGGTTACTTAGATTTTTCTTTTAATAATTTAGTTCAAGTTTTTAGTTGTATGTTATAAAAAAAATATATTTTGATTTTTGATAAATATTTTAAATAACAATTTACAATAGAAATATCATTTTGTTGAAATCGTGGTTTTTGGTAGTAAATCTCCCTGCCCTCCCCCCTTGTGCCCACTTGTAAATGTAGCGCAACATGGAGTTGAGTGTGGTTAATTGACTCCATTAACTTTACAAAAACTAATATTTTTCTATTATTAGTCTTTATCAAAAATAGCTTGATCAAAAATTTGCACCATAGTCTAAATTATTGACCCAGCCATCCAATGAGAAAAATGAACTCATGAGTTAAGAAGAAAATAAATAAAATAAAATCTCCTATTCTCCAAAAGCATATTTACCATGAGGACATGTGAGGACAATTGCTTCTTTTCCAACACCGATCATCACTATGTACCCCACTCTATGACATAAAAGACCTCATTATGCATAAAACAAATCTAATTTGTTGCAATATAGCCAAATGATATTATGTAACATATGCTAAGTAGTACCAACTCTATGAACGCGCAAGTTATATATAAAATATTTAAATATGGGTGGACATTCTAATTCAAGTATGCAAGAGATAAATTATTTAATATCATATAATTATTAAAAATAAATAAATCGAGTTTTATTGAAAATAAATAAATAGCATGCATTGATATATTTATGGTATGAGATAGAGTTTTTAGGCTAAGTGAACTTTTGAAATACGAACACTTACTAAGAATGATGAGGAATAAGAATTGCAACAAGATTCTAATTGAACTTAATGAAAGAAGAAACAATACTGTTAACATCATACGCACAAAATGGGAAATCATGTATGTACTCATAAAATTCTAGAAAATAAAAAGCAAATTGATATCTTTTTTTCAAGTTAAAAGTAAATTTGCTGCCATATTAACTCATCTAATTGAGCTAAATCATGATATACTGCCAACGGGAATCAATTGAAAAGCAAGACAAATAATTGAGAGAGAGAGAGAGAGAGAGAGAGAGAGAGAGAGAGAGAGAGAGAGAGAGAGGGTTTGCCTATGACAATCTGTAATTTAGTCTGAACATTCACGACAGCAAACATTAGTACGTCTACCAAAATATTTCCACCAAATAAATTAGTTCCTCTCGGCCACAACAACATAAACAAAAGAAAAATAGAATAACAAGTAATTTTATAGGACAAAACCCACTTCTTTTCATCTTTGGGTATTTACAGATATTGTGCTACATGTAGTTGTTTTTTGAAGCGAGCTTGACCACCAAGCCATATTGCAGTAAAAGCTTGCATTGATTGATAGGAAATCTTCTCCATACTATATGCCAAAATCTCTATGTGTGACTTGGGGCGTGATCATTGTACCGGTTCCATTTTTTTTTTGGGTTTAAAGGTTTATAGGTTTATGTATTTATGTTTTGGAAACTCTTGTTTGTTGCAGGGAGTTGTATTACGTCGAGAAGATAAAAGATGAGTGAAGAAGAAAGGTTTGATCCTGTCTCAGTTTCTCCAACATACTCTGAGCAGTGTATATGATGGACGAAGTGCCTGACTGTGATCTACTACCTTCTAGCGCTGAGGGGCCTTACATGCCACAACTAGTCGGAATTGGTCCTGCAATTTTTCATTCCAGAATACGCCATTATGACGGCAAAGAAAGGTATGCGTGTACTTTATTCCGACGCACAAATGAAACATTTGATGGATATGTGACAGAAATGGAGAGTTTGGTAGACAAAACGTTGCATTGTTATAAAGACATGTGTCAGTTCAAATCAAAAGGGGAGAGAAGACGGTTTGCAAATATGTTGTTTGAGGACAGCTGCTTCATTGTTGAGTTATTTCGCAAGTACATGATGATGAAGGAACTGAGAGATTCGGATGACCCTATCTTCAATACAGGACAAACTCTACATCTCCTGCGTCGTGATTTAATTTCATTTGGAAATCAACTTCCATTTTTTGTCCTCGTCAAATTCTTCGACATGACTAAAAGTGAAGAAGAGCGAGACAACATCGTTGATTTGGCCCTACATTTTTTCCAGAATATGGTGGGTCATACTTTAAAAGCACCTGACCAAATTACCATTGACGGCATCAAACATCTGCTTGGCCTCGTTCATGATTGTTTGTGTCTTCCAATACATCCATCTGATAAGGAGGTTAATCCTAGAAATATGAAAATGGAAATAGAAATAGAATGCGAGTTCATAAATTGTGCAACAGAGCTCCAAGAGGTCGGGATTAAGTTTGAGAAGTTCAAGGGAAAGAGCTTGCTCGATATAAAATTCACGAAAGGTGTAATGAGAATCCCAGCTTTAAAAGTTGCAGACAACACAATGTATCTCCTCCAAAATCTAATTGAATATGAGAAGCAATTTCCCATTTCTCGTCCAAGACATGTCACTGACTATGCAAAATTCATGCGATGTCTCATAAATACCCCAAAGGATGTCGAACTACTTCGCCGGAGTGGAATTATTGAGAACTGGATAGGCAACGACGAAGTGATCTGCAGCACTCTTAACAAGCTAGGCAGCGAAACAATAATATCGAGCAGGTTCACTTACTCTGATGTACTCAAAAGAGTGAACGAGCATTGTAAGCATCGTCAGAACATATGGATGGCAAACTTAAGGAGGAATTACTTCAACAGTCCATGGGCATTTATTTCATTTCTTGCTGCTGTTGTACTGCTTCTACTCACCCTGACCCAGACTGTATTTTCCATTCTCTCTTATCATCCATAGACAGACGTAGCCTGAAATCCTATTTGTTGCTCTTTGAATTAGATGTGTGACTTATGTTTAGTTAATAAGTTGTAATTATATAATATGGTTTCCCTGTTTCAATTTCTATTATGTTGTACTCGTTTGGTGTTTGTCAATGAAAATCAGTTTAGTTGTATGTTAATTATCTAAAAACTCATTTTGGAAAAACATCCCAGCGCAAGAAATGCAGTAATTATTCAAGCTAAACATTATGGTTGTTGAAATCCATGTGAACCCCATTCCCCCCTTCCTGGGCAATGAGGCAAGCATCCATCTAATTTCCAACTGCAGAAGCAGAGAAATTTAGTACTGTCTAAACATGTAAATTACAATTAAGACATTATTTCCTATAGAAACATCTTTCAGTCGAGGGAATATATGTGAAATCGACTTATGCTATAGTTAGATTCCGAATTTATTGAGGAAAAAGAAAAGGAAAAAAAAAAAAAAGAAAGAAATGAGAAGTAAATTAGAAATTTCAAATTATTACTTGTTTCCTTTTTATATTTTTTTACTCTCCACTCTCTCATAACCAAACATCTCATGTAATTTCATATACATATATTTTTCCTCAATAAATCAGGAATTCAAACAAAGTATTAGGAGATTTCCCACATGAGAACCCCATTTTGTTTGTTACTGGTAAGGTTGTACTACTTTCAGGACATGAGCAGATTGAAAATCATGTCTCCATCCATACTGACAAAAAGCTTGCTCATTTATCTCATACATTTTCTGAGGTTGCGTTGTATCTTCGGAGTGTACGGTCAACTACGCAAGGCAAATGAGAAACCCAACGAAGAACCGGCAATAGTCGTGCCTATAACAGCTTCTTGACTGAGGAAAAGAGCCGAGTGTGGATAGATACCTTATGTAGTATGTATCAGACAGATATTTTGCCATTATTTTCATGCTTCGAACAAACATCTATCATATCACCAAACACAGAAACACCACAGGTGGTAATAATGAAAAACCGAAACATCATCTGTTCAAATCTCCTAGGAGTCGGTACAATTTCAAAACACAGGTGCCAGAGAATCATCAGGCACGCCATTTGGTAACAAACATGTGTGTGTTCTCCTCACAGTATGGAAAACCGAAAACCATGAAGTCTGTAAAGTAGTTTTGCACATAAAACATAAGGCATTGATAGAATTCTAGGAAATTCATAGACTTGTAGATTCACCTATACGAATCTGCACGCTTTGGCTTGCTTTGAACAATAGCCTCAATCTTTTCCAGCACAGCAGGTGTCAGCAATGGAATTGCATCAATAGCTTTCATGTTCTCTTGAATCTGCATAGCAAAGAAATCTAAGCTAATAAAACTGTCAAAAAGTTTTTAAAAAATAAAAAAAAAAAAAAAAAACAATAGATACCAACATGAGTACGAGATAGCAAGTGCCCGGCTTTTACAAATAGATGGACATCACAGAGGCAGGGCACAAGTTCCGCAAAATTTACTTGACTAGTTAAGAACCATAATCAAGCATAGGCACCCATGCAAACAGCTATCAGCCAGGAAGACCACTAAATTTAAATATGCAAAGTACAATGCTTAACCAACTTGTAAAGAGCTGGTTTTAAGACCACACTATCCAAACTTCCACAAAGAGATGTATCCTACTCCAAAGCTGCTATTTCAGAAAGTAGTATATCCCAATGCCAAGAGCAGCTTTGGTGGATAGCTGAATGTTGCTTGTACATTGCCCTGGAAGCAGCATTGGTTGCTTTGCCAATAGCAACATCTATATTATATGGACTCCTCTAAATTTGTGAGGTACACATGTCAGACAATTGACATTTGGGTAAGGATATGAGATATGTGTTTGATAGGTCTAGTTAAATATGAACCCAGCAAATATGAATAGTAGTCGCGTTTACTAGACAAAACTTTCATTTTATGCATAAAATCCTCTATTTTGCTTTGTAAACAACATTTTATTACAAAAAAATAAATAAATAAAAGAACTATTTAACAAATATGAAATCGTAACTGCATCCTGATGTCCTTAGACCAAAAGTTAGATGATTTCAAAACTTAGACAGACAAGTCCAGGTAACATAGAGAAACAACTTCCTTGGAGGCGTGTTTCTTTGCATTACAAATACAGTTATCAATAAACTTAACCAATTAATTTTGAAAATGTTAGGATGAGATAGTGATTGTTTGAACACCATCAGCACTTACAGATTTATCATATTACAGTTTTCCTACATTAGAATAATGGTGTGTATAAGTACTATCGTCAGTTCTACAAGTACCAATTAGCCGCTTCTTTTCCCAGATTATGAAAGCCTCCTGATTTGTAGTTCTATACATTGCTCATGAGTGCATCATTGCATTCCTTAAAAAATTCTAGCATCGCTTGCTAGAAAGTTTTCTTGATATGCCTTGCTGCTTTTTCCAGTTCCTGCTTTCCCAAAGCACTATCTTCTGTGACATCATTATATATTTCCTTTCTCACCTCCTTATCAGTGAGGTATACATACCTACATATATAGATATGTATGTTCTTTTCCATATATTGATTCTTTGGATATTCTTGTTTAATATAAATGTTTGTCCTTTGGTTTTTAACAAATATTATTATTAGACAAAAGTAAATGAATAGATCTGTTTCCTGACACTGCACCTAAATGCAGGTAATGCAGTGAATAAGCATATTGGTTGAGTTCCACAATTGATGCCAAAATATTATGGTTTTTCCTTCTAGCAAAAAATAGCAAGGCAGACAGAAAGCAGTATAAAATAAAATTAAGAGAGAGAGAGAGAAGAAGAAGAAGAAGAAGAAGAAGAAGCAAAGGAGAGGAGAGCCTTTGCCAAAACTCGTTTACAAAATGATGTACAATATGCAAAAGCAAGAGCTACAAAAACAGGATTTCTGAATTACTGCTGTGGGAGATGCATTGCAGTGAATTAAACTGACCTGATGCTCCTTTGTAGCGCCAGTAATAACTGAGGAAACATTAGGATTTGCAGCACACCAAGCAATTGCCAATTGAGCTAAAGGCACACCTAGTTCATCCGCAATTGGTTTCAGTCCATTAACTTTTTTCAGCACATCATCCACCAATGATCTGCTAGCAAGATTCTAGAAGGCAGAAGATTGTTATATAGTTTTTCATATTAAAATAATATAAAAAAGTGGTGCTGATTAGAAATTAAAATCATAAAATAGAAGTAAAGTGATTTAAATACATAATGTTACTTAGAACAATGAAAAAAAACAGGATTTGGTCATAGATAATATTTCCAAGATAAAGAAATCTATTTGTATAGATTCCCTCATTCTACCCAACTTGCTCTCGCTCAAAAATTTTAAGTCACCAATAAATCTCATAATGCTCGCAGATTTAATTGTCTGGCCCTCAAGAAATGTTAATTACCGAGTAAGTAGGAGACACTGTTAAAGTGATTCAAGACAGAGAAAAAGCAATCAATAGTCCAAGGATATCCTTGCACAAACAACTACTAAGTAGAGACTTCATTTTATGCAAAGTTATGCCAAAAAGGACATTAAAAAAGAAGTGTGAAAGGAGCTGAAATTAGATGTGCCAATACATGAACTTATAAATACAACCAGCAATCCAGATCTGTATGAAAGCACTAAGAATATTGAGGCAAATAAACATTTCATCGAGGAAACTCAATTGAACAGAGTTCGATTCCTTTTCTGTAGGCTTGTGCAATCTTATAAAGATTTTATGACTTAAAGAATAACCACTTCTACATCCTTAAGTCTCACGAGCAGTTAGAAAGCAAGTGTACAATTTTTTACTTCTTTTTTTTTGTGCGTGCGTGTGTGTGTGTGTGTGTGTGTGTGTGTGTGGCACAAACATGAGCAGAATGCTGGTTAACCACTATCTGTAGCATATGTTAAGAGAACCTGAAAAACCTACTATGAATATACCAATAAGTCTATTTGCATGCTTAGGACATATTCACAGTTAAGCAGCTTTCCCACAAATTGCGACCTGCTACAAATAGAAAGCCAACTCCACTCCACAGTGTTCACACTTCAGCAGGTTTTAAATACTTAAAAGGAGCACAAATGACTACCTAATACCTATAAAACACAACTCCATAGCAGACCACTCCCTGCCACCAGGCCGAGACAGAAGGCGTTATTTGCGCCAGGGCAACAGGGGGGGGAGGAAGAGGAAGAAAGGGTGAGACCACTAATGAGCATAGAAAGCACTATCCCCTGAATCATGATTTTACGCCTCCACTACTCGCCCTAATTACAAGCATACTCCTGGCCAACACAAAAGGATCCTGCAAAGAAGGTTCACCCACACTTGGTCATTCTCATGGTTCAGAATATTAACTGTTCTCCTGAAAAATCAATTGATGTTGCATGAAATCTCTCTGCTTCTTGCCTTCTTGAGCTAAAGGTCTGACCTTCTACATCAGAGAACTAACTTTGCAGGCCTCATGGGTACTCATTATCTTATGAGATCAGTTGGCTTTATGATCCAACTACTGACGTGCCAAATTTACTTTCTATAGTTCTATGCATGAGAAATAGTCTAGCTAATTAATTGTATGCTTAGTCCCCATTTAGTTTTAAGTAATATCCTGCTACAGATTTGAAAAGCTAGAGGACAGCTAATATATGTTCAGTACACGTATCAGACATGAGATAACATGAGTATGATGATGGGATATGGCTCTCTGTGACAGCTGCAAGAAAGGCAGAAAAAAATTTCCAAGTCAATGAGTCTAATTAGGAACAGAGTCTAGTGGTTAGGTAATACTGAGCGTTCGGTAGTAACCCTATTAAATTGTGACATGATGTGTGTTGAAAACATCACCAACATGAATTTGTGCTATAGTGGAGAGACTATCAAGAAAAAATACCACATGGCAAAATTTGATAGGATTTCCTTAAAAGTCTCTCCACTACACCAATTCAAGTTCCTTTGATAGTTAGTACTACCAAACACTCAGTACTACTTAACCACTGAACTATTTTCTGTCTAATTCACATGGATTTTCTAACAACGGGTAGAGTCCTTATACTAGAAGTGGCATGCAACAAATAATACTATTTTAAGGAAGGAAACTACCCGCTACATCATTTTGTAAGTTAAATAGCAATCATAAGTACGAATGAGACCTCATTTTGCATACTGACCACCATAACCACCCATATATGCAGAAAACCGTAACACTGGAGCATAAGGGAATACAATAAACATTAACATGCTTTTGCCAGACCAGAACTTCCCACCTCCAGTAAGATGAGCTTTCGAGAGCCTGGTTTGGATCTAAACAATTTACACAAAACAAAACTAGAAGAATTCTAATATACTTTTTCCTTTCCTTTTTTTTTCTTTTTTAACAACAGGGATATCCCCACCCCACCTTCGGTGGGACTAATCCCCCATAGGGAGCTAGCACAACAACCTACCGCCACAACTCCCCACTTAAATCACGAGTTTAATCCTAAGGAAATCGAACCTGAGATCGTGCGCCTCACAGCACAGTCCCTTACTCGCTCTTACCATTGGACCACCTCGTGGGTGGGTAGAAGAATTCTAGCATACTTATCTTCAGTTGATAAGAGATATGAGCAAGTATGTTGGAACTTGGAAACAATAAAGGACTTAATAAACTAACATACAACCATGATCTAGAATGATTTCTAAGGAAAACATAATCATTTGAAACTTCAAAGAATCAGACTGCAACTTTAAATAAGCCAAATGCTAATGTTGCTGGAAGCATATCTCAGCAGTCAAAATTTTAACTTTAATTAAGTTTTACCTTGTAATTTTCCAATGCAAACCGACTATCAGGTGGAATGTTTCCCGAGTTATATTTTCCAGTGAGAACTCCGGATGCAAGCGGACTCCATGTGGTAAGACCCAGACCATAATTACTGTACAGGGGAAGGTACTCAGACTCAACCTGCAGAAATAAAACATATGCTGGAATTAGGCATGTCATTGATAAAGAGAGTATATATATTTGTACCCAATTGAACAGACACAAATCAAGTATAGCAGCCAAATACATATCTATCATATAGGACAATAAAACAGAACTTACAGTGAGCCAAGAGCACCAAGTATGAAAAGTACTATATTCACGCAAATATAGAGTAAAATACAAAGAAATGAGAAACAAAAACAGATAACCATAAACAACCCGTAGAAACTCAAACAACTCCAGAGTTCAGATTCATCATCTGTATCATGAACAAGGAAAAATAAGCAATTTATGAAGTTGGGAATCCCATGCTATGTATTAGCCAACTACTTTGCATAGTTAAATACACAAAGTATTTAGCGCCGTATTTAACTACACAAACTTAGTAAGCCCTGATACTGTGGTATTGCTTTTACACAAGAATTGCTTCATGAGATTAGATTACATAAAAATAAACTTCTGGTTCTATCTGTTGCTCGATGTGGTCACTTTGTTTTTTGTAATACTCAAAAGGTTCCTATTACCCTTGCCCAGTGAACTAAACGCTGTAAACAGGGAGGTTTTTCAAAATCAAACCCCCCGCAAAGTGCCAAACCACAGCCAAAACTTAAACTAACCAAACTATAAAAACACAAATCGATGTCTAATACCCAAATAAATAAATAAGTAAATTCACCGACATCAAAAATATAAAAATTATCCCTCTGGACATGCAGCCAAAGGTTGAAAAACCATGACCTCGTGCCTAGAGAGTAAATTATACAAGAGTGGCCAAATATCCTTTTATTCACATTTCTATTTATAATACGAAACATGCCCCAGAACCAGAAACAAGAAATACCCATTGCAAATAAACATTACCCATATAGAGAAGTTTCACAATCTAAGCACCAAACAACAAAGTTATATCATCTGGACATGGACCAAAGCTCTTTAACCCAGAGCCCAAATAATCAATTTCATAAGAAAATGAATCCATATTAAATTTTACCATATAGGCATGCGCCAAAACTACTCTACCTTCTACCTAGAGTAGGTTTTATACACTAAACACCAAAGTTGTATCATCTGGGCATGCACCTAATCTATTTTATCTGGACCCTATAGCATCAATTTCACAAGAAATTGTATCAATCACATATCATTAGCAACTGGGTATGCAGAAACCCCATTACCTTGTGCCTAGACAACAAATTGTACTCCGGCTGCTCGACGATCGGCCCGACTAGATCCAACCGATTTGCGATCCCCCACGCCTCCGTAATCTGCTGAGCAGACCATTCACTAGTCCCCCAGTAAAACGCCCACCCATGATCAATCACGTAGTTCATAGCCCTCACCGTCTCATCGATCGGCGTCGACAAATCGGGGCGGTGACAATAGATCACATCGACATAATCCATGTCGAGCCTCTTCAGCGAGGCCTTGGTTCCCTCGACTATGTGTTTTCTCGACAACCCTTTGTCGTTTGGTCCAGGACCGCCCCAGAAGATCTTGGTGGAGACGACGATGTCCGAGCGCTTCCAACCCAGCTCCCGAATGGCCTGACCCATGATCTCCTCGGCGCGGCCATTGGCGTAGACCTCGGCGTTGTCGAAGAAGTTGACCCCGTTGTCTCGGCAGCATTGGAGGAGCGATTTGGCCTCTTTGACGTCGAGTTGGTTGCCGAAGCTGACCCATGCCCCGTACGAGAGCTGGCTCACCTTGAGCCCTGAGCGGCCGAGGTTCTTGTACTGCATTTTCTGGGATGCGATCTGAGTGGCGGCGGCGACGGCGGCGGTCTGGTTGGAGAAAGGCTTGATAACGTGAAGCGAGAGAGTAATAAAGATTTGTGTGAACGGTGGAGTTTAGAAGAGGGAGAGAGAGAGGCGGGGAGGAGAATCTACAGACGGCAGGTACCAGGAGATGACAAGTATAAAGTACACGCGGAATATTTGATCTTTGCTACAACTGCTCTGCTTGCTCCACAAAGTACTTGCCATTTCAATAGGGTGGGCGGATCCTACCCTTTCATGGGCCCAACATCACATATACGTAGACAAAAACCACTTGATCATCGGCCCTGATGAGTTTGAGCCACAATTTAAATACCAGTCTGTTTAAGGATTTGGATTATACTAGGGGGGAGTATAGTAATGCGCTTGGTTCTTGCCACATTGTATACTCTTTTCTCGTGATTTCTTTTCCCTCGTATATCAGCACTTCTGGAAAAGTATAGTACTAAATTTTGGTAGCGTTTGGAAGGGCTTCTCCGAAGCCCTTTTTGCACTTCCTGGCCCCAGAAGTCCTTTCATATGACTTTTGAGCGTTTAGTGAATCTATTTCAATGGACTTATGGAAGCTAAGCGGCAGAAAGTCCATTCCGAAAAAGCACGCGAGAGTGACTTTCGAGTTAACTTCTTGCGAAGTCAAATAGTCTAGTTTAAGGAATAATTTGAAACCCCAATTTTATTCTTATAAAATGAAACAATGTCACTATATTATCGCCATACTTTTTTCTATTTACAATCTCAAATGATTTTTTAAATTAATTTTATTTCCCTCTTTGAAGTCAGTTATTATTTTTTCCTTTCATGAATCTTTACAATGTAACTGGTTCTTTTATTTTTAATATTATTTGGCTTATGTTTATTTTTCCCCTTTATAATAATTTGTATGATTTTCTCTATTGTTTTTCTTGTTATTTTCCCACCTTACAATTCTTTAATTTTCAAGTTCAAAACTAATGGGTTTGTTGCTTTGGTTAATGCTAACTTGAATTCAGAGCTACTCTATTTTCTATTATTAAAAAAATTCATTTTCAAAAATAATTCGAAGCATTGATGTTTAAATGATTATTTTTCTAATTAAAGTTATCATTTTTTAACTAAACTGTTAATGATTTAATGAAAAAAATAGAGGCTTTGGGATAAAATTACAAAATGGCCTAACATTCAGTCAATGCCAAGAAAAATCATACAAAAATAAAAAAAAAAAATCAAATCATATAATTAAATTGAAGAGACTATTGATTCAATAGGATGAGAATCATAATCAAAATAGCTTAAACACCAAAGTATGGTTTAATAGTTAGTTCAATAACTGAAAAATTGATAATCGATATACATCATAATTAAATATTTAAAAAAAGCAAAGGGAGGGAGAGAGGAAAAAAAACAAAAGAGCCCATCTCAAAATGTATTCACCAAACACCATTTGTTTTTCAAAATAAATTCCCTTTAATGACTTCCTCTAAAGTCCTTCCATTAGAAGCACTTCACATAGGAGGAAGCTATGCCAAACGAACCCATTTATTACTTCTTAGTAACTTACCATCTAGAATATATATACATATAATATATAGCAACAAACTTAGTTATTACTTTTTGAAAAAATTTTATTCTAAGTTTTAGTATCTCTAGAACATAACGGTCGGGTGGGGTTTGGCTTTTTGAAAAAACGAAAAAGACACTAAATGAGGCCTCAAAATTGATATGCAAATTAAATGTATTTATTTTTTTACAAACTGTCTAAACGGTTGACCGACTATTTTTTTAAAGCCCTTCACACAGTCTATTAAACTTTGTACTGCATAAAAATAATAGCCGACCACAAGGTTGCCAGTGGTTGGTTGGCCCCCTCATGTGTTTCAAGGATAATGCAAGTTCAATCTCTCTTTACAATCTTGTGACTAGACATTATTCATATAATATATAAATTTTTTACAATTTGTGTGAACAATGATCTTAGATAAACTCGAAAAAGTAGTCAGCTGAAAGTTTGGACACTGTATAAATAGGTAAATAAATAAGTCTTTTTAAAGATTATTTGGTGCTTAGGTCATTCTTACTCCTCTCACATTGCAGTGGATTCATTCGCTGCTATGTAAGGTCTTGAGGTGGATCAGGTGTAGGGTCAGCTCACCCATAAGGCGAGTGAGGTCGTCGCCTTAGGCCTCCGATTTTTTAAGGCTCCAAAATTTTTAAAATCTAATAAACACCTATATAGATTTTGCATATTATTTATATAAAATAAAAAAGCCTTAGTGTAAATGAGAAAAAACTATTTGTTATAAAAAGGAAATCCAAAATCAACTATACTAGTAAATTTTAGAAAAAAAAACGTTGATATAATAAATAAACAAATAAATTGTGCAAATAAAATTTTTTTGAAGCCCCCAATTTTTCTAATATTACATGCTATAGTTAAAGTTTTATATAGTTTTTACTTATTTTTTTAAAGAGATGCCCTAATCCAAGTGAGAAAAGAAGACTTGGTAGAAAAAGAAAGCCTAAAATTGACCACCACAGTCAACTTTAGAAAAAAATATTGCTTCATAAAAAAATTGTACAAATAAATTTTTTTGAATGTCCCAAATTAAAAAAAAAAAAAAAACCTTATATAGTTTTAAGGCCCTATATAGTTTTTTTTTTATTTTTTATAAAAAAAAAAGCATTGGTCCAAATGAAAAAAAAATGCCGGTTAGAAAAAAAAAAAAAAAAAAAAAGGATGCCAAAATCAACACACTAATTAAGTTAAAAACAAAACACCGGTTTACAAAATAAATAACTTTAAAAAATTATAGTAATTAAAAAAATGAAGAGTCTCATTTAAAATAATTGCCTTAGGCCTCAAATTTTTTAGAGCCGACCCTAATCAAGTGAGTATGTTCAGATCCCATCTAGCAAGGAAATCTATTACTGTATATAAAAAAAAAAATAACGTCGCACTCCAAAAACACTAAATAAATTTTTTTATATGATATAATATACTTTCCACTTAGAGTTTATTTCGAGGTTTGAAGTTCAAACTAACACAAGAAGTAAACTAAACAGTATAAAGAAAGATGGAGAGATCAACTTTTTTTTTTTGAAATAGCTTTACATCTCTAGTGGTTTTTTTAATCACAGTTTAATTTTGATTTTTTTTTATGAGTATATATGAACTAAGAGCTATAATAACAATAAAAAAAAATTTTGGTTAAAAAAAGTCATAAAAAATTGTGTATGCTCGGCTCACCTAAGAATAGAATCTAATACAATTGTGAAATTGTGAAGCAAGATTAACATAGTACCAAATAATTTCTTCACTTCATCAGAGAAAATATTCAATATGTCGGTATTGTCACATTATTTTACTAATGTAGTATTAATATAACGGTGCTATCATGCCATTTTATTAATTTAGTATTACAAGTCAATCATATTAAATGTATATTTTAAAATAAATGAATAAGAATTTTTTTTTAATTGCTCTAATGTGTCATGATGATTAAAATCTAACACATATATTTAGTGTGATATGATTGGCTTGTGATAATGACACCGTTGTATTGTATATATTTTTCATGGAGAATTTAAGTTGCCTAAACTAAAGGGCTAAATGATTTGTTTCTCTTTTGTTTTTTGGTCCCACAGTTTTTAAATCCAACTATGGAAAGCCACGTAGTTTATTGGCCATATGTCGTCGTGTGTAGTGTGTGTACAGTAGTAAATCCATTGCCGGCGGTTTTATTTCAAAAAGTGCTTAAACTTTTTGACCTTTGTCATGTTGTTGTGTGCACAGCAATTAGCACAGCTATTAGCAATCCATATTCCATTGCCTTGGCTTTGTTTTGAAGTGCTCGAAACGAAAAGTACTTGTTTTTTTTTTTTTCAAACTTACAAAAAAAAAGCATAAAAAAGTGATGCCCGTCACGTGACCATCATTTACCGCATCTTCATTGGGAGTGAAGTATAAGTCTCATCATGTGGTCGGAGGGCCGAATAATAGATTTAGTCTTATTCAAGAGTTAATAGAGACTCGAACGTTGAACACAATAATTTTCACTTATTGTATCAATCACTTGATAGTTTTATTTTCTTTGGTTGATAAATTTAAAATTCAAACAAGATAGTTAATATTTTTTATTTGGTCTAGATGTTTTTTTTTTTTTTTTTTTTTTTTTTTTTGCCAAAGTAACGCGATTTACAAAAATAATTTTCTATCTACCACCAAAAAAAATTACCAAACTAATAATATAGCATCATTCTTGAAGAAACATTTTGTTATAAGCTATTATAATTTATTAAAATTGGTTTTTATCCTAATAAATGAATACATATTTTCAGACTTGCCGCCTATGATTGTGTTAGAAAAACTCATACTTTTAATGGGTTTATATAACACTTTACAACATTATTTTTATATCTCCTCTAAATCATACACTTGGTATGATAACATGCTTTCGATTAATTAGTGTAGTCTTTTTCTTTTTGTTTCTTTTTTGGAGAATTACAAAACTAATATATATTTACAACTTAATGGAGTAGGAAATAAGAAAGTTAGATTCAAACCTAGAGGACGAGGTCAGAGCTTGAACACATGGTCATAGGGGTAATTAGAGTCCCTACCAAATAAGACAACCTCTTGCTCAGTAGTGTAAAGATTGATGGGTCACAATTACAAAAATAGTATATGATTTTTGATGAGTAGAAACCATTGGTTACTAATAGTATTAAATTATTGATGGCAATAATTATACTATGGTATGCTATAATTAAATACGATTAAGAGGAGAGGTGAAATCCATTAATAAAATTTTAATTGAATTGGTGTTTTCACGAAACTGATATTTTAAGACAATTTTAAATTTAAACCAATAGACAGTGTTCAGGCAAAATAGAATTTCTTCAGGAAATTAAAGCACCGCAAATCTAATTCATTAAATAATCATGTCACTTTCAACAAGGATTTTTCTCCGGTACTGCAAGGGATTATCACTAATTATTATCTTGCAATCTCAGTTCTTAAATAAAAATTACAAAAAAAATTGACGATCGAATGAGAATCTTTAAATGAGCAATTTTTTCAAAGGAAAAAATAGGTATCACAAAAATGTGAGTTATAATTATCATAAATGCGACATGTAATTATCATATTGTGATTATATTTTGATAGTAATTATTATTTCATTGAGCAATACCTATAATCAGTTCATTTGTAAATACCTTCCCTTTGGACGAAATAAATTAAAATAATCAATGTCAATCTCTTTAATTCAAATGAATATGATGCCAATGTTCCACAAGCCCCACAGGTTGCGGTGGCATCCAACAAACTTGTCATGTAACTCAAAGAGCATATAGAATATACTTGGAATTATATCCTCTAGTTCTATACCACTATAGTGTGTTGCCATGCACTCATTGGAAGCAAGTTTTATTCCTTCACCTGCTCAAGGCTTCTGGGCAACTAATAAGGTCAGGTTATGTCTTGGCTAGTATTTATTGTAACTTATTTTTGGTTTTTTTTAACAAGTTATTAAAAAAAATCTTATACTCTATGTAAGGAAAAAAAATTTAGTAGTCAGAAAGTATTGAGTATTTAGTAGTTATCCCTATTAATGATGACATGTGGTGTATAAATATATCAGCAACCTGAACATGTAATGTAGTGGAGAGATTTTTAAGAAAAAATAACACATGGCAAAATCTAATAGGGTGTTTATTTAAAACTCTCTATACTACACCACAAATTCAGCTTACTGATATATTTACACATCACGTGTCATTATTGGATAAGTATTACAACAAGCATTCAATACAACCTAACTACTGGACTATTTTTCCTGCTAAGAGTTGACAAAACCACCATACTTAATGGTTTTTTCTTTTTTCTTTTTAATAGTAGGACTTGGTCATATATTTCACCATGCTACGCTTTAGCAATTACTGAAGTAAAGTCAACAAATACAGAAATGAGCCCAATTAATTTCGAATCTAAAAGTCTGAATTTAGGCCTAAAATGGTCAAGCCCAACTTGAGACCCCAAAGCCCATTGTAAGCACCCCATTTTTGCCTACTTGGCAATTTTCGGCCCAACCGAATCCAGTTTTTAAATATCACAATGCATACAAGCCCAAGACGGGTCTTTCAAATTTCAATCCAATCAACTAGTCGCTTCCCAGAGCCACAAGGTCCAACTGAAGCCATAAACATCATCATGCCTTTAGGCATTCTAGGCAACTTTCCGAGACCGGGCGGTCCCGGGAATCAACACCATCCAGGTAGCTTCCCGAGATCGGGTGATCTCGGGGACCAACACCTTATCAAATTCCAGACGGTTCACTTCTAGCGTTTGCTAAGCCACCTAGAATGTCCGTCATTTGGTAGTTCTCCAAGATCAGACGTTCTCAGAGACCAACACCACCATCACAGGTAGTTTTCTAAGACCAGGCGTTCTCAGAAACCAACACTACCCTACAGGTAGTTCTTTGAAATCGGGCAGTCTCAAGAACCAACACCGCACAGATAGTTTTCCGAGATCGGGCGGCCTTAGGAACCAACACCTAGGTCAACACCAGCACCTACTAGACCGACTCGGTGAAAAATGACCAAACCTGCCCTTTGGGCCTCCAAGAACGTTTTGAGAAAGTTCAAAATCCCTCAAAACGGTAAGCCCACCTTTTCAAAGTGCTACTAAGAAATTAGGCGTACTCCGCACGCCATTTTGTCCAATTCCAGTTCCATTCCGGTTAAAATGACCGTTTTGCCCCTAAATGCCCCAGCATCGCACAAATCCCACCAAATAATGAAAGACTCTCCCGGGGTCATCCCTGAATGACCCGACATGCTTAACATAACACTTCGATCCATTCCTAACCATTTTCAACCAAACCTGGTCAAAATGACCATTTTGCCCTTAACAACACAAACGCGCCCTGAAATAACACCAGTCCTAGAATATTGAACGGCGGGTCTTGTCATACACCCCTGTTTAACCTAAGGAGGACCTTACGACACTAAACAACCCCGACTCAATAAAAGTTCCCTGGAACGTCTCGCAGATGCTCCGCTAAAATTATCTTTTCTCCCGATTCCCTAGTTATAACGCATTATCAAATGACTTGAGAAATGCGTAAACTAGGCAATTCCCAATAGCTCATTCATAGGTCTTTCCATCAATACGGCTCGGTCGGAGAGATTGCTTCCTGAAGCTCCTCATCGCATGGCTCAAAAATTGCTACTTTCAGCAACCCCTAGAGTGTTTTACAAACGCTCCCCCAAAATTGACTTTTTCTCTGATTCCTTGATTATAACACACCGTCAAACGACTTGAGAAATGCGTAAATTAGGGAATTCCTGAAAGTATTTCCAGACTACTTTTTATCAGTACGATCTGATCGGAAAGATCGCTTCCTGAAGGCCTCGATCATACGACACACAAACAGTTACTTTTGAACCCTCATGGAGCGTATCACAGATGCTCTGCAAAAATGCAATTTCATGCACACTTTCCTAGACGATATCTCACACTTCTGAACACCGTTCAGACTTTTCAAAAACTTAAAAATTCACGAGAAACCCTATGAGAACACTGTGGATGCAACCGATTCTTCCGAAACCTTTCCAATTGACACAATTATCGAGGCAAAGTTTAAACAAACACTTTCGGTGATGGAGCATAAGCTACATGCACCCAAATTTTGATCAGATCGATCAAACTTCGCTTTGTTATTAAGATTTAGCCAGTACAATGGGTGGCACGTGGCATTCTGCCAATGGAATAGTACCAGTGCATATAGCACATGCGTCTGTGTAAATTTTACAAAAGCGCATGTCTTACATGCGCTAGTGTCCAAAATTTTGTCTATAAATATAGGCCTCCCCCTTTGCATATTTCAGGATAAAAAATTGATACGAAACTCTGCTGAAACTACTCCAGAACCTCGAATTTTTATATACATCCCACTCATTTAACACTTAGACTAGATTCCACCTCCCTCTAACCCATATACCTCACCTACATAGCCCTACACACCATTGAACTCCACTTTCCAGCCCCTCAAGCACACTTAAAGACATTTTAGCTCAAGTCCAAGCATCCATAGAAGATTGCAAGTGTATTGAAGGCAAAATGTGAAATTTCTTTTACATTTTTGTCTTCCCCCACTCCTCTCTTCTCCCTCCTAACCTACTTAGGTTATTCTCTATTTTAAGCCCTATCTTCTACCCTCTTTTCTTGCATGCTTAAAATAAGAGGACTCTTAGTTCATACCTAGAGGAAAGCTAGTGGGAGCTACCGTGTAGGGGGATCTCTCATTAGCCTACTTTAAGATGGTATGGCCTTGGAGCTTCTTAATTATGTGGTGTAGCCTAAAGCCTTGTATATATTCATGACTCCCTTGCATATTGTTATCTTGTTAATGTACTGTGTGCTTGGCTTTATCTTCATGTTTATCATTATGTTTTCAAAACTTACACTATTCTCTTTTTCATGTCATTTTCAAGTTCAATACTCCCTTCAAAATGGTTCTAAATGTTGGTTCCTTGAAGCTTAGGATGAGATTCCAAGAGTCATGCCTTAAAAAACCCCCCCACTAATCCCTAACTCACACTTTTGCATCTTTGCATTCCCACTTGCATGAAAATAGTTTTCAAACTCTCTAATTTCTAAAGTTTCTATTATCTCAAGTTTAGTGATTGAAATGACCCCATGGAATCCTCTCTTGAGTGGTCTCCCTTCTATATTGACCATAGGAGTCCTAAATTGTTAGAATGGTTCCCTTCTCTTTTTATTCTTGCACAAAAGTGATTTTCAAACTCTCTAATTTCTAAGGTTTCTATTCTCTCGAGCTTAGTGGTTGAAATGACCCCATGGAACCCTCTCTTGAGTGGTCTCCCTTTACATTGGCCATAAGAACCCTAACTTGTTGGAATGGTTTCCTTTAAAAATGGTTTTCAAAATCTTTTTCTCAAAAATGGCTTTCAAAGATTCATTCTCTCCATCTTTGCATTTAAAATGGTTTTTCAAAAGTTGTCATCGTTATGTTAATTCTTGAAATCCATAATTTTGTCAAGATAAAGGTTATAATGGTCCCAAGGAAACCTTCTTTGGAATGGTTTTCAAACACTAACCATATAAACTATATTCTTAGCTAGAGTCAAATTTTCATGGAAATGATCTTCAAAAGGATTGTATACCAAAGTCCTTTACATAACATGATTTATTTTCTAAAACTCCTTTCAAAAGTGCATAAAATTACATTTCAAAACCATCTTCCAATCGAACCCTAGGTTAATTTGACCTTAGTTATCCAACCCTAGGTTAACTTGACCCTAGTTGTTTAACCCTAGGTTAACCTAACCTTAGTTAGTTAACCCTAAATTACCTTAACCTTAGGTTAACTAAACTTAAGTTAGTTAACTTTAGTTCTATCCACCCTAAGTTAACTTGACCCTAGTTACTCAATCGTAGGTTAACCAAACCCTAGGTTACCTTTAATCAAACCTTAGTTGATTAATCCTAGGTCACCATAACTATAAGTTAACCTAACCCAAGTTAGTCAACCTTAAGACACCCCTAATCTTAGGCCAACCCAATCTAAATTAGTATACTTCAAGGTTCCAACTCATGGAGTCCTTCTTAAACATCTTTCTATTTAAAACTATTCTGATGCCTTATTTTTCAAAAACCTCCTACTCTCTTGAGATTTCAAAAATCAACTCCATAACCTTTTCATATATCACTATACTCCATCTTCGAAGTCTTTCTAAAAATGTTTTTAAGAACTTACAACCCCAAGATGTCCCTACTCCTTTTATGGCTAGGGATCCCAAGGGAAGGTGATACATTAAGTTTAATCTTCAAAGTTGTCCATATTAGAGTTCCTAAGTCCTAGGTGTTTTTAAAAATCACTTTCAAAAACTTTCTAAAGACCAATTTACTAAAACACTCCAAAATCATACCTCCAATGTTTTCAAAACAAGACTCCAAAACATTTTCAAAACTCTCTTGAGTTATTTCAAAGCATTCCCAAAAACTTCCTTGAGTTGTTCCAAAAATATTTCAAAACACTTTAAAACCTCATTTCCAGAATTCCAAAGTTCCATTTCAAAACACTCCACTATCCGATTTCAAATCAAAACTCTCAAGTCCTGTTTTCTAAGACCTCAAAGTGTCTTCAAACTTTCCAAAGACCTCAATGTGTCTTCAAAACATTCCAAAGGTCCTAATGCTCCTATTTTTCATCGGGCTCTTGCCCGAACTACAAATGACTTAATTCTCCCCAAATGAGATACGTAAGCAACCTAAAATGGTGCGGTCATAACTTCTATTTTAACTCCAATCCACTTTTCAAAAGTTTCTATCAATTTAAAGTTTCTATCTCAAACTCCTTCAAAACTCCCATGTTCTTAAACTTTTTTCAAAACTTGTATCATGCATCATTCATCCAAAAAGTGATGACTAAATTTCATTTTCAAAACTGTAAAGTGAATATTAAGTGAACAATGGTAACCAGTTATTCTAATGAGTGAACAAAAAGTGATTAGACATGTAAGTACCGAAAGGGCGGGGTAAGGTGATGATCTTATGATGTCTTCCCTACACGTAACCAACCTCCAGACCGTAAATCTCTATTTCAAATGACCAAAATAGAGTTACTTTTGAAAAGGACTTAAAACTTTCTAAAGGTTGCCAAACGACCTATTTCCTCAAAAACCCTCTCTCAAGGGAGTGTTTTAAAACATTTTTCAAAAACTCTGAGTTTAATCTTCGGATTAAAATCTAGTTTTAGGTACCCTAACTCACCTTAATCAAGTTAGGTGGCAACTCTTATTTTTTTTAAAAACCCTTTACCAAACCAATTTTAAATTTAAACCTAATCGCATTCGTTTTTTTAGAAGAATGAGTTTTAATAATAAAATTTCGTATTTTTCCGAGTCGAAAGGACTTGGTGGTCCCAAAAACTAGGGCATGACACGCATACTTCTAGGCCAATAAGCTGGGCCTGGGGTTCAAAACGTAGCCATGGACTGGGCCAGTAACTGGTCAAAGCCAGTTGGTCCTCGGCCCCACTAATCCCCGACTGGCCCGCCACGGCCGATGACCATGTTTAGTCAAAGTCACTTCTACAAAGCACTCGGATTTGAAAGTCCTGTTTGAAACAATTATTTGAGTTTGGTAAATAAATTAATAGTTACTTAGATTTGATTGCAGCACGACAATGGTGATTTCACATTTCAAACGAAAGAAAATATGAGTAAGCATAAAAGAGAAAAGGAAAATGCCATAAGGAATTTTATTTTTCAATCATTTTTTTTACTCCTAGCCACAAGTTTATGGATCTCTACATGAATTTATTAATGTGAGTTCAATAATTTTGTATCTAAAAGTTGTATCTAGAAGTGAGAAAAAATGTTAAAAATGAGATATTATATGGCATTACTCAAGAAAAAATATAGTAGAAAGAAATATTTCACATACTTAACATGTATCATCCAGGCTATGTTCTGGGCACCTAATCCAGAACAAATGAAGCAAGATAAGTGCGAAGAACTAGGTAGCAAATATAGCCACCAGAAGAAGGGATTCTGAATCCACCTGTGGATTCCATTGTTTGTGATGGTAACATGATTTCACTTTCCTGCACCACAGTGGCAAACGAAATCATAGGTACACAACTAGAAGAAGATGGCTACAGACAAAAAAAAAAAATAGAAAAAGGATTATATATTTCATTATTTATGCCGCGGACAAAAGATAAATTTTGCAAATAAGAGTTAATAAATTTGACCAGGTTATCATTTAGTTCTGTGGAGATAATAATGGGATTAGAGACGAAGCCAGTATTTCAGCATATATGGGGGGCCAAGGTAAATTTAATATACATATGCATAAAATAAATTTAACATATGAAAATAAAAAAATACCACTTAATAAAATATATTAGCAAATATCATCAAAATGTTATTTTTTCATACATGTTAGGAGATATATCAATCAAGGGCGATATATTGTACCACATCCTTTGCATGCAAGATTAGGCAATTATATCTTGTGCCCTATTTGTTATTCTTTTAGTATAGTTTCTTGTCATATATCAAACTTAGATTGCTGGTTTTATTTTGTATGGGTAAGACATAATAGTCCTTTTATAGTAGCAATAGTTACACATACTTTTCATAGAGTTCTTCATAGTTATACTCTTGCCTTGTATCATAAAATCAGTTTTATTTTCTAATAATGTAATTGCTTTGAATCAGGACAAAAAAAAATGTGGCTTTTGAGGTTTTACTAGAAGTGAACATGGAAGTGAGGAACGCTTACCTGGATTCTAGAGAGTTTCATACAAAAGCATTGGCTTTCTTCAAGCAAGGAATACATGAATCCTCCTACCAAGACCTTGTTATCTATCTATCTATTGCTCTAGAACTTCAAATTATATTTTATGTTTGATTTATAACAATGTTTGACAATGATTTGTTACTAAGTTTCTACTAGTACTGTTTAAAAGTACTGAAGTTATTGTCTTTCTATGAAAGTTTTCTATGTTTCTACATTTGTTTGTTTATTGGTTGTGTGCATGGTTCGTTAAACAAGTTTAACAAGGAGTAAAATTTTGAAAAGCAAACCAAAATATGATATTTGTTCCAATGAGACTATGCCAATGCCAAAATATGGCTAAATTCACTTTTCACTTTTTTTGCAACGAACTTTAATGTCACAAAATGTTGGATTAATAAGCAATTAGAGACAAAAAATAGTTCATTGCAGATACTACATAAGGTATTAGCACCGATCAAAGTCGTCCCAAATTGTAACTTTTAGCAACGAAGTAGGTTGTCGACAATTCTTTTAACTTTTAGTGAAGAGTTTATTTGGTCTCTAAAGGTTGACTTAAATTTGTTTGGGTACCCCCTTAGCAACTAAAATATACTTTTTGCAACCAAATTTTAGACTTTTCTGACAAAAAAAATAGTTGCCAAAAATCCAAATATGTAACAAGTAATTATTTTCGTCGTCAAAACATCACATTTAGCAACGAACTAAAATTTAGTTACACAGAAGTATCCCAGACGGTCATTTAGCAATGAATCTTGCAATGACACAATTTCGTTGGTAAAGACCTTCAACGGCAATTTTTCAAGTTTTAGGGATGGAGTTTTTTGTCGTTAAAACACAAGTTTGTTGTAGTGATAGGAGCAACAGATCCATTTGTAGCAGAGGAATGGCTAAAAAAAAATTAAAAGTAATTTTTGAGGTAATGGCTATAACTGATGAATAGAAATTGTTGTTAGCTGCATTTATGCTGAGAGGGGAGGTTAGAAATTGGTGGAAAGCTGCTAGACGAATGTTAGATTCTCAGGCAGCAAGGACACCTATCACTTGGCATCAATTTAAGAAAGCATTTAATGAACAATACTTTTTTCTCATCTATAGATACCTGAAGGAACAAGATTTCATTTCCCTTGAGCAAGGAAAGATGTCAATATATGAGTATGAGGCACAATTCATGGCATTGTCGCAGTTTGCACCTGATTAGGTACGTACTGAGGGAGCTAAGTGTAGAAGATTTCAGCGGGGCTTAGAGTTGGTATGCAGATCTAGTAAATAAACTAAAAGTTGTAGAACAAGATGTGAAAGAATTATTTGGAGGAAGGGAACAATTCAAAAAGGAAATGTTTGACGTAGGGGCTGGAACCTCAAAAGAAAAACCATTAGAATCTACAAAGTCAAGTAGTCAGGGTCAAGCACAACCAAGTTAGAGCTTAGAGAGTTCGAGATCGAAAAGTCCAAGAGGTCAAGGACTTTGGAGACCTTCAATGAGACCCTCAGGTTCAGGATTTTCTAGAGATAGAAGTACAGGAGTTGTTTGTTATAGATGTAGGGCAATAGGACATGTGATAAGTAACTATCCAGTTCCTTAGAGTGATAAGTGTTATCAATGTGGACAGACAAGGCATATGACCAAAAATTGTACTCAGAGCTCTATAATGACTTATTCTATGGGTAGCATTGCCGGTAGTAGCAGAGGAGCATTGGGGGTGCTCAACGGGGACGATGGATTACTTCTGAATCACGAACTCAGGCATGGGTATATACTATGTGCTCAGGCAACTCCTACAGTGGTGACATGTATGATCTAGTGATGAAAATAAGATGAATCAATATACATATCTATTCCAACCTAATAATTGAATTTCGAGATGAATTCTTAAAGGAGTGAAGAATTGTAAAATCCTATTTTGCTTTGCATTATGTTTAATTTAATAGCATGCTTATGAGTGTATGATTTCTTTAATCAATGAGCTTGAATAGCATATTTAAATAGGAGCATGTCACGAGAGGATTAAAGAATTTTTGAACTTGATGAAATAATCATGAGCTTAATTAATCATGCTAAAATATTCTTTAATCCTCCTGTGACATGCTCCCATTAAAATATGTTATTCAAGCTCTTAATTAAGGAAATCATGCACTTATAAGCATGCTATTAAATTAAACATGATGCTAAGTAAAATAGAGTTTTACATATTATATGCTATAATAGAATACGATTAAGAGTAGAGGTGGAAACCATTTATAAAATTTTAATTGAATTGGTGTTTCACGAACTGATATAAAAAAATGTTAAAGAAAATTTTAAATTTGAAAGAATAGACATGTTTAGGCAAAATAGGATTTCCTCAGGCAAAGCACCACAACTTAATTCATTAAATAATCGTATGTTACTTTCAATAAGGATTTTTCTCTGATACTGCAAGGGATTAGTACTTACTAGCAATCTCAGTTCTTAAATTGAAAATACAAAAAAATTTAACCATCGAATGAGAATTTTTAAAATAATTTTTTTTTTTGTGAAAAAATAATTACCACAAAATGTGAGTTGCAGTTACCATAAATGTGACATGTAATTATGATATTGTGGTCACCATTTGATAATAATCGTTATTACATTAAGCAATAACTATGATCCGTTCATTTGTAAACTACCTTCCCTTTGGACAAAATAGATTAAAATAACCAATGTCAATCTCTTTAATTCAAATGAATATGATGCCATGTTCCACAAGCCCCACTGGTTGCAGTGGCACCCAACAAACTTGTCCTGCAACTTAAAGAGCATATAGAATCTACTTGGAATTATATACTCTAGTTCTATACCACTTTAGTGTGTTGTCATGCACTCAATGGAAGCAAGTTTTATACCTTCACCAGTTGAAGGCTTCTGGGCAACTAATAAAGTTAGGTTATGCCTTGGCCAGTATTTATTGTAACTTATTTTTAGTTTTTTAAACAAGACATTAAAAAAATCTTAAACTCTATGTGGGAGTTGGCAAAACCACCATACTTATGGTTTTTTTTTTTCTTCTTTCTAATAGTAGGACCTGAGCATATATTTCACCATTCTACACTTCAGCAATTAATGAAGTCAAGTCAACAAATACAGAAATGAGCCCAATTAAATTCGAATCTAATAAAAAAAAAGTCTGAATTTAGGCCTAATCGGGAGAAGCCCACCCTGAGACCCCAAAGCCCATACTTCTAGGCCAATGGGCCGGGGCTGGGGCCGGGGCTGGGGTTCAAAATATAGCCATGGATTGGACCGGTAAGAGGTCAAAGACAGTTGAGCTTGGGCCTGGGCCCTACAAATCCGGCCTGACCGGGCTCGACCGATGACGATGTTTAGTCAAAGAGTGTGTTCAAAGCAGCATGTTTTGAAAAAATGTTTGAGTTTGGAGAATAAATTAACAGGCACTTGGATTTGATTGCACCGACGACAATGGTGGTTTCACATTTCAAATAAAAGAAAATATGAATAAGCAAAATTGAAAAAAGGAAAATGCCATAATAAATTTTATTTTTCAATTATTTTTTTCACTCCTAACCACAAGTTTATAGGTCCTTACATGAATTTATTAACGTCAGTGCTATAACTTTGTACCTAGAAGTGAATAAAAAGGTTAAAAAATGAGATTGTAATGACATTATCCATGAAAAAATATAGTAGAAAGAAATATTTCATGTACTTAAACATATATCATTTAGGCTTCATAATGTACACCAATTACACATTCTGAGCCAAAAAAAACTGAGATATACCGATAAGCCATCCCACAACACCACCATGATCATTGCAGATCAAAACCCAGAGCAAAATCTCTATTCACAACCAACAAGGGAAATAAAGATGAGGAACAAGAAATAGCTCATAAAGCCACCAGACAAAGGGACCCTGAATCCAGCAGCTGCATCCATTGATGGTGTGATCTCACTCTCCTGCACCACAATGGTCAAACAACCATAAATGACTCATTCATGTCATCAAAATGCATTGAGGACAACAATGATATCATGTTTCCAAAAAAACCAAAAAATAAAAATAAAAATGAAAACAAAGTTTCAGAGGAATGTAAACATATAAGAACAATACATGCTAGAATATACATGTACATATATATATATATATCACACAGCAGTCCATAGCACATATTCGCACTCTCAAGTTCATTCCCTCACTCTTGCTCTACATTCTGGGCACTTAGTCCAGAACAAATGAAGCAAGATAAGTACGAAGAACAAGAGGTGGCTTTAGGGATTCTGAATCCACCTGTGGTTTCCATTGTTTGTGATGGTAACATGATTTCACTTTCCTGCACCACAGTGGTAAACAAAATCATAGGTACACGACTAGAAGAAGATGGCTACAGACAAAAAAATAGAAATTATGTGGCGGACAAAAGATAAATTACACAAATAAGAGTTAATAAATTTGACCAGGTCATCATTTAGTTCTGTGGAGATGGAGAGGCTAATATTGCGATTCAACCCACACGCAAACATATATAAAAATGCCCACGATCGACACACACAAATGCCAAAGAGAAAAACAACAAACAAAAAATTTACGTGGTTTTGGTAGAACAACGAGTCTAACTACGTTCATACATGAGATAAAAAAAGTTCCACTAGGACAATGGCCCTATTCTTTCTCTCTAGAAGCCTCCCTTCGGCAAGAGTCCCTTTTGGGCACACAAAGTGAACCGTGGAATTCTCACTGGTTTCCTATTTATTAGCAAAACTTAGAAATTCTAGTCCCCATTCAATTAAGAAAAACCTATATGTATTGGAACCCCTAATAGGTACCAGTTCCCACAACCCGGCCGAAGTACATGTGCAAATTCAATAATTACATGTGCCTCGGTCACAAAAACAAGACACACACCCAAAGCTAATGATGGTGACATTGATAGCATTTGCTGAATTTAGCATACTCCGAGATTCAGAAATGAGAAACACAAATGACAGGCAGAGAAGCTTCTAAGTTTGCATGCATGACCTAGCACTAGAATATAAGCATATAAGATAGCTATGCGATGGCATTGTTAGTTTTGCAAAGAAAATATTGAAACAGAGGAAAATTTGAGCCTTTTTGTGGTGAAATGCGGAACTAGGAAATTACTTTTGAAGGTATAGGGCACAACTGAGGCTGCCGCACAATGTATATTTGATCTCCTTCACTGTTTTCTTTATAGGTATCTTGATTCCTGTGCCAAGTCCATAATGCATATGTAGAGTTCACGACCTGCATTTGAAAATGAAAGAATGAATAAGTCCAATCTTATGACAATGAGGTAATAGAGATAAAACTCATGAGAGAAAGGCCATGATAGAAATCTCAATAGAAGAGCCTGTATTATCTAGAACTAAGTAACAAAATTAACCATAAGCATGCTGTAGGTACAAGTGTCCAGCTACGCTCCGTACAAGGACACTTAGCCAACTCACCACTTCTCAGTACCACTCTTCCTCCCACACTTAGCTCCACGTGGCAACCCACCGAGGCGACGTGTGCACCAAGCCGATTCATCCGCTGAGGATAGCGCGAAGAGCGCCTCCTCCAGACTAAGGCATTAAGAGTCTCTCGCCTATAGGTGACCTTGAGACTCCTCCGTGACGCCCACTCATGGCTTCGCGCTCGGCACCTCCTGGCTCGGCCATGAAACCTCGCCACCAAGTACATCTCCATACTTAGCATAATTCTCCATAACCAAGTGTGTTTTCCATAACCTAGGTTGGGAGCAGGACCTACGGACCTCCGCGCGGGATCATCAGGAGACAAGTGGATTGGAGGTTAGAGTTGAGGGTTCGCCGAGGGGCCTTGCCCCTCTGGCAGGTCTTAGAGAGAGAGGGATCTTCAAGCAAACGACAAAGCGTCTTTAATGCCTGAATCCTCTGAATCACTGAATCACTAATCACTATTGCCTACAAAGTTACAGAGTTGATATGTAGAATGTTGGTCTTCGAGAAGCCCCAAACTGAAGAGCCAATCAACAAAAGGCTCCGCCTCAAGTCTGAGGAGCCAATCACCAAGGACCTCGACGGTTGAACAACTAATCATGAAGTACCTCCCGCACCTATATAAAGAGAACCTTCATTTGCCATTGACAAGACATTCATTCCACATTGAATGATTACCACTAACCTCTCCAAAATCTCTCCAAGTTCTTTGGGACACTACCACCCTCTCTCTTTCTAGGACCGCCTCAACTCTCTCTCCTCCACCTCCGGTGTTCCTCCGCCTAGACAGCGCCTACCGTTAATTTCCCAGAGGATCACTCTCTACAGGTTTGACCACTCACCTCCCACTCCACTCCACACACACGTGCCTTTAATTGCCTTAAGTTAGAGCAATGATTTTATATCACCTCCCAGAAGAAAAAAAAAATAAAAACAAAAACAAAAACAAAACTCTGAATTACAAAATTAATTAAATTCTAACCCCAGCTGGTCCTTCATCTGCAATTTTATCTCAACACTAGAAAACTTTGAGCATTGGTTGCAACTATGCTACATCAGAAGATCTTATTTTAGTTTTTTTATGCTTTAATTATTTTGGTAAATTTCTAGAGTTATTTTGTTGGGACCTTATACACCTTTAGAATCATATACACTCAGCATTGATTCATTAGAGATTGATAAATGACTTTTGGTTCACATTGACATTTCCATTTGGATTTTATACTGGTAACTTTATGTGAATGAATATATAAACCTCAAAGAGGTTCAATTAATCAATTATTGGGCCTTTATACATATCTGTAGATTTCAATTTACATCTCCAACCATTTTCATGTAGTTCCAAATTCTTTTGTCATTTTCCTTGCATTTCTTACATGCTTCTGATACGTTTAAGAACTGTTTCCATTTCCCCAACCAAAAAACACACCCAAAAGAAATTTTAGTCCTTGTTCAGATGCAACAAAAAGCAATGAACCTAAATACTGTCACCAGGACGTGTAAACATCCTATAAGTATAGTAATACAAAAGTTCCGCTTCAAGAACGGTCACCAAGAAGCTATAGAAGGCCATGGAAGAAACTAGTTGGAGGAAATGCCATGATAAACAGATAGACTCATTTCAAGTATTTTTCTTAGCGCTTGCATACTTGTAGACAATGCTAAAAAATTAAGTAAATGGCATCAAAAGCTAGTTTACCTCAAGTATTCCATGTCCGAAACTGCTTTCCCTATATGCACTCCACTCTGGTTGTTTGTCCCAGCAAAAGTTTCCTTTCGCAGGGCCAGATGGGAAATTCAAATGGCACACCCCTCCAATCTCCGGCATGTTGTCTCCGGCTGAAGGACATTTCCCGGGATCATCTGCATGATCGACGTCAACTTTTTCAATGTTTCCACCATCTCCAACTATTATGTAAACAGGCCCACATGGATCAAGTGTATAATTGTAGACTCTATTCATCCGCTCATAAGCATGCACCTGAAATGAAGATCATATGTCACACTTTGTTTAACAAGGAAAGAAAAGATGGATCATTGAAGGATTATTCCATGTTCAATCTCCAATCAGTATATGCTAGTGAAGATCGTCATGTTTATTATGTATGTATATTGTATATGAACTTGAACACTTATTTGTGTTCTGATATCTTAAGCGACCAAAACAAATACATAAATCTGTGGACAAACTGCTACTTGGGCAAGTGTTTGCATGTACTTCTCGACTATACATGTCCTTAACTATTTCATTCCTGTTCAAATCTTGAGGAAGAGGAGGAGGATCCCTTCCTCTGATTTTAACATAATAGAGCATATTAGCATAGGAACCTTCAAATGAAATACAAAAAAAGTTTAGCCCAAACATTTTCAAGCTCAAAAAATGTAGCACACGACAACTTAAAAAGGCAAATATATTTTATACATTTTTGTATGTATATGACTATTTTATAGAATCACACTAGTTAAAATTAAAAAAACTCTGTTCTATCGTTTAAGTATCAAATTAGGTATAAAACACATTATTTTTATGTTACAATTGAATCCTAAGTTATTTTCTTCAAATTTACAATGTGTTTCATATGTCTAAATGATGTACTCGGGTGTCCTGCAAGTGTCTGAAGCATTTTCATTTTTAAATAATTAATAAAATAATAGAACATGTTTGGACGCGTGTCCAACACATATCGCAGTGTGTATAACCTTCTTCTAAGTATCCATGCTTTGTAGTTTCAAGAAATGTTAGTGGAGTAGAAATCATCTTGACAGTGGGTAATTCAATATTCTCGTACACTTAATGAACTAAGACTACACAGGTGTTTATGTTTGGACTAAGAGAATTAACAGAGCGCATACACATTATTATCCCACTACTCTAAAAGATTATCTAACTTCCTTTTTTTTTTCTTTTTTTTTTTTGGTTGAAACACATCATGGTTATTAGACCACCTAGTAAACTCTAGGCCTACAAGGCCAGTGGTTGAAAATTTATCTAATAGGTTTAAAGGATCAAGTAAGATATCAACTTTATAGCATTTACAGATAAGTATTTAGTGAACCTCTCTATACATTCCCAAGTCTAGTTTGTTCCCTTACTTTGTTATCTATACTTAGTACTGGAAATACAGTGCCCTTGTTTGAACCTTGTTTACTGATTAGACTTCATATAGACATCACTGTCCACAAACTCATCTTTTGTTCTTTTTTCTTTTCCTTGTGAAGAAGGTAGGAGAGGGAGACTACTGCCCCGGCAACACTACCTGGGTGTCACTATGGTAGCTCCTACCCGCTGGAAAGCTGGACAGTAGGGGCTTAAAAGGGCTCGCAAAAGCACAAGATCTGCAAGTGCTCTCTCAAGTTGAGTTGAGCCATAGAGTGGTAAGAAGCTAGTGGTTACAGGACTAATGGGAAAAAGTCTCGTGCCCCTTGCGAGAGTAGGTGAGAGGTGAACCTATGTCCTCCTCCTCACCAAACCATGTGGGGGTAAGCCTTTACCACCAGGCTAAGACACTCGAGTGGTGTCCACACACTCATCATGATGCAAACAGAATCTGTTCAACTGGTTTGAAATAGAATGTTTTGTAATAAACTTCTTTTAGCTCGACTTTAGTTTTTGGTCTATGATAAATATTCCATTGTGAGGAAATAATGTCCTGAGAAAGCAGAAATGTAATTTGTATAGTGCAATGATGTTGGTGCTGTTATGGTAATGAAGATAGTGGTATTTGCAATGCTTTCATGGATCCAGAGGTGGCGATCAGAGTATAGGGATAGTATACTGGAGGTTGGGGTAATGAAACTGAAGTTTGGTACTTGGTAGTTCTAGTATTGATCTCTACCTGGTGATGAATAAAACATTTGTACCTTTTTTAATTTCTCAGAAATTTAGTAAAAAAGGCTTTCTAGGCGTTGGCATCATGTTTGTGCAGGTGGTCAAAATAGATTGATCTAAGAAGCACGAATACTTGTAAAAAGGTGTTGTGTCCATGTCGGACATGAAACTCATTGGACATTATTCAAAGTTCTAACATATGTTGGGCATGAGTTCAGACTTTGTCTTATTATTTGCCTTCTAACACAAATTATTTCGAAAACAACTATTTTACAATTTGATGGTGTAGATTTTATGGCCAAACGGTAGGGGATGATTTGGTAGTGATCGGGTGGGGTTTGGGGACTAAAAAGAGCATTTTTGGGGCAGTGAACAATAACCCAAGGAAAGTACTTGGGTTATTCGCACATAAAGACCCGTTACTTTTACCAAAATGCTCATAAAGACCCCTGTCGTTGTAATGGTACTTTGTGCCATAATTTTGTACAAATAAGAAGGTGAAGGACAGTTGATTGCCCACTAAATACAACAAGAGCTTGATTTTAGAAACTGACACAACATAATAGAACATTCTGCAATCTGCATGAAAGACACCATATACATTTCAACTTACATGGCCAGAGAAGACAATATCAACACCATATTGATAGAGAAGCGATTCCATCTCCTGCCTCATGCATTCAAATTCCTGATAGTGCGATGAGTAGCTGTTATACCAAGGAGGATGCCATGCAGCTACCAGCCAAGGGGTTACGCTGCGGTCTATATTCTGTAAGTCTTTCTTTAACCAATCATACTGAGCACCTGTAAAAAGAGCTTGATGAACAGTAAAACTGCAAAAGTTCCTGTCCTATCAGGAGAGAAAGAAAAAAAATGCATATATAGGTATTGTATCAAGGATCAAAATTCCGTTCGGTTGGCTCAAAAACGGAAATGTTTTGAAAATATTTTGAAAATGTTTCGGGATATTTCAAAAACATTCCAGAAGCAACAAATACTGAAATACTAATATACTAAAATACAATCTTTTTTATTTTTATCAATTAAATGTGTACGATTTTTATTCTAAATTTGTATTGCCACAACTTATTGTTTCAGTATATAACATTGTGGTTCAATGCTTTCTAATTTGATCAAAATAATAGAGTTTCATTATTACACTAGGTTTTCTTTTCGGTTTCTTGGGAAACAGAAATGTTACGGCTGCTCTAATGGAAATAAATGAAAATTTTGTTCCTCGTATTGAGTAAGAATGAAAGAGATAAATGAAATGAAATGCACAAAATGTTGATATGTCAGCCAGAGGGAGGGACAGTATATTTCACCAGTAGCGTTGTAGTCAACATATGGCCCCAACATGATGAAATGAACTCCTCCAGCATCAAAAGAGTAGTAGAAATTGCTGTTAGAGCCAGACTCATTTGAAGGAACGGCAAATCTTGTTAGATATGATTCGAAAGTGATTCCAGCAGCTTGAGGCTCAATCTCATGGTTGCCTTCTATTACCATCATAGGAACTCTCGAGGTGAGGGGTTCCATGAACCTAGATTTGCAATTCAATCATATCAGTAATAGAACCAGGATTGGATTCCACCAATTTTATGCATATTTGTTTCTATAGTGCTACTGAAGAGAGGATTAGATGGACAAGGATAAAAATTTCATTTCGGTGTGATGTTTTAATGAGAGCATGGAAATGGAAAAAGAAACGTTTTGAAAATGATTCAGAGGTGGCAAAGATTAACATAGTAACATACAAATATATTTTATTTTTCTCAATAGATATTGTACAATATTTGGGAAAATTTCTAAATTGTTGTGTACACAACTTATTGTTTTTGGTATATGACACTATGTTTTGGTATTTTTCTACATGGTCAGTGGATTTTGATCAAAACCACAAAGTTTTGTTATTCCAATGATGTTTCATTTCGGTCTCTTTTGAAATGAAAATATTTAAGCTATTTCGATGAAAACAAATGGAAATTTTGTTTCTTGTTGATGGATGATTTGGGTGAATCAAATATATGAATAAAGTAGAAATCTTTACTCTTCACAATAAAATATTGCCCAGATCAAACTAAATCCTTTCCAGAGCTTATGTCAAATATAGGGTTCTAACAGGGCAGGTTGAGGTTACGTAGCAGCACATCCTGTCTTGACTGGGTTATTTCTGATGGGTTCGCCTTATTTTTTGATTGATGTATGAGCTAAGTCGACCTGGTCCCATCTCCACAAATGTCAGGGTCCCTAAATTGGTATGAAGAGACATAGAAAAGGATAGATCGATACATAAAAGGGAGTATCCAGATCATAGTTACTAGGAAACTCTTAATCAGGAGGGAAAACTCGCTCCCCCGAAAACTTACTTTCAGAATAGAGATTAGAGTTGCTATAAATATTATGTAACATTAGAATTTTAATTGATCATGAAAGTCTTCTAGTACTTTATTTGGCTACTGTTAAGGTTCTTAACAAAATTTTCTTACAAATATTCTATTTAATTCTATATGACCTAGCGATTTCTGTTTCCCATAGTACTTCAGAATACTTTTCACGTTTCTGTTTCCTGTATTGTTTCTGGCTTTTCTTTCCCGTATTGATAACTGGTATGTTTCACCGAAACAAAAAAAAAAAGAAGCAGCAATCACGGAAAAGTAGTTTAATACCTTCCCCACCCATCCCAACGGGGTTGAAATGTCTCTCTGATGGGAGCATCTGGGAATGCACATGAAAAGCAAGAAGCTCCTTTTCCACCAGTTGTGCTGTACTGGTTTGCATAAGTCAAGTCTCCAACCATTAGAATCAATGAAGGATCATTCTCTGTGAGATGATCAATGGTGGTTGTTGAGTTGCTTGTAAGCCCCAAATCTCCAATAACTGCAATTCGACGAGGGTAACTATTGGGTCCAGGCAAAGGTAAGGTTTCAAAGACTTCCTCTTCACTCATAGCTGGAAGAACATTATCACCACACCTGTAATAATATTTTGTTCCAGGTTCAAGACCTACAAGAAGACCCAGAAAAGCCCAAAGGACTCGCAATCAGAAAAAGGAAAAACCAAAATCATAAATTGACTTTTTTTTTTTTCCTTCATGTTTTCAGTTTTGTCAGAAGCTAATGCTATGTTTGGAATGGATTTATTGAGGAAAATGAAAATGCAAAAGAAGTGAGATTAAAAATTCTATACCCTTGTTTGATTATATTGAGAAAATGAGAGGAAAAAAGTCAATAGGCATGTGTAAAGGTCAATGAGTTTTTATCCAAGAATAGTTTTAAAACTTATTTCTCAAAATCAAATTGTTTAAAATTTATTTGTCAAACTCAAGTTGATGTAGAAGATGTATCTTTTAAGGCACGATTTTATGTCATTAAAGCATGACTTCAAGCCTCAATTAATTTTTAAAACATAACTTTTGACAATTAAAGCATCACATATAAAACTTTTAATATTTAGAGCATCATATAAACTTTTAATATTTAAAGCATCATATAAAAACACAACTTTTAAACCAACTTAAATTTGATAAATAAATTTCAAAGAACTTGCGTTTGATAAATAGATTTTAAAACAACCTTATTTTTTTGTAAAAAGCTCAAATATTCTCTTTTATTTTCTTTTATCCATCCCTTTTATTTGCAACAAAATAACAAGAGTAATTTTATTTTTCATCTCTTTTCTATTTTTCTCTATAAATCTGAATTCCAAAGGTAGATAAAGGGGGTGTGTATATATATATATATAACAGTTGTCATATATAATTCTATTAACCAGTCCAAACTCAACTTTGTTTTCATAAAATGCTCTTTTTGAATAGGGTAGATTAAGCACCAAGAATTGAAAGATTTGGGTTAATTTCTTTACCATCAATCCTCACATGATGAATGATGCCAGAGGTGTAATTCCAGAGACCCTCAAATGGGTACAATTGACTGTAAACAGTCGAAACCCCCGTCTTCTTCATCGAATACTTCCCACTTTCTTTCCCATACCACACCTCACTTGCAACCATTGACGGATCAAGGGCAGATTGGGCACTCACATTAAGTCCAATCTGAGCATCCCCTGAAAAACAACACTACTCAATTCAGTTCAATACACACACACACACACACATATACACACATATTCATTCAATTCAACATGAAGAACACAGTATATCCAGTTACCAGTAACCCAAGAAACCCACATTGAAGTCGGCGAAGACACGGCAAGAGCAATCTGCTCCGGAAACATTGAGGTCACATTCCTTTTCACCCGCGGATGATCCATTGGCAAGTCATCGCTGCCCAGGCGCAACGACGAATCGAAACTGCGAGTCGAAGGCTTAAACGGGCCATCTAAAGTTGTGGGTATCGACTGTGCAATCACCAACAGGTCTCCTATGATCAGAAAGACGATTGAAGCTATACAAAATTTACAGATCTCCATTGGGTTGTGTGTACCCTTCTTGTTCTTTGATGAAGAGTTCAAGATTCATGAACCATGGCTGGTTTAATCACTGTGGTGGGTGGCAATGTGGAGGTTCATGGGGGACTTTTTGTAGTTAGAAATGGGAGACCGATGGGTTGGTAGTATGTTGCTTTGATTTGCTGAATTTGAAGATAGTGTATTTTTTTTTTTTTCAGTTGCTTCTAAGGTTTGAGTGCAGCTTCAGTTACTTCGATGTTCATGGGCAGCAGAGAATATTCTTTTTGGATAGAACGCAGATCTCAGATTTCTGTTGCTTTATGGGTAATTTGGGTCAGGTCATACCATAATTATTAAAATGGGAAGCGTGGGAATGGAAAAGGTTAGTGAAAACGGAACGAAACCCGATAAAATAAAAAAAAACGAAAAGTGAAAAATAATTAAAAAAGTTAATAGTAATATTAAACTCAAATTAAATTTTTTAAAAACTCAAACAATGGTTGGAGCAAAAGTCCAACTGGTTCCCAACAGAGACTTCTAAACAAAATTGAGAGAAGGACATCTACCTTAGATTTCAATCCCTTTTCCTTATGATTTTTAACTATTATGTATTTGACGAGTCCTGCACTATAATGTTTAAAACATAATGATAGTAGTTGGTATTACATCACTATTAAAAATTTGTCCCATCATTACCACATTTTGGATTGGCCTAAGTGGGTTGAGTTTTGCTATTGTCATGGAGTGTGCAGTCATGTGCTATGACTTTATTTTAATAATTTTGAGCAAATGTAAATCTACCATTTAATTAATGTCATTGTAAAAATCATATAGACGCAAAATTAATATCATTTAACGATTTCAGCCACCTAATTTTAGACAAACAATTCAACGGTAGAAATGCTTTAAAAAAATGCTCCATATATCTTTTCAAGAATCTAATAGTTAAATTTCTTCAGATCAAATTGAATTTTTTGAAGGTAATGCATCTATGCAAATTCTATATAATAGTAGGTTCTAATTTTTGAAAGTAAAATAAAAAAAATAACATGCAATGGAGCGAATACATGATTGTATAGATCATGACAACAACAAAACTCAGCCCGCTCTTAGAGACACAATAACACTAGTTTTACATTGTGAAAAAAGCAGATGTAACCAACTAATTGAATTCGAGGAATATTACCAAATTTTGATTGTGCAAAATTGGAAGAACAAAGTGGTGATAAATATATATATATATATATATGAATTCGAGGAATATTACCAAATTTTGATTGTGCAAAATTGGAAGAACAAAGTGGTGATAAATATATATATATATATATATTTTGCAAATTTTAAGAACCATATTGATGGATGTTTTGCCTTAAAATGAAAGGTTCCAAATAAGATATTTCATTTTGTACAAAAATTATGTATAATTTTTTTTATTTGTACAACATTACTCTTTAATTTTTGTTTAATGCACCTAACTAGAATATATGAAATAAACTCGTAAATCACATTACAAGGACTTGTGTGCCAGAACTGGCTGAAGTCCCTTTGATTAATGCTAGGAATCAGGTTTTACAGCATCTTTATGAGGTTGCTTGGCTGAGACCAGAACTTAGTTTGAGGTATAAATCGAACCAAACTACCTGATTTTAACTCATGTGTTTGACTAGCTAAAAGGTCATTCGAAATCAGCTCATCATTTAAGCAAGACAAAATTGAACATATTTTGAAGTTGGTCAATTTCTTTAGCTTGACTCGTACTCAGCTTAGTAAGCTTAATTGCACTCTAGAAATTGTACAAAACCAAGCTACTCAAGTTTGAGTTACATTAATTGAAGCTCATATGAAATCGACTTAAAACATAAACAAGTTAAGTTTAACACATTTTAAAGCTTAATAAGTTTTTCAGCCAAGCTTGAACAACTTGCTACTCAACTTGACTTAACTTGTTTACAACTAGTAATGCATAGACTTGCTTCTAAAAAAGTACTCAAATTACATAAACAGAAACTGGTATATAGGCTAGCTTCTTAATTTTGTTCTTATTGCGATGTTTGTCTAAGACCATAGTCTGAACATTAGGCCCAACAATTTTGTTTTGGTGTGGCCCAACGAGATTTAGGGTTAGGTTATGCCCTTTGCCCTAGACCGAAGGTCAAATGGGTTGGCCTATATATGGAGAACATTGCAAAGGCCTAGACACTCAGCCCCACCCATCCTATTTACAATCTTGAGAAATGCGAAGTACAAAACCACTCTACTCTTCTAACCCATAAAAAAGTCCAATCCAAAGCCATACAAATATTGGAAGATATTGGATACAACTTTTCTATGCAAATATTGCATACTACCTTGTCCAAATAGGTATATGCATGGCATATTATAATTGACTAACTTCCAATTTGCTTCTCATTTTGAAATTCATTTGAATATTATGATTCTCCCTTTTTTTTTTGGTTGGTATGGCTTCTCAATAATCAAGTGTGAATGCCCACAACTCTTTGACATGAGGTTCAATAATAATGAAAATGACATGACTAAGAGACCTTCGAAATTTTTGGAAACATATTTTCCAAATATGTAATGTAGTTTGTATCATGCATGAGACTATCAACTGGATGGATCTCCTGTGGTCTAAACAGAGTATTCAGATTATAAACATTAATCCAATATTGATAATTTGTAAAAATAAAGAGAAATCTATTGGCTAAGAACATTAGATATATCTACTAGGGTTTTTTTTATCGCTGATTTGAATAGATATTTTCTTTCTTAGTAGCATTTTGTTTTGATTTTCAAGGGAAAGAAAAAGCAAAAATTTAAACTAAAATCCCATAAAAACGCCAATAAAAAAAAGAACTGTTAGAACCTTTAGGTCCTTAACCTCCATTCCAGTAAAATATTTATTCAAGTAAAATATTTGTGCTTACTAACTACAAAAAGTGTTGGTTTAAACAAGAGATAGGCTGTCTACAACTGTTACAATACTATTATGAGAAGCGAATTTTCAAAAGAATTAAAAAATAAAGAAGGTAAAAACTTCAAAAAAATGAAGTATGAGCCTTTAGGTCCTTAACCCCCATTCCATCAATACAAGAAATTGAAAAACCTTCATTTTAACTGTTCATAAAACAAAAGAGATTGAAGGGCATTTATATTTCAGGTGGAGGTAAGTTGGTGATATACCACGAAATATCATACTATCTCGGTATTAGGAAAAACGAAGGCAATATTTTAAAATATCAGGCAAAAATATGATTGGGTGATATATAGGAAAAAATGAAAATATCAAAAAATAATAGACAAATAAAATATTTAAATATATACAAAAATTAAAATAAAAATAGAGATATTCAAGTACATATAAAAATGATACAAATGTTGCATATAACGTATGAAATATTGAAAAATAACCAAAAAAAATCAAAAGAATAAAATACTTAAATAAAGGCTGTTGTGAAAAATAACAACCAATATATAGAGAGTGTTTGGACGTAGCTTATTTAGTAGCTTATGGTTTATGCTTATGACTGTTTTGAAATATATTTAGGTGAATGGCTTAAAAAAGCAGCTTATGTCTAATTACGTTTTTTTAAAAAAATTATTTTTAAAAGTAACTTATAGCTTATAGTTTATGACTTATAAGCCACTTTGCCAAACACCCCCATATATTAGGTATTGATGATATCGTGTTTTTTGGTCAATCACCTCTGTTAAACTACAGCAAATCTGGTTTTTAGGGACAAAAAGTTTAGCTGTTGGTTGCTAAAGCCCCATCCGGAAACGTCCAATGCAAAAACACTAAACAAAAAAAACTAAATTCATCCCTAATAGTGGCTGTTTTAGCCACAAAAATTGCTTTTGTCTTAAAAGTCGAATATCCCCTACAACATATTTGGTTGCTAAAACTCTTAAATTTTCATCACAAAATCTCAGTTTCGCCTATAAATATGAACCGAAAGATTTTTTGCAACAAAATATTTTTGCCTCCAACACTTTTGGAGACGGCTTTTCATCCCTAAAATTGGTAAATGAGCAATTGGAGACGAAATGCATGGTTCCTAAATTATTTCTTTTGTGATAAAAGCATCATATGAGGACAAACATATTTGGTTGCTAAAAGTTCAATTTTCCATTCTTATTGGTAGTGTAGCCTATAATTTTGAGAAATTAGGGATAAAATGCAAGGTCCCTATATTAGCTATTTTTTTTGGTCATAAATTAATATACAACTTGTTAATTATAATCCGAACAAAAATCCACAACCCTGTCAAAAATCCGCATACTAGCATTGTCGATGAATTAAGTTGTCTAAAAAGGTTTAATATTAAAGACGATTTTTAATACATTCTCGCTCCATACTGTGTCAAAGCAAAGGGAAAATTGGAATTCGTAACAGAATTTTCACAATGAGAGAAAATTTCGTCCCCATATGTCAAACATTATTCTTCATTAAGGGGCCATGAATTTCGTCCCAAAATGCAGGTTTTTAGAAATGAAATTGATTTTGTACCTAAATTTTCATCTCTAAAACACAGATTTTTTTTGTAGTGATTATGAGTAGGGATGGCAATGGACTGGGACGGGCGGGGGATGACACCTCCATCTCCGCCTCCACTTACAAAATTCATCTAAATTTCCGTCTCCATACCTATACAGAGATTTTATTAGATTTCCATCCCCGCTTTCACGGGTACAAACCTGTCTCTATCCCTGCCTCCACCCCTCATTCCCGCCTCAAGCTCAACCTTAAGCCCAAGCTCTTTTTTTTTTTTCCTTACAAAAAAGCAAGAAAAAAAAAATAGAGAATAAGGGTAGATAAAAAAAGTCTATGTCACGTTGCTTCAAGATTGAACTAGGAACACAACTAATAATGATCTAAGATTATCATTCCTACGTGCAAACATTTAATTCTCTTTCACATAATTAATATTCTCAAAAGAAATGAAACATGTTAATATTATGACATTTACTTCAACAAGGTGGCTGTGTAAACTAAGTATTCAAAGGCAACTAAAACCACATGCACCGGAACCAAAAAAATAAAATAAGAGTAACTGAGTAAAGGGCTAAAGGCTCCAAAGTCCAAACACCAATCTATATAAAAAATTAAAAAAAATTATAAAAACAGGGAAGCGGGGTGAGAGAAATATTTAGTTTATTCCTGCATGAATTTTTATTTTAACATCTATTTTCATCCTAAACAAGATAAATTCAATTGGATATTTATTTTTACCTGTTCCTTGTCATCCCTAATTATAAGAGATAATTACGGCATTAACAATCTTAGTTGATTAAGGCCAGATATAGGAAGATCATAGAATAAATTCATTTCATTCTTTCATTAAAAAAATCACTTAACTTTAGTGGTCCCACAATCAATTGATCATGGGAAATTAGTTGAGCACACATTGGCGTGGGACCTGTGCATACGATACGTGAACGTGTAAAACACATTAGATGCATTGGACTACGTGGCAGCAAGTTAATGGATTGAGAACGAGAGGAAAGTCTAGCAACCAACCAATGCATGTTAGTAAAACAATTATCAAAGGCACGTGCAGTTGGGTTGTTTGTATTTTTATTCTTTGAGACTTGAGAGTGCACATGCGGTCACGTGGTGTAGACTCTTCTGGACCCACCCCCACTGCCAGTATGAAAATGTTGACAATACAATATCCATGCACACCCCTCAGCCCCGACCTTGCGGCCATGGATGAAGGCTATACCCCTTTGGTCTCTCTCTCTCTCTTTCTCTCTCTCAGAGAAGGCAAGAGAAAGACGAATCTAGAGGGAGAAAACGAAGAATTTCACATATTATATATATATATATATATGGAGAGAGAAAGAGAGTATTAAGTGCTTTTGTAGTGCCATCTCACAATTGTTTCACCTTTCATAAATACTATACTGTTTTTAGGTGGGTTTAAATTAGAGGTGGCTATCGATCTGATGACATGTTAGTTCTGCCCAAGTCAATTTATTATTTATAAGGTTTGAGATTTTTTTTTAAGTCCAATTATGTTATTGGACGGATTTGAAAATTTTGTTTAAAGCTCATCTGGTCCCAAAATATATGTACAACAACGTATTTATATGTTTTAGTGTATTTTTGTATTTATAATTTTTATGTTATGTAACATTGCCTTTGGAAAAGAAAAATATTTATTAAATTTTTTTGAATTAAATTAACGAGCTTGGGAATCTAATTTTTATTTTGTGTGAGTTTAAAATTTAATCCTAAGTCCAATGAGAATTATTTATAATGTAGGCCTCACCAATCTGAACAATGTTCACTCCTAGTCCAAGCACACCCATCTGCCCACTCAAGACCCATGTAATAAGTGGAATCACTACATTAGTTGTGAGAGATGGAGAATGGTGATGTGGCATGACAATGCTAAATAATTTCACGGGGAAGGGGGGTTTTTTCGGAGAATATGAAATTCTTATTTATTTATTTTTATTAATGGTGATGGTTTACATGATAATTATGAAAATACCCTTCTCAAGAGAGGGAATGGCGGCAAAAGAAAATTTTAAAAAACATCTCGAGATGTTTTAGAAACTATAACATAGTTTAAAGAATTTGTAAAAAATCTTGAAAAATATTGTCAGAATTCCCTAAAAACACACTTCTCATAAATTTTGGCTATTTTTTCGTGATCTCATATCTTTTTCAAATAATAATAAATAATTATTTAAGTAAATTTCTCTAGATTTATAATATTAATATTTTAAATGACCATGAAAATATTCTAACAATTTATATACTTATTTTCAAGATTCTTAATATATTTTTATATAAGTATCACATTCAATCATATATCACCTAGCATTTTTCGTTTTTCATAACATTTTAAACCATTTTAGGAGTTTTTTCCCATACAAACAACTAAGGTTTACTCAAGAAGAGTGTACATATTTCTCCAACTTGTAGTTTAAAATTGAACTTGTTATATGGCAGTATCAGAAAACTTCTAACTATAAGGGTCCTTTTTTTTTTTTTTGGCTAGAAAATATAAGGGTCTTAAGTTAGAGGGAGTTGACGAGTATCCACGAAGTCCAATAGTTTCTAGTTGACTTGATTTTCTTTGTGACAATGGATAAAATTACCAACTTGATGGCATGCAAAATTTTTGGTACCACCATACCATGTGCAGAACTTTTTTTTTAATTTTTTATTTGACTCAGGTGTGGTTGTGTGTTATTTTCCTTGCGGAAAAAAAAAAAAATTCACGCTCAACTCATGTTTGGCACTCATTCGAGATTAGTTTGGTATATAAACTAGTCAATATTAGACACATATTGAAACTTATTAATTTTTTGAGCTTGGCTTGAGAAATTTATATATATTCTAAAACAGTATAAAAAATCGAACTACTTGAGGTTGGTTGAATTAAAACTCGTTTGAAATTAGCTCGATAGATGAACAAATTAAGCTTGAACTTCATTTACAACCGTAGACACCAACTGCTAATACCTATTTGATTCAATGGCACCCGAATGGTAGAATTAATACTTCGGTTGTTGATGCCTTGAACTCGATTTTCTCCCATGGTGAATGAAATCATGGTTGCTACTGCTGTGAGCTTATGGCTATGGTTGTTGGACTTTTTTAGAGAGGTGAATGTTCATTGCAATATATTTCTCATGATATTAGTAAATAATCTCGTATGAGAGAGAGGGAGAGAGAGTAGGCACCAACCATAAAAATGAACAAGTATCTTCTAGATTCACAACACTACTAGTAATCCTTAGAACTTGTCTCCATCTTTATGTATCAATATAGGTTGGCAAACAAGTTCAATAGTACATATAAAGGTGAAACAAAAGGTTAGGTTTAATAAAGCCTAAAGAAATGATTGATGGATTGTTCATATATAGTAGGACACAACATTTCTTAGTGGTCGCTTTACAATGGTTATTAACAAACTTTATTAAACTAATGTTTCAAACAACAAAAGTCTAATAAAAAGTAGATAAACCCTTGGAGAGTTACCAGCTGCAAAGTGAAAATTAACTATGAATTTGGAAGTCAAGAACGCGTTTGCAATGATATAGTTTGTGTTCTATTTGATCAATTTGTCTCGGATTTTACGGCTTGGTTTCCTCAACAATTATCATCGGTTTCTTTTTGGATATAGAATTATAAATAAAAGAAAGAGAGTTCGGCTACTTACTTATAGTTGGAGAAATTTCGTTTGTAAGCCAATATTCCATCCATTGATTCATTGTGACCTGAATGTCACTGGTTTAAGGTTTTAAGGAATGACTTGCCAAGAAAATTTCTAGAGAGTTTACCACGATTTCTTCTTTTCTTTTGGTTTTTTTTTTTATTTAAGAATTTGTTTGCCATAGGATTGCAACACCTTTTCCTAGCCCAAAATTAATTCAATTGACCGGACTTTTTAGCGAAATTATATATTTAACATTAACAAATTTTGAGCAGTGTGTGGCATAAAAATCTACTATTATTCCACAATTTAAAGTTTTGAATTTAGATATATATGTGTGTGTGTAGGTGTTATAATTCACGCTGCATGTTCATAAAAAGAGAGAAAAAAAAAAACAAAAATATTGATACAACCAACTTTGAAGCAGGATAGCTTGTTTCTACTCAAAATAAATGTTTTTCTTGGTTGTTTGGATTGTTTTGCTAAAAAATATTGGAAATCATCTTAACAATAAGGTAGCTCTATTACAACTTAGCGTCGCAGGTTCAAATCATGAAAACAGTTTTTTTGTACATAATGTAAAGCTGCATATATTTGACTCTCCTCAAACCTCACAGTAGCGGAGACTCGTGCACTAATCAACCCTTTTACTTTAGGATGAACCATTAATGCTGTCCCTTTTCACAACATGTGTGCATTGATAATAATGTCTAACCATTGAGCCTAATTTTGTATGCAAGAGAAGCAAGACAAAATCCATTGACTTCTAATTGATGACAAAAAAAGAAATAAAACAAAGGCGTTTACACCACACTAATCCAATTGCAAATCTCTCTCTCCCTCTCTCTCCCTCTCTCTCTCTCACACACACAGTAGCAGGTGAAATATGCACACTGCAAGCGACAATAAGAGCCGACATTGATAATGGTCATTATAACGCAGTTGTGGTATAGGTGATATTTGCCAAAAATTAATGTTGATTTATGCTATGACACTGGTAATGACGGTAGCAGTTAATCCTAACAACATTTTAAATCATACTATTCTCGACGGCCACTAATGTTCAATATCATACATGAAAGTATATGCCAAATGCCAAGTTTTAGAACAGAATTCCCATTTATATATGATCAAGATAACATAAAGTTCCAATTAACATAATGGAGTAAGTGTCAAGAAACAACAATCAACTGTTATATCGAGGCATATATATGTATTTATATATAATTGGAAACAAACAAGGTTTGAGCATGCCTTCTCAAACTCTCCAACTATTTACTTGGGCATTGAAAGGTTAATGGGTGGGGTCTTTTTTAAGTAAATGTTTGCTTGTAACTCACACAAAGCTAGGCACCATTTGCCCCTTGTGCCCTAGTTATTAATTTCCCATCTGGGCCAACTTCATTGTTAATATGATTCCCACCAAACAGAAAGTTTATTGCAAAAGTAAGGACATGCACATGACATTACTTTTCTCTCTCTCTCTCTCTCTCTCTCTCTCTCTCTCTCTCTCTCTCTCTCTCTATATATATATATATATATATACATACATATATGGATAAGAAGGCCCGCTGTTCTAGAGATTCTTCCGTTAGATTGTTGCACCAACCTGACCGTACAATCACATGGCTGTCAAACATTTATTGGCCTTTCGTTTTTATGAAGAAAGCATATTATATGTACTCTTTTTTTTTTAAATAAATAAATGATATGATTAAAAGAACAACAATAACAACTAAAATCACTTATTTATAAGTTTTAGACTTATTCTGAGAAATTTATCAAATACACGGAAAATTAAAATTACAAATAAAGTAAAAAATATAAAAGAGAATGCTATTTTTTCACTAATTTTTTTGTTCGGAAATGGTTGAGATGTGTCAAAATGAAGATCGTCAATCACTCCGCAAGCGTCGATTATACCAAAATTCTTTTTGAAAAAGCAAAATAAAGAAGAAAATGAAGTGGGTATAAAGTCAGCCAATCAAAAAAATTGTATGCGAAATACAAATGAAGAAAAAAAAACAAAAAAGGCCATCCAATCAAAAAAGGGTCGTCGTCTTCCTTGATGAACGGTGAATGGGCCGCGCATGTGCCGCGCGTGATTGGCGAATTGTGGGTCCTATCTCATGGAGACCCGTTAAATTTGGGTGAGGTTGGTCGGATTTGGACCACTAGTAGACCCATTATATATATATATATATATAAATAATGTGATTATTGTTATAAATTAAATAAATTTGTAGCAAGCAAAACACAGTATATAATAAAACGAGTTCTTTTAGAACTGTCACATAATAATTATTAAATAGTTCTTCTGGAACTATAGGGATAGATCTTCTTGATCACCCAAGCATGTCTTGCTTTCATAAGACAAAATAGAATAATAAAATAGTTCTTCTGGAACTGGGGATAGATCTTCTTGATCACCCATGTATTGCTTTCATAATACAAAAGATAGAAACAATAGAAATGAATGTAAATAATTTACCTACACTTTTTGCCTTTTTCTTTCTTCTCTTTTTCTCTTCTCCTTTCTTTTCTCTTCTTTCTCTCTCCCTCTTTTCTCTCTCTTCTGTCTCTCTCCCGCTTTCTCTCTTTCTTCTTCTCTCTCTTCTATCTCTCTCTCCTTCTTTCTCTTTTTTGTTTTGCTCTACTTTTTCTTTCTTCTTGCCACTGATATATGTAAGAATCTGAGGCGGCTCATCCACCATGAGATGAGGTGAGCCATGACCTCATAACAATTATATATATTTTGCCTTTCTTTTCTTGTTTATATGTTTTCAAGAACACATGCATACCATCAATGAGTATATACCAAAAAAATACTTGAATTTCTTTGGGTAAGGTGTAAGCTCCAGATATAACAGTTCTCAATCCATGACCTTCCATTTAGCAGACTGGCACATTTATCATGGGAGATTAGATTAGTACTCTTGTGTCCAACTATCTAATGTTGATTGAACAAAAAAATGTCAAATTAATAAGCAATCTGGTTTAAACTTTTTATCCCACATATGCCATGTCAAATAATCTCAAGTATATAAGTATGATAAACAAGTTGAGAATTCAGGACTAGAAGCCAAACTACAAAATTACTTTCTGGCAGATTTGTAATTATTGAATTAAAGTCTCAAAATTTCTTATCCCTTTATCCGGACCCGGTAAACAAATGTCGCATAAATTCATGATTTTTTTTTTCTTTTAGTCCTTGTTTTACTTTGAGAATATAAATTTTTTTTAGAGGAATTCAGACTTTTTTAATTTTATTTTCTCAGACCCTTGATCACTAAGACCTACCAAATATTAAGAAAATGTTTTTTTTTTCCTAACAAAAAGGTAGGCTTTTAAAAAAGGTTTTCCTCATAACAAGAATGAAGAACACATGAAGTTATCTTCATTAGAATGAAAAATGATGCAAGCACATCAGAATTCAACTCTTATGCATGGAGTGATAGAAACACTGCAATTTTGCAGAATATTGAGTACAGATTTCATGGATTTAAGAAATTAAATTCAAACTTTTAAATATCAATTATATTTTTTCTATTTAGATATTGGATTTTAAATATCATATTATTTTATGTAAAAATCAAAATCTATCTTCCTTTTATAGCTAGAAGAACATGCGGATATAGGGTTCATCTTTTAGGAAACTTCCTAAAAGCATATCCGGGTTTGACTTGAGAAACTTCTTAGTTCACATTCTCAAATAGAGTTAATGCATCAGATCAAATCTAGCATAATAAGTTCTTGTTTTTTTAAAAAAAAAAAACGTATTATGGAATGTTTAGTTATGAGATAGCTGCTCAATCAATAAAGATTAGAGTAGATCACCTAAATTATCCCCCTAAATATGAGGATCATATGATATATGAATCTTCTTTGAGTAAGCTTTTCAATTATCTAAAAATGTCAAATAGGTTTTGGATTATTTAGTAGCTTCATGTTCGGTTTTATCTCACGTTTAATTGTGCAATAGGCTAATGAGATAAACAATTTAGATAAATAACCCCGATAGGTAAAATAACCCTGACAGGTAAAATAAATAATCGAGGGATTCGGGATCGGAGTCTAAATTACAAAATTACCTTCCGTAAGATTTTTAATCTTGGAATTTTATATTCCTGAATTCCCTAATTTCTTATCCCATCCTGAAACAAACATGGTCTTCAGACTGTGCTTTGCTCAGTCTTGTGACTATGGAATGTGCTTACTTATATGGAATTAACAAATTTGAAGGAACCCTTTAAAATTTAACCTTTTTGTTAAGAACTGACAGAGTTCTGATATATCATAACCTTTTAGAAGATTAACTTTCTCAATGTAATAGAGCATAGCTGAGATATAGTCAAATATTGAAGGTACTCATGCCATATATATGCACAAAAATGGCACAACTAAAGTCTAAAACATATAGTTTTCTAATAAATTACAAATTGATTAGCATAGTACTTCGGGAAATCTCTAGGGAACTATATATAAACATACATACATACAACATCTATGCATTGCTCCCATAACAAGAAAAACATGAGACCAATAAAGTTGAACAATCTCCAATTTTGCAATGCTTTTGTAAGGAAATTGAAATGCTTTCACTGATATGATGTTACACACTAACGTACACAATCGTAGCAACGGTCGAGCCTGCGAAAGTTCAGTACGACCGTGGTACTCAATTTTTTTCCGGTGAGTGAATATGATCCGATTTTATTTTTTTTCTATTTTCGTGTGATATACGTTTCCGTGCGTACGTGCATGCATGTGCGCGGCCATGGATGGGCCGAGTTCTAATCTTCCTTTTTATACCTATCTCAATTTTGTGATAAAGGAGATGCATGGTAGATGCGGATGAAGTTCAGATTGAGCTGTATTTGAAGTACAAAACCCCACCATTCATGCCAATACATGTAAGCTGAGGAAGAATATATAAGGAACTTGTCATTGTCAAATGTTAAAATGAATCTGTAGGAAAATATATATGGTATATAGAATGCCTTATGCGAATAACAATATGATGTATGAATTGTCTTTGCTTATTGTACGAGCCCTTCACGTAACACGTGCAATACACCACGAATGAGTTTAAGATCTCCTTTATGTCTTTTTCATCGTATAGTAGAGAACTATTAGAGTCTAATACGAAGAATATCGTTCTAAATCTTAAAGCACAGAGATAGTAACTCTAGAGAGAACTAGAGAGAAAAAGTAATTTAGAGAGAGAGACTGTATCTGATAATACATTAGTTATTGTCCTCATATAATCTGTGTATAATATATATACACCAGAAAAAGATAAGACCCACTTATTTTTATCTTCTAGGAGTCCAAATCTAATAAGGATAACTCATTATCTCCTTATCAATAGAAGGTGAAATATATACTTAATATATATCCATGTGCCCATGTGAACATACTGTGAGTTCCATGCAATAGAATCAAAGAGTAAATGGAAAAAAAAGGTATTAAATAGGATACAAATAAAATCACAAGAAGTGACTTAGTGATCCGCTGATTCTAATGCTAAATATGGGGTTTCAAGATTGATTTCTCCTCATGCTCTCTTGTGATTTATCATTCATGCAATACAAGAAGTTTACTCAGGGCTCCTGGTCTGTCTCGCTTTAGGGTCAAGAGTTTGATTCTTGCCAGGTGCGAGAGTTGGTCGTAAAGAATTAAACTCTTTTAAATAATGTGATTCCGGCATGGATGACGTGTCTTTGATTAGACTAGGAGTCGAGGAGCGTACAAGCTAGCAGGGACACTCCTAACCATTGAACTTTAAAAAAAAATGTATGAAATTTATATAATTCATATGGACAGAGCCAAGGAAGTAGTAGGTCAAAGGCTTGAACACCTTGTAGCAGAAAAAAAAAAAAAAATGATACATAAACTTTTTCGGTTTTGGCTTCTCTCCCATTCCCACTAAAACTTGAGATATTTAGCTCAAGATCAATAAATGTGAAAGAGCAACGGTGTAAAAAAATCAAATTAAACCTAAAAAAATAGATCAAAATGTAGTTTGACGTAATTTATTAAAGTCTTCAAAACCATAATAGCCGACAGTTTATATATATCATGTATTTTAGGTTTTGATGATGGGTAGTTGCCTTACGTATTGAAATGAAAATATGAGTTTCCACCAGAATTGGAGAAAAGCCGAATCCCACTTTATGTGAAAATTCTACATATTTTATATGTATTGAATGCAAATGTGAAGAAAATAGTATGGCTATATAAATAGTGACTACATATATGAGAGAACTGACTTTGATGGGTGGTAGCCCCATGGTTCCACCTTTGCACATGGTGCGCACATGGTCGGTCGATGATCACAGCCCAAACCAGTGGCCTCTCTGTATTGAATGGGATTAGATCTAATCTGAACTTACGTGTAGTATTATCCATACAATGTGACTTTGGTGCAATTTTGTAGTTGGAGAGGGGGTCATCAATTTGGATGGTTCAAATTAAATTCCATGTGCACCATTTGTATGGTAGGGGACATGGGGTCGATTGATAATTCCCTTCTAACATTGTATTTGGATTCCAAATTTGTGCAGGAAAATGAAAAAAGAAAAGAAAATAAAGTGAAATAAGCTTAATTCCTTTCTTTTATTTGATTGAATTAGGAAAATAAAAAGACAATGAATGGACATTTGTCATGAAATTTAATTTTTTGATTAGTTATACTTATAAATACATTGGATATAGATTAACAGGGTTAGCCTAGCTGGTTAGGACTCTTTGTTTCTCTTTGAGAGGTCAAGAACTCGACTCTTGTATTTTGCAAAAGTTGGCCGCAAATGATTATCTCTTGTAAATACTCTAGTCTCAACGTGGATTACCTACATTTAATCAAATCGGGAAGAGAATTAATCGAGGTATAGGTAAACTGGCTTAGACACCCCTAATCGTTGAACTAAAAAAAAAAAAAAATAGGCATAGGTCATTTTATTTATTTATTTTTCTTTTCCCTTGAAAAATTTAAAATCCAAATGCAACAAAACTTTTATCGAAAACTAATTAAATTGAATCAAGACTGCTCTATTGTCTTTTATGCAAGTTATACCTAAGCTAATGTCACCCTTATAAAAATATGAGAATATCAAGTTTTTGTTTCTTTCTTGCTTCGAATGTTTTCCTTTGTTAATAAGACAGAAAAATGAAAGGGAAATTCTGATATGTAGTAAGGCATTTGACAACAACCCTTATGATAATTTGTATGATATCGTTTTTCATTTTCATTTCTATTTTCTCTAGCTTTCCTGACAATCAAATGGAAGTCAAAAAGTCCATATCTCAATTTGTAACATCCAATGGTTCACTAGTGGTGCCAACATGGTCGCTATATGTGTTAGCCCTACTCTCTAATGGAGGAGATTGTACCCTACACTCGGTCCCAAACTTTGGACGAGTCGAACCTCTTATCTTTTCTGTCTCCTTAACTAAATTAAACAAGGTTTGAGTTGTGCAAGTTAAGACTAATTGAAACAGCATAAAAGCTCAAAAATAAAAATAATTTTCTCTAAAAATAAAGGATGGCAAATAATACAAACACAATCTCATAAACTAAATCAAAAAATTATAAATCATATTAAAATCTTAAACTTCACTTTTCTATACTACTGGTAGGATTGTACTAGTAAGATATAATTTAAGTTTTTAGGGTATTTCACAAAAGATAAAAAAAAAAAAAAGAAAGAGTAAAAACGCTTCAAATACGTGGATGATTATTGTAAGCTCTTGACTTGGAATGTTTTTTTATTAGTTTACTATTTTTTAAGCATTTAATACAAAGTAAAATGTCAGGGTTTAAGTCACATTAACTATTAAAAAAATTTATTTCGTGAAGTATTGACTTACCATTTTGCCCCCGTTGACTTTGTTGATTAGCTCAATTTGGGTTATTGAAGTGACCCGATCACTACTTGAATTAATGCCCGATTAGAGTAAAAAGAAAAATAGCAAACAGGGAAAAATAAAGAAAAAGGTTAATTGGGCTTAGACCCGCCCAAATTTCTGGTAACAAACATGGCCTACAAATCCAGCTTCCCCTTTTCATTTTGTAAAGATGTAATTGAGTAAAAGGAAAATAAAGCAAAACCCATCTCTCTCTCTCTCTCTCTTGTAGATCAAGGTATGGAAATGGTTGGGGCTTGATAATCTCTTTGGGACCCAACCTAATATCTTTCTAATCATCAATGGAAGAAGTTAATCAAAGATGATAGTAGTTAAAAGGAAAAGGGAGAGGGAATGACAGTGGATTTTGTTCTCAACACAGAACCACCTCATGATTAATTTTTAGTTCTGTGATCACCATCCAAGATGCATGCCCTACATAACCACCGGCTTATGTAGACCATCTGATCCAATGACCGTGCTTTTTGATGCAATTTTATAAAGTGCGTTGCAAGTTGATAGTTGTGTAATTTCTTAGATCATAACTAAAATCATGCCGGATAAGACCCCGCAATCAATGGTCATTGTTCCATGAATTTATATGCGTAAATTTAAAAAGACAGGCCAATGCACGGGGGCCCTGCCATGAGTGCATCGCAGAGAAAAGAGTGGGTTTAATTGACTCTATCAATCATAAAAAAAAAAAAAAAAAAAATTAATAAATTTTTAATATTAGTTTTTGTTAAAAATAATTTGATCATTAATTTGCATTTGTCTAAAACATTAACCGTTCTAATGAAAAAGAAAGAATCCATTAGTTAAAAAAAATTTTAAAAAAAATGCAATGAAATCTCTCATTCTCCAAATGCAGATTTATGTATTGTGAGGGCAATGCCCTTCACCGTATAAATTTTTTTTTACTATATAGCATTAATTTTCTCAATACTGTCTATACCCTCGCCAATGACATTCGTGATTTGATTTTGTATGATACAAATCTAGTTAATTTTTCTATAACAAAATAATATTTTATTCTAGATGTTAAGAGACTCTAATTTTATAGGTGAGACAAGTTGCATATAAAATATACATTCTGTGACCGTTTAAAAATTAGATACGAGTAGACATACTGATTAAAGTTTATAAGAGAAATTATTTATGGTAATATAATAAATAAAAAATGAATTGAGTATTACTAAATAATAATAGCATGCACTAATACGACATTTATAATGTAACATGGGTATTCGAGAAAGTAAAATTATGAAGTACCAACACTTCAACATAATATGTAACAATATTCAATTGCTTGTAAAATTAGCATTGATTTTATTAGTCACGACTTTAATAGTAATAAGAATTTATCAAAAAATGAAATCCATATCAAATCGATTGCATAACCAAAATGTAAGATTAGTGGATGAATTATTATTTGATAATATACATTGAAAATGAGATATCTAATGGTATTGATAATGTCTAAAAGTTACTATTCTAAAGAATGAAATTAAATTATAAATATATATATTCGCATATTATTGTCAAAAAAATTATTAATGTACTAAAAATAATTATTTACAATTTGATAATTAGTTTTTAGATTTTTCATGATCCCATCAATAAAAAATGCTGAAGCTGCCATAAGTTCCTGCTGACATAAAGGAGATGAGTCTATTTTGGTGTTTTAAACCGTATACTCCAAAATCACAATGAAACTATCTTACTGGTGGTTCTGTCTGGTCACAATGATATATAATGAACATCATAATGCTTTGGGTACCTTTTCATGTGGCAGAGGAGAGGGGTAAGTAAAACTTGGGGAAGAATGTTTCATGGTTACAGGCGTGAAATCATGTTATGATGGGAGCCACTTGGGGTTTTTTCATGGGGAAATGATCTTGTTCCCAAAAAGGCAAAAGGCGAAGGGGCTCGAAGAAAAAAGGAATAATGTCATCAAAAGTCAAAGCCCTCTCAAACAAATAAAAACATAGAGTAATAATGTTAGAACTTTTAAAGAAAAGTAAAATGAAAGTGAAATTACTAAAACATATTTATTTTTGTTTAAAAAATTCCTATTCACTTTCTTTTCATTTTTTTAATCCAGCCCAAAAAAATTAATTAGATTTCTTTCACTTCATTTTTTTTTTTCTCTTTCTTTTTCCTCTTCCTTCACAAATCTAAAATTTTAACATTGCATTAGTCAATTCAATAGATTTACCTATGTATTTTCTTATTGCATGAAGAGAGGACCTAAAAATCAAGCTGGTGCTCTAAAAGGTTTAGACACCAAACACCTTGTAACCAAAATAAATAAATAAATAAAACAAAACAAAACAAAAAACGCTCTTGACAGGCAAAAAGAATTATTGTAAAAAATTGTTAATAATTGGATCGGGTTGACCCAAACCCATCTGAATTAGGACAGTAGCGTGGGCGCAAACTCAGAAGTCTCTCTTGAAAAATTGACGTATACAAGAAGAACCACCAAGCGAAGGTCCAGGGTCGGCTGGGCTCATGCTCTAAATGAGGCTTTCAATTCAGTCCCTCCCTTTTCACGTCCTTGTGACCGATGCCGGCTTTCAATTCGGTCCCTCCCTTTTCTCGTCCCTTTGACCCATGCTGGACAGGGGAAAATGTTCGCAAAATTTTGTATACATCTTCAAGGTTTTTAAATTTTTAAGATAAAATTTGGTGTATTGGTCCCAAAAATATTTTGATCAGTCATCGCTATACTTTACAAGCATGAGATTTACTTAATTTATGTGACCTGACCCTGTTAAGCTCAAAAAAATAATCAGTCAACTGTTGTAGTTAAAAAAAAAAAAACTTACACAAGAATAAACAGCTCTAGGGATAGGCTAAACAGTATACAAGGTAAAATACAAAAGCCTTCTCTCTCAAGTATCTCTTTTACAGTGGTGGACTCATAATTTGTATCGAGAGAGAAGCCAAAGTAAAAAATTTTAAATTTTATAGGGACCTAATTAATTTTGTTGAAAATTTAGGAAGACCAATACCTATATTTCATTAAAAATGCCTAAAATTCTATAAGAATTATGGTAAATTTTAAAAAATCGTGGCCCGCCGCCCCCAATACGCCTCTGCTTTTACTGTGCTCGTGGGGTTTCATTTTTTTATCGATCTAACCTCTTAAATTGCAATTATATGTGCAGGTTGGTAGGATAAAAAGTAAAAACGTCACGGTGAAAAAAGTGAAGATCATATGAGTGACAGTACTATGAAAAAGATCTTTTGACTCAAGTTTGCTTTTGAATTGGTTTTGAGGTTAGTACCAAACCAAAGCTTTTTCTGTTCCTGGTATATATATATATATATATATATATATGTATATATATGTGCAAGTATAAAGCCTAATGTATTTCCTATGTTGATTTTACGTCAAATCTCAATAATTTTGATTCTTTACATTATTTTTGGATTTATGATGTGTCAAGCAAATGCAGAATAAGTAAAAAATAGAAGTACTTAACAAATTCATTTATATATACGTAACCAAAATATATATAATACATTTTTTTTTTATTTTTAGTTTTTTTATTATTATTATTATTTTTTTATTTTTTTTCACAAATTTAAAATTCAAACATAGTTAATATGTTTTCTCCATAGTTTTGGTGCACAATTAGTCATGCAAGTATTAGTAAATAAATGGGCTTCAATATATAACAGTCAATAGCATATTAACTATACAAAAGTTCATCTCCTCTTGGTAATTATATCTGTAACTTAATGAAACTCTTCGACTGTTATAATTTTCTTGTATTCCCATGAAAATAAGAGTAAAAATCAAATAATCATAGTCATCTTATAATTTATTCACAGGTTCTTAATATTAAGATATTGTATTTAACTTTCCAAGTGTTTGACGAACTCTCATTTTTATCCTCCAATCCACTAATCTTCTAATAGTCTCGTGCAAGGCTAACTTTGAAGGGGTCCTTAGCTAGTTCTACTCCTAAAGTAAATTTTTTATTATTATTATATCAAAAACATCAAAAATTCAAATATTTAAGTTACATATCTCTCTAAGAGCAATCTAACATAGTATGAGAATAAAGACTAATTTTATTTCGAATCTTATTCATTCAATAATTGTAATATTAGCACATCTTTAGTCTTATAATGAAAAACTTGGCTAGATGTGGAGGAGCAAAATAAAGATGTCTTTAACAACTTAAGTTTTTAGAAGAAATAGCAGTAAACAAATTAAAACTAACCATAAAATATCGAAAAAGGAAGAAAAAAACCAGACAAAGAAAAAAAATAAGGTGGCATTTGGTGATGCTTTTAGGCTTCAACTTTTTTTTTATTTTGCCAATTTTTTTAGTTCTGTTTCTTTTTTTTGTTACCAAAATAAAATAATAAAAAATATTTTTGGCAATTCGAAAATTATTATTTATTTTCTATAATTTTAATTAATAGATATTAATGTAATATATATACATATATATATATATATATATATGTGATTTATAGGCAAACAGATGAGAGAGAGCTAGTAGATGGGTGACGGTGGTAGATGATAACAGTGGTGGCTATCAGCTTGTCGTTGGAGGGGGTTGCTACAGCAGTGAAAGTTCTAGAAAGTAGCGGTGGTAGAGAGTATGGGTGGAGGGTGGTGACGGTGGTAGCGACTGTAGTAGTGGTGGGTGATGTGGGACGAGAAGAGAGAGACGCTTGTTTGAAGATATTAATTCATCTACGTCGTCCATATGTTAGTACTAGATTCTCTTCATTAATTTCTTTTTCTATGCTTTTTTACGGCCAATCATCATTATTTAATATATAAAATTTATATGATTCATTTAAAAAGTAACCTTACATGAGCTCAAGGATAAGTTGGCTGAAGGCCGAGACTCCATGTAAAGAAAAAAACTTATCTTCCTAAATTAAAAAAATTTTTAGTGATATAATAATACTAACTACACTAAAATTTATTTTACAGTTAAGAGTCCATCAAGTACAGGAAAAGAAAATGTGATATGATATAACTACGTAAAATCATATTTTGAACAATCACTACGTAAATCATACTGCAAAATGAGGTATTAGAGTTTAGAAGCGGTTCCCCTTTCCCATCCAAATTCACCCATCAAATACATGAAAGGAAAATGTAACAACCGAAACAAGTACGCAGAATTATATGCTAAATAAACAATTCGTAAATCATACTCCAAAATGTGGTATTAGAGCTTTTGAAGTTGTTTCCCTTTCCTAATCCAAATCTGTCTATCAAATACATAAAAGGAAACTGTGATAAACGAAATAAGTACCTAAAATCATATGCTAAACAAACACCACGAAAATCATACTCCAAAATAAGGTACTAGAGCTTGTAAATGTTTTCCCTTTCTAAAATCCGTTTGGATTCCCCAACTCCTCAATGACCATGGCCGAGAATTTCGGGCGCTGGAAAACATTTTCCACTCTATGTACAAATGCGTTTTGGACATTAGTAATCCGTGACTTCCGTTTCCTTCGGAATGTCCGTACCGTACCATCACATTCTACGGCCTCCTCCGTTACGGACTGTTGACGTGGCACACCGTAACAAACCACTGAATCTTCCTCGGTGAATCGTAAAGTTGTTGAGTGTCGGAATCGTAAATTCGTGGACATGTAGGGGCAAAAGAAAACCTGATACGAGAGATCGCCCCAACGTCGGTAGTGGGGTTTTGAGAGAGAGGAGAGCCGTTAGTGGCAGTTAGTGAGGTGGTTAAATCATAATGAAAGGTTTAGTTAAGTTAACCTAACCACGGTCAAACGTTTTTAGTTAAATAAACCTAAGCGGGGTCAAGCCTTTTACTTTGTAGTTAACGGCCGTTAACGTTTAACCAGGATGTGTTTTGCGCCTATAAAGATGGTGTTACGTCTGGAGCTTCTTCTTTGACTCTCTCCTCTGCATTGCTTTTTCTTCTTTCTCTTTTTTCAGTTCCACTAGAGAGAGAAAGTGAGGAGAGAGAGAGAGAGAGGGAGAGGGGTAATGGCAATGGCGATCCCGCAGAAGTGGGTTTCTCTGTGTTCGTTGCTGCTTCTAGTGCTGTTCGTCGGAGTCATGACCAGAGTACGAACAGACACCATCTCTGCCTCCGCGTATGTTTTTCTCTCTAAAACTCCTCCGTCTCCCTCTGTACTTCACCATTGAAGGAAATTCTGAGAATGAAAACCTCCTCTCTCTCTCTCTCTCTCTCTATATATATATATATAGATATACATATACAATTTTATATATTACAATGTCTGTTTTGGGACTTTCTGAGATTGGATTTTCTCTGCATTGGTGGTATTTTCGGAACAAAATCGATTTTGCATTACACATTTCTGTTGTTTTCTCCCTAAATTTTGAGGCATTGTTCGAGAAATTGCTCTGCATTTACTTTTGTCGGCGCCTCCTTTAACGTCCATTTGGAAAAAGCTTTGAGAATTACATGTCCGTTAACTATTTTTCTGAGACCCCGGACTACTCTCGTTCTCAAGCCCTACGAAATTAACAATCAATATGCATATAGAGACTCAGAGAGTGAGTTTTAGAGAGAGAAGAGAGAGTTTGTGGAGATTTTGTGATGTTCAATGAACCTAAGCCTGCACTTTTGTTGTTTCTATTGACAGGAATGGCGAAACAGAGCAGTTACAGAGCTCCAAGAATTCATCAATGGCGGCGACAAGGTCAGTACCACCACTATTCATTAGGCTCTGTACCACCAAAGTTTTTTTTCTCTAACGTTAGTAATGCACAGCCGTCCGTTTCTGTGTCTACGAGAATCTCCCACCGTTAGATCTGTTATCCATACATTTTTAACCATACTCTCGAACAATCTTCAGCCGTTGGATCCCAAAACCCAAATTCCCTCAGATCTGGATTGTTTATTCCGTTATTTGTTTGTTATTCGGATTCCTTCGCTGCAACAACAAACCCTCATTGGTCATTCAATCCTCACTACTTCCTCTCTCTCATTTTCATAATTACCCTTACCAAAACCGCTTAATTTCTCCTACTACTGTTGGTATTCAAGCAATCTACATGGGTAGTTCTGTCATTTCAGCCTCTGAGTACGAATGCGGAATTTCCCGCCGAGTCGCCGACGAGTCGCCTCGCCCGCGGAATTTTCTCTCTCTAGAATTGCAGTTTTCAGTTGGATTCATTGTTTTTTTCTGTCATTCTCTCTCTCCACGGCTACAGCGTACTTCATGTCCTTTTTCTTTCTATACTCGCTGCATTATTGGATAATTGCAGGGTTTAGTGTAGATTACTGAAATGCCCTTGCTGTTAAGTGGTTGGTGGTGGGTTTGTTGTGGTGTGTGTTTCTTTTCTCTTTACCCGAAATGGGTTCACTGCAGAATCAGCTGAAAATGGTGGTGTTAGTCCAAAAATGATGTATGGTGGGTTTGATCAACGGCTCTGATTGAAACTCTCTGTTCATTGATTGTTGAGGGGAATTGATTATTTCCCAGTTCTGTTTGATGTTGGGTTGTGGCGATTTAATGGGTTTTTGTTGTTTTAGGTTGGAAGAGGTTGGAGCTTTGAATGAGCATGCAGTGGACGACCCAGAGGAGGTTGCTTCCATGGTTGAGATGTGGGTCTCTCTCTCTCTCTCTCTCTCTCTCTCTCTCTCTCTCTCTCTCTCTCTCTAGAATTAATGTTTTCATTTCATTACAGTTGCACCCATTTCTGGAAAGCTCATGGCGTACTTGTTAATGGTGGAGTTTCAGTGGTTAGGGTAGACATTTGGCTTGCCCTTATAACTCACTACACTTTACACTGATTTCTAACCTACCAAATCGACTGTGTCCTAAACCCCACTAACCCATATTTGTAGTGTTTGAAATTTTGGAATTTCAATTCAATTTTACTTTGGCGCTATATCTATTTATTATTCTCACATTATAGAATTTGCAAACTTGGAATTATAACTGTGCTTCTCATCTGCTACATTCGTGAACGTTTTCATTTTCTGGCTCTGTTGCTCCACATGCCATTGCAGTGAGATCTGGCTTTTGTGCATTAAAATTCCTTCATGGTTTCTGTCATATGAGGTTTCGTTATGTTGCGGATTGGATTTGGGCACAGCATAATTTGGACTACCCTTCTTTATGATGGAGAATTGCACAACCCATTTTTAGTTAAAGAGACCGAAAGGCTCAGAATTGGAATATCTTGTGTGAATTTGAAAGGGTAATTCAGACAAAAGAAAAAAGATAGGTAGTTCTGCATTTGTATTAAAAGGGGTGTCCAAATCTACATTGCCTTTGTTTATCACATAGATCTATGTATTTGCTTCTATAAAGTTTACATTTGACTGTATTTTGGTTTTTGCTGATGCATTTGACTGTATGCATGTGTGCATGTAACTAAAGTAACAACAGAGCTGCCTAGATAGTTTAAATTATATGAGCAATCTATTGGGTGCAGAGGAAGATGATATATGATCATATTCAATGATATTATGTTGGATTTGGTATTTTGTTTATCAAATATCAATTCGATCTTTTTCGTGTGACAGCTCCACCCATGTGTGGCTAAAGAGAGCAAGAAGTACGTCCAACCGTGCTTCTGCCTTTATCCCAAAACTAAACCATTAACTTTGATCTGTTTCGTGAGAAGACCAAATTGCCCTTGTACAGTGACAAAACACGGATTCCGTTGTGTAACCCCACCCAGATCACTAGCATAGTTTTTGGCCGTTACACATGAAAGAGATAGGGGGTACTGGGAGGACACAGGAAGGTGAACAATTAGATCCACCGACACACAATAGCAAATAATTTTCCTTTGACTGTGTATCTATGTATAACTTCTTTATTGTAGTAAAACGGATGAGAAAAAATAGTTCCAATCAATGCTATCTTGGATGTTAGGACACACGGAAATATGTTGTATTGTGACCTCTGTTTGCTTGTATTATGAGCAAACAGCTGTAGGTGACAATGATGTTAAACTCTGATAACAATCCTTTTGATTGAGCAGGAGCATTAGGAACAGCACTGAGAGGAGGAAACTGGGTTATTTCTCTTGTGGAACGGGTAATCCCATCGATGACTGCTGGCGTTGCGACCCTAATTGGCATCAGAACCGCAAGCGCCTAGCTGACTGTGGCATCGGTTTTGGCCGGAACGCCATTGGGGGTCGTGATGGCCGTTTCTATGTTGTCACTGACCCGGGTGATGATGATCCTGTCAACCCCCGGCCTGGCACTTTGCGCCATGCTGTCATTCAGGATGCACCTCTCTGGATTGTGTTCAAGCGAGACATGGTGATACAATTGAAGCAGGAGCTCATCATGAATAGCTTCAAGACAATTGATGGCCGTGGAGTCAATGTCCATATTGCCAATGGAGCTTGCATTACAATCCAGTTCATTACCAATGTCATAATTCATGGTCTTCACATCCATGACTGCAAACCCACTGGGAATGCCATGGTGAGGAGCTCACCAGGCCATTTTGGTTGGAGGACAATGGCGGATGGTGATGCTGTCTCCATTTTTGGGTCAAGCCATATATGGGTTGATCACAATTCTCTCTCTAACTGTGCTGACGGCCTTGTTGATGCTGTCATGGGTTCGACCGCCATTACCATTTCCAACAATTACTTCACCCACCACAATGAGGTTTGTTCTCTGCAAATCCCCCTTTAACTCAGTTTTAACTTGGTTCTTTTTTTTTTTTTTTTGGGAAGACTAAAATCTGTTCTCTATGTAATGAAAAAAGGTGATGCTGTTGGGTCATAGTGATTCCTATAGTAGAGACAAGCAGATGCAAGTCACTATCGCCTACAACCATTTTGGAGAGGGGCTTATCCAGAGAATGCCAAGGTAAATATATAATTGGACCATTGTCAGGGACAAAAAGCTGATGAAAATATCTTTTCACAATATATAAGAACTATTTAACCCTCCATTATGAAAGCAATTGCATAATCAGGACTAATTTCAGCTTTTCAAATGAGGTTTGCCGACAGAAACCGGAATTTGGTACTACAGACTAGTCTTGAGGAACAGAGAGTCTATTTTATTCCCATTTTGGCATCTTTTCAACCTACGGCCCAGCCTTTTTAGTTTGGATTTGCTTTCATTGCATCTGATATGAAAATGTTTTATGAAACAAAAATGCAGGTGTAGGCATGGATATTTTCATGTGGTAAACAATGACTACACTCACTGGGAGATGTATGCCATTGGTGGAAGTGCTAGCCCCACTATCAACAGCCAGGGTAACAGATACCTTGCTCCAGTCAATCCATTTGCAAAGGAGGTATTGTTCAGCTGTCTCTTTCTTTTTCCCATTTGTTTTCACCTGCCATGGATGAAAATAAATTAAAAAAAAAATTCACTTTACAGTGAATTTGACATATTTGATGTTCTGATTCTTGATGATCCTTGGATTGAGCAGGTGACAAAAAGAGTGGACACAGCTACAAGTCAATGGAAGGGTTGGAATTGGAGGTCAGAGGGTGACCTGCTGCTTAATGGGGCCTATTTCACTCCATCCGGAGCCGGAGCCTCATCCAGCTACGCTAGAGCTTCAAGCCTTGGGGCCAAGTCTTCTTCCATGGTTGGCTCCATTACTTCTGGTGCCGGTGTTCTTGGCTGCGTCAGGGGCCACCAGTGCTAGCACTCCGTCAAATTATAAAGCGTTTCTTTTTTTTTTTCCCCGTTAGGCTTCCAATTTTAATATTATATATATATATATAGCACTACTCCATATCCATATTCCACCATTGTTTGTCCCTCTCCGATGTGTTTTCTTCATTTTGACAAGTGTAAATTTCACACGTCATCATTTATTGCGCAAATTACCCTCGTTCCACATTGTCCTGCCATTGTTACGCAACCTCAGCCTGCTTCAATTGAGAACCCAAAAAAATAGCCATTCTAGGCGCAGGTTCGGAAGCGTTGTTCGTTTTCTTTCATACCTCGTTTTGTCAGTCTCAACATATCCTTCTAACCACCATTTGCTTCCTCTACTCATCTGCCCTATCAATCTTTACTGCTACATGTTGTGTTGGCTTCTGTGTTTTATAGGAGCTGGATGGTCTTGTGAGTTTTTTCTTCTTCTTATTGAGTCATACAAGATATATAGTCTGAATGCCAAAACTTTATTGGGTTATGATAAACTTTGGTTATAGATGATGCATAGCAGTGAGATCCTTTACTTATCTTCCCTTTTTTTTTTTTCTTTCTTTTTTTTTCGGCTTTTGTCATTGTCCAATGTCAATGGAAGCAATCATGTCCTCTTGGTTGTGCAATGCTGCAATGTGGTTATCTTATTTATTAGTACATGTTCACCTGTTTTATGTTTTTTACTTTTTTCCTTTGTGATTATTATCTCATGTGCCTCCTACCTAAAAAAAGCATTAACTCAAATGATGGCTGTTTGGTTTTCTTGGGCCCACCAAAATGATGCATAAGTGGCTAATGGCTTGAAAACTTTCTGGTTTAGGGAATTGTCTTAACTTTTATAATGTTTCCAATTCCAAAATGATGAGTAAGATCAGGGAGTTGCGTAGGATACTGATTCTCACATTTCCAATTCCATTCGCACTACAACGAGAGAAAGAAAAAGGAAAAAAAGAAGGGTATGGTTGGACAACCCTGAAACAGAACTATTATAAATACTAAAAATTTCACACAGAAAAACATAGCAAGAAAAAAAACCAGACATTTGTTATTAAGAGTTGTGTCTGAAATCAATTTGCTTTCAAATGCGCTGCAAAAGCAAGGGAGCTGAATCCAATTCCATGAATAAAAGAAAAATGAAATTACTTATAGATATTCGTTTCTTTATAACCAGACAAAGAAATGAACTTTTTTAACAATTACCTATTCATTTCTTTCTCATTTTCCTAACCCAATCAAATAAAAGAAAAGAAAAGAATTTAACATCTTTTCACATCATTTGCTTTTCCTATATTTTCCATTTCATTTTGTTTTTCTTCCCAAATCCAATATCCAAACACAATGAGAAAAATCCATATGCCTAACCGGTCACGGGTTACGGCAACCGTCAATTGGGTACTCATTACTCAACCAAGGGAGGATTTTGGGGCTGCAGGTGAGATAGAGACTAATTTGACAAGGAAGATGAAGGCAAAGTACCAACAATTACTTTGCATGTGAGGAGGGGGACCCAGAAGGCATGTGAGGCATTGCTCTCCTACTCCAGACAATGTAGGGGGCCCATTCTAACCCCCATTGCCAATTAGCACATGTATAGGCCATAAAAATTGTGTGTGTTTTGTTGTTTTTATGTGTTGAACCTAACAGGAGCTGTCACTCTCGAGGCACCCCTAACCTTCAGCATTTGGTTGTGGCATTGCTCACTTTTGGGGGTACTACTGTGCCTTTCAGACTCAGAAGTTATCTCTTCATGTTGTGTACTGTTTAGTGTGTTTAAATGCAAACACCCATAATATGGATCTGAATCTCAGACAAGACCTCATGAGCTGTAGGTTTCAATTAGCTTTGAGTATTAATGAATGGAGAGAGAACAATAAAAAGAGCAGCCAAGAGCACGAGGCGCTCTCCAGTGCGGAATCTGGGGAGGGTCAGAACAAATACCAGTAAAATAGGTTGGGTAGTATCCAATTGGTCCCTTAATGTCTCAATGTACCAATTGTTTACCAAAAGAAAAATTAGAGTCAATTGAGGCTCCTAATGTCTCATGTATCAACTAAGGCTCACATCATTGCAGGGGTCTAAGAAGGGTCAAACCAATTACCAGAAAAAGAAGATTGGTAGCATCTAATAGTATCCAATTGGTCTGGGTTTGGAAAGGGTCAAACCAATTACCAGAGAGAGAAGATTGGTAGTATCCAATTGGCCTCCTAATATCTTATGTACCAATTGAGGCTCTCGTCACTGTAGAGTCTGGGGATGGTCAGACCAAATACCAGAGAAAAAGGATCGTTAATATTGAGTTGGTCTCCTAATATCTCATGTACCACTTTGTTGATTAAAAGAAAAATTTAAGTCAATAATTGGAATGAGCCAAAGAAAGGATAAAGGTAAAATGTGACTAAGAATAACATTGATGTGAGCAACTACCTACCTGCACTTTGCAGATTCTTGCTTTTACCATACATCAAGCCTTAAATAATTTTTGAGTGTGAGTTCCCACTGAATTTGGGATCACATCAATGAAATCAACCATCCCAGATTATCAAGTATCGGGCAGTTTTATCCAGAAGAATTTTAAACAGGGGCTGAGTTAATACTTCTTGTCAAATATTTTCTATTATTAGTTTTAACCATGTACTGTTAGTTCATGCTTGGTAGAAATATTATTAGTTCTACCTATCTTCTACAGTACAGGGGCATGAGTGAAGCACAACCTCTCATTTTTTCTGTTTTAGTAGTAGTAACTGCACTTCATACTCTGCTTAGAAACACATGCATGTTGCAAATGGCAATAGCATGTGACCATTTTCTGCTAGCCATTTTCTACAGCAGCAACCACCAGTCTTTTCAAACACATTTCATGAACAAAATAAACAAAAGCAGAAGCAAAACTTCCAAAGGTGTCAATAGTAAATTTATTGTTGAAAAAGCATCCATAATTAGATAGTACGGTTTACACTGATCACCGAGCTTTTTGTACTTATGAATCATAATATTCACTTTCCAAGATAGGAATAGCTTTAATTCTATACGTACTAAATTTGTGGTAAACAAAGTTTTCTCCAACTTCAATCAGGCAATCGAACATTAAATATCTATTCAACATATTTTCATTTGATTATGCCACAAAGTGAACAAAAGGAAAAACAAGCTCCAAAATCCTTTCTTCCGCATCCTTTTCTCAACAAAGCATTAGAGAAAAACTGAAACACTGACACGGTTGAGAGGCGCTTGTTACAACTGCTTATAAATCTATTATGGTGGCAGGACAAAACCATGTAGCTAGATAGAGGGATCTGACGGGAAAGTGTACCCGGCCTCAGCAAAATGGGACTTCACCAGTGCAAGAGCTCGTGAGCGGTGAGAAATCTTGTTCTTTTCTTCTTTGGGCATTTCAGCATAACTACAAGAGGAAGTCAAAAACAACACAATTAGCTTGTACTTGTATTAGCATATAGAATATACCACTGAATGAACCGATACAGCATAGCAAAATGAAACAAGGAGGATTACGTCAGATCATAGCCATCAGGTTGAAAGATCGGATCCCATCCAAAATCATTGGGTCCTCTTGGAGGAACTATCTTCCCCTAATGTCAACCATAAATCAAATGTCAGTTCCTACTAATTTAAATAAAAGGGTACGTATGAGATCCCACTTTACCCTTTTCATCCACTGATTCTTTATATGCCCGTACAACTTCCCGTTTTCAGGGAGTAAAATAAAAATCAATGCAAGATTATGCTAAACAGCAATGAGAAATGTAATGAAGAAGGACATAGCAGCAAGTGTTCAGCACAGATTATGCAACTTAGTTTTAATCCAGATTCCAGACTCATCCTCCTTCCAGGTGGCATTCTGCTATTTAGTTGGCAGAGCTCAGCATACTTCATCAATGCAAGGGTCCTGCACTCCAGTCTCAAAAGGTTCATGATGGAAATCATATCAAATAATTCTACAAGTAATAGTAGATTAGACCCCTCGTTATGTTCAACTTGTGTATGTGGGGGTCTTCTGGTCCCAGAATATCGTTCTTCCATTAATACATACTAGCCCTTGCAGATCAAACTTGGTATCTATGATATTATCTTCTCTTAATGGAAGAAAAGCTACAGTAAATATAATTCACAACTGCTCTCTCTACAGATAATTTTCCCCGGCTGCCTCCTAGTTTCAGAGAATTTTTATGTTCAATATTCATGTTTCACAAAATTCAAGATCATTAATTCAAATGTTTGCCTGACATATTGCCCTTAAGAGAATGACATACTGCATTTTGTTCATTTTTTTTGGGGTTTTATTTAAATGTCCTACATCATAAGTCTAGTTTACTTCCTATTTCCAGCACCAATACATTGGTTCCCTCGATTCTCAATGGTGCTGTAAATAAATTTTGAGAGTTTTATGAATTTTGTATAAAATCATTATCTTTGTTGGTCCACAAGAACCAGTCCAGTGGAGCCACTTCTTCATAAGGGACAAGAGCACTATGATCTTTGCTCATCAGAAGAGGTTAATCAGTCTTAGTAAAAGAACAAGTGAGGTTTTATGCCATGAGTAGAACTTCTCCTGTGTTTCGATCAAGCATAACATTAGTTCCCATTTCGTCCTCACTGCCCAACCAAACAAGTGAACAAAAAGACAATATCACTTGCATCCCTTACCATTTTTATTCCCTCTGCCTTATCGTTCCTCTCAATTTTCCATCCCTCCTACCAAACAAGGCCTAAGAGTATAACAACTATCATAGATAACGTTAAGGGACTCCTCTGACATAATGCTACACAGGCATTCAACCATATACACCCTTCTGATTACTTTACAAGCCTGTGCTCAACAGTTGGTAAAAAAATCTGTGCTCAGGACTCACCTATACAAAAAGGAAACCATTTTTTATGGGGTAAATCCATCCTTCTTATATTTGCTTTAGGTCTATTGATTTGTCCATTACTCTTAACATGAATGAATCATAATTCTCATTGCCATGTTCCTAGGGAAAGAAGTTGAATCACTAACTGAGGTTAAAACTAAAATTTTGAACTCCATATCAGTGCCGGATTTTAGTATCCTGTAAGGCCATCAAATGGAGTCTACTAAGCCGAAAACAGAATTCAAAACACCCATATCTATTTTAACTAAAAAGAGTTTATCTAAAGTTGTCTATTGCCGCTTCATTAGTTCTAAATGTTCGGGCAGCATAACCTGGTATCAGAAACAAATTGTTTGTTATCAAGTCAGTTTAAATGGAAGTGCCTTCATTCGTTTTAGAAAATAGCACATTTGAAGCATAAAAGCATACCGGAGTTTTTCCCACAAAAGTTATTGGGTCTATGTCTGGTCCAACAGAAAGAGAAAATACGCAGACAGAGTAGGCTGATTTATCCTCGTATGACATTAACAAATTGTTCAGACCTAGACAAAATGAAAAGAGGCGTTAGGAACAAAAGAAAAGAGGTGAATATAAAAGTGAATATCCAAGAATAAGAAAGCAGAAAAGGGAAAACAAAGCAAAGCAAAAATAATAACCTTCATGACCAATCTTCTGCAAAAACCACTTGCTGCTTGGTTTAGTTTTCCAATTTGACATCCACGAGAAAGCGAAAACAAGAGGGACGTGAGGACTATACAGAGGAGATGTATAACATTTATAAAAGAACCAATGACTTCTGAATTAAATCAGATAAAACAGTAAGTTAATAACACCAATACAAAGTAGTAAGCATGGCTACTGGCTAGTTTTCATTACATTAGGAAACAAAAGAATATTGAAATATATCTATTGGAGCAAGCAAAATGAAATTATATAAGAGATGTAATGAATATGGAAAAAATAAGTTTTGTCCTCCACAAAGATGCAAGAAAGGAGCACAAACAGATCTTAAGAACAATTATCAGAATTGAAAGCAGTAAGTTTAGCATTAAGGACTACTATTGGATTGGTAACATTTTCCCTCTGCCAACCACATTACTGTTGGCAAGGATGGCTACTGGCTAGTTTTCATTACATTAGGAAACAAAAGAATATTGAAATATATCTATTGGAGCAAGCAAAATGAAATTATATAAGAGATGTAATGAATATGGAAAAAATAAGTTTTGTCCTCCACAAGATGCAAGAAAGAAGTACAAACAGATCTTGAGAACAATTCTTAGAATTGAAAGCAGTAAGTTTAGTATTAAGGACTACTATTGGATTGGCAACATTTTCCCTCTGCCAACCACATTACCGTTGGATTGGTAATGTTTTCCTGACCGCACAGTTTGTCCATCCCAGACTCCCACTAGAGCTCTGGTATGAAGAAATCAAGAACATATAATGCAAGACCTTTGTTATGCAATCTTAATTCCTGTATCATGTCCACCACTGAAACGAATTGACGCTGGTTCAAATAGCCCATCCAAAAAGAAATAGAAGAAATGACAAGGCAGAAATGAAGGATAAATTGCAAAGGCAACTCCATTATGTTTGTGGGTGTCTGTGCATTTGAGAGGATTGTTGAACCTATTTCCATTGAGAACTAGAATTGTTTTAGTAATAAGATTATTAGTCAGACCACCTTTTTTCTCTCAAGAGTAAGGCAAAAAGTTTACATAAATTTCCAGAAATTTGGTGGAAGTGCATGTCTTTATGAATGGACATTACTCAAATATAATTTGAACAGCAGGGTGCTCGGTACTCCCATGATGCAAAATAGATTCACTGAGGAAAAATATTACCTGTGCATTGCTGGTCATAGCATCATCACTCATCCCCTTTTAGAATTTCACAAATTGGCTTGGCCACAAGATATCCTATAATAATCTCATTCCTGCACCTATGGTTTTGAATTTTGTTTGGTAACTGAGATCCTTAATCCTAAGTTGGAATCTAAGATTTGAGGAGGGAAAGAAAAAGGAAAAGGAAATAAATTTTCCTGTACTTGTTCATTTTTTATTGGTTATCAAATGAAAAAAATGTATTTGCTTGAGAAATGCCTTTTCACTTTCTTCTCATTTTCTTAGCCTAACCAAAGACAAACAGAGAATTTAGCTTCTCTCCTTCATTTTCTTTTTCCTTATTTTCCTTTCTCCCAATAAATCCTAGAACCAAAAAAAGCATAAGTCCTTCCAACAAATTGGAAAATGGGTTCAAAAAACTTGGAAAACTGTGCTTGCAACAGGGAAGCAATTGAAGTAAAAGTATCACCCTGCCTTAATCCTATGTTGGAAAAACGCTCTTGTGTTTTTGGCTGGAGACTCTTTCTCGCATATTGTGGACTACTTATGCTTAAACAAGGATACAAGTGAAGCTTAGGCACCATTTGGTTAGCATTATTGGAAGTACTTTTATTGCATGCGGGAGTAACATGTGGTTTTATTTTTCCTAAAAAATTTCAAACAAACAACCAAACAAAGGATCTACTTTCACGATTCTAACAAAATAGCATCTTACTTAACATGCTAACAGCTGATATTTTCTAATTCAATTAGAATAGTAAGTACCAAATATTTCCAAAACATTTTGATGGCCATGTTCCCTTACTGACAATTGGGAGAGGCTTACACCAAGTTATAGCTGCTTCATGTGAACTTCACGAAATTTCTGTTTCCTCTAATTCCAGCTTATACTTCCTTATTTACAAGGAAGACCAATTTTGTTTTACGAGGATAGTTGTCCCTTTTTTCAACCATCTTACATTATGTTCCATTGTTTAACTTTAATATTACACAAGTTATCACTATCATTCAAACAATAAAGAAAAAATAATGAACAATATATAGTAAATCAATAAGTCGCCTATTGCATGACACGTAAGAGCTTATAAATTAAGAAGAGAAAACAGAGTTTCACCTCAATGGAAGGACAAGAATGAAACAAAGAACTTACACGTAAGGCCCTGCAAAATGGTTTCAAATAGTCAAACAAACTGTGTCAAGAACCAGGGACAGAGTGAGAGATTGTATAGTTAAGGCATACACACATACACACAAAAATTAGTAGTATGAATGTTTTATGTATACCTGGGAGACCCTTAAGGGCATTGAAACAGAGGCAGGTGTCTTCCACCAGCACCGGCCCATTCACCTTCCAAAAAATACGAAGAAGAAGAAGCTTAAAAGTGTATCTAAATATATAAATCGATATATATACATGGGGAGAGACACATACACAAACACACAGAGTACCTCTTTTGCAGCCAATCTAGCCTTTTCTTTGGAGATGTCTTCAGGCTCCCCTTGTAGTTCTGGCACTGTAGGGAAAACCCAAAACACGAGAATGGGTAAGACAGAGAAAGAGGAATCTAGCGGGAGAAAACGAATAATTCTGTGCATTATACAAATATAAATGTAAATATATATATATATATATATAGAGAGAGAGAGAGAGAGAGAGAGAGAGAGTACGGTCGAGCTTGAGGGACTGAAACGGAATGGACTGGCCCAAGATGGCTCGAACTTCTTCGAGTTTTTTGGCGTTGCCAGTTACGAAAGTCACCGGACGCGACAGGAGCACTCCCGAACCAGCTGCCCTCGCCGCCGACATTTTCCCTCGCCTTTTCCCGCTGCTCGGAAAATTCAGACCAAGGGTTTTGGGCGGAGGGCTTTCACAGTGGAACTGTTTGGCTGCTTGCTGTGCAAATAAAAGAAGGGTATTTTAGTGGGGAAAGGTTGAAATTCATGAGTTCTCTAATTTCCTTTATCAAATGAATAGTGACAAACTCAAGACTGCTTGTTTTGTAAAAAAGTTTGAAAGTAATATTATTTAAAATTTATTTCTCAGGTTATGGTCTATTTTGCCACATGATAAAAAAAAAACTCTATGACACTGTTGAGTATAGTCTATAGTTACAGAAAACTCATTTTGAAGGAGGAAATGTATTTTTGAAGAAACATGTTTCTAATAACGGTACGAAATTTGTTTGAAAATTTTAAAAAAACGTTTAAAAAATGCGAGAAAAATGTTACAAAAATTCTTACGTTTTGTTTGAGATCCGAATTTTTTATGAAAAAAGTAAAAGAAAAGGAAAAATGTGATTCACTTTTCCTTCACTTGTTTTTTCACTGAAAATTAGAGTTTCAAGCAGAGCCTTAAGAAATTTTGAAAAATTCTTAGGGTACTTTGCGAAAACTCTTAGGAAACTTAGGGAAAACATTTTGGAAACTTAAAATCTTAATTTTTAAATTTTTTTGTCCTTAAATTCAATCTAAGTATCTATAAAATTATTCATGTAGGTTTTCCTTAAGTTTTCTAAAGATTTTTTCTAAGTTTCTCAAACGTCTCCACTAAGTTTCTTAAAAGTCTCTTCCTTTGAATTTCGCGAAAGTTTCATAATGAGATTTCTAATAAATTTTTCAATCGTTTTTCATTTTCCGTTTCTCCCTATATTTTTCGATCGTGTTTTTCGCTTCCGTTTCTTCTAATGTTTCTCACTTTCACTTTTCATTTTGGTAACTATGGTGTAACCAATAAATTTTGTTGAAATATATTAGAACATTGGTTGTCTAAATAATTTTTTTTAGGGTAATCTATCATTTTGAGATTGTTTGCTTTTAAAAAAAATAATTTTTTTGAATAGTTTATCATTTTGTCCCTTTAACTTTGACTTAAATTTCAATATTATCTCTTAATTTTGATTTTTTCTATTTAAATCTCCAACTTTTATAAAGAAGTTAATGTAGTCTAATGTTTTAAAATAGATTTAAAAAACTAATAGTTAATTACACTCTGACCCTCTTAACTATGATGCACTTTTACTTTACTCACTAAATTAAAAGTCGTTATAATTTTATCCCTAAACTGGTAAAATCTAAGTTCGTGTTGACCCTATTAAAAAAATAAATAAATTTAACACTTGTAGAATTTCTCATATGAGACAAGAAAAGTTTTTTTTGGCTCGAGTTAACAAATGTTTAGTTTTAAAAATCTCTTTGATATTAATTTGACCAATAATTCTAGTTTATAGAAGGAAGATTTTATATATTATTTTGATTATTTTTTAAAAGATTTTTGAGATGGTTTATAATATTTCACAGCCATGAAATCATATTTTTTCTCTTTGCTTTAGATATTAGTATAAAATTTAGACTAAACAAACTCTTAATTTTTAAGTTGTATGATGGTAAAAATAGAACTATTTTTAGTTTGATAGCGGTGAGTAACATTAAATCATAGTTTAAAGAGTAAAAGTATAATTAAATTTAATTTCTTTACTTATTCTATAATGTTGGACCATATTAACTTCTTTTTAAAAGTTGAAGAGCCTAAATAAAAAAAAAATTAAAGTTAAAGAATGACATTAAAATTTAAAATAAAATTTGAAGGACAAATTAATTTTTTACCTATTTTTTTAATACTTTCTTCTATATTATGTACATTCGTACATACTGCATACATATATAAGAATGTAAATAGATGTGATTGTACACGGTTATAATGAGGACATCCGAAGTCTCTGTGTCCATGTCTCCACAAGCATTCATTACTACCATTAAATGAAATTTCAAAGGTCGCCCAGTTGTTGGCTTGGCTTGCATCCTACGCACGATAGCACATGAGGTACCCAATTCGAGGTCACGTCTATCGATGGTTAATTATTATTTATATAATATATAAAGTTTATTTAGTTTATATGAAAGGTGTCCTGTACAAATTTAATAGAGTAATCACTTGAAGCATGAATGCATTGTAACAAAAAGGGAAAAAAAACACTCAACAGAAGAGTGGGCTCGAACATCAATGCTTTGTTTAAAATTTGAAAATGGTAAGTGACTAAGAGCCAATTTGAAACTTGGAGAGGGGAGGAAAGAAAAAGGAAAGACAAAAAATAAAAAATTATTTTTCATTTCACGTTTAGTTTTGTAAAGAAAATGAGAAAGGGAGAGAGAGAGAGTTTCCCCCCTTCAATTTTCTCTCTCTTTCCTTCTTTCCCTTTCCTTTGCCTCATAAATAGAATTAAACAGGGGAAAAAAAAAAGAAATGAAAAATTCATTTCCTCATGTTTTGCATCCTACTTTTAAAAAACGTTGTATATGATATATATTTTTCCCTCATTGCGTTCCATGATAACACCAAAAAAATGGATGATGATCTTCTTTTATTTTCTTTCCATCACACTCATGAAATCCATGAAGCATAATACGAACTGAGAAGGAAAATATAATAAATTGCTAAAGTAGTAAATTCCTTTGTCAATGTTACTCAATTGGGAGGGAAAAGAGTTGGAAAATAATAATTCTCTTTCATTCCTTTCTCCGTTGCTCACATTTTCAAATAGAAAACAAAGATTTTAATTTCCTCCTAACTTGTGTTGTATTTCCTTTTTTTCATTCACTTCTTATCGCAACCACATAAGAAAAAATGAAATTTTTGTCGTTTCTTCTCTGTTACATCCTTAAGGAAAAGGTAAAGAAGAAATGGTGTGGAAATCATTTAAAACCCATTTAAATTTCATGTTTGCAGTTGTTATTACTTATTACGAACATTAAGCGGCATGGAGAGTTAAGTAATTCATGTAATATGATTGAAATTAACATGAAAAGCCATTAAAAAAATTCATATTTGGTGAGGAATGGACTGGTTGGTCTGCAGCTGCCCAAGTTAGCAGCCCCCAAAGCCCAAGCCAACTGGTCATATTTCCAACCCGTTCCCATACTGTAGCATTGGGCTCATTAATTAGAATCCTGGATTGGCTCGGCTTCAACCTGTCCAAATTGCAACCTTTGTTAGGCTTAGGAATGGCAGTAGACCGAGGTGGGACGGGGATTAGTACCTCCATCCTAGCATCTATTTAAAAAATTCACCTCCATACTCGTCTTCCTACCCGTATGAGTATTTTATTGGATATTCATTCCCGTCCTATGAGTAAAAATTTCTGTCCACCCCCTCTTCAACACCTGCTCTCGTCCTGCACTCGTCAAGCTCAATAACACTAAAAAAAAAAAATCACAAAAACAAATAAAAGAGAAAAAAAATACGTTTAGTAAAATTTAAATTTTATTATTTACAGGTGAGCCATTATTTTTAGTTAAATCCCCTTTTTTTTAGTCTTAATATTTGTGATTGAGCCCTAGGTAATTACTAATTACACTAATACCTATCAGGTATGGTAGGGAAGGGTGGGGCAGGGGAGAACCTAAATCCATCCCCGCCTCCATATTTGCATGAGTTTAGTTTAACACATCTATTTCCATTTTAAATCCTTCATACTCTCTCCATACAGGACGGGTTCGATCAGATATTCACATTTTCCCAGTCTACTATCATCCCTAGTTAGGCTTGTGAGTAAGCTAAGTCAAGCTTTGTTACACCTACCAAAACCAAGCTATAAATTAAGTTAGATGCATCTAAGGTAAGCTTAAACCAAGCTAAAGCTTAATACATTATACATATCGAGATGGAATGAGGCAGGTAAGGAATCCAAAGACAAATATTCTCAAGACCATACGATTTTTGGAGTGCAATTTTGTCATTTAGCTTCCAATCTCGAGTCACTTGGTTGCTTATCCCACGTCCTCGGTGGATTACTTAATTCATCTGTAAGGGATCAAGGGTTCTCTCCGTATTGCTTATCCCCTCTCTCTTATTGCTCAGGATTACTTAATCCATCTATAAGGGATCAAGGGTCCTCCATATTGCTGATCCCCCCTCTCTTATTGCTCAACCAATTGCCAAGTAAATTCGAATAAAAATTAATAGTCTAATCTTGCGGCCTTATCTCATTAAACAAACGCATCCAAAGCATGTATAAGTTGCACCTTAATCATAAACTTCCTCGAGGCCCACGTCTTGTGAAAACCTTTAAGATAGTATGGGCCCAAAGCCAGCCCATCTACAATTAGCACCCCCCCTTTTATCAAAGTCCCACCAAACTTTCTATGGCCTTCTAAAATGAGAGAAAGTGAGCTAGATGGGCCCACTTAAGTAATTAAATCTGTCTAAACCCACCAAAGCTTCCTATTCTATATTAAAAAAAAAAAAAAGTTACCAAACCCAACGGGCGCCCATATCTAACACATTTAAACTCATTTCTAGATGAGATTGTATAATGCAGCCCAATTATAACTTCTTATGAGTTTGGGTGGGTTTAAAGGGTAGAATTGGGCAAGTTCATGGGCATGAGTTAAGCTTAGCAACTCTAATAAAAGGCCATTTCCAAATTGCTTAGCCCTGCCTTCTTTTGCTCAACCAATTGCAGGATAAGACTGGACACAAGACTAATCTAATCCCGCAATCTTATCCCAGAACAAACAATTAGCATAGCTCTTCCATGAGAGGGAAAATGTGAAACAGTGAAAGGTCAGGACCACCCTTATTGACCGGTCTTGTATCAGTCCCACCAAACTTTCTATGGCCTTCTAAAAAGTGAGACAAAGTGAGCTAGGGAGTTTTATAAATGTCTTTTTGAGGAGTCAAAAAAGGCTTCAACGTTGGGCTCTTGTTATCTCTAAAGGGGCCAGGTCTATCTGCACATGACACTTCAATAAATTGTCCTCCTCCTCAACTTTAGGTCCCTTTCAAATTTAAGATAATGCTATGACTATATATATATATGTGCCTATATCAATATGGAAATAAAGAATTATAGAAAGGCCACCCTCATGTTAAGAAGTGTGAGCTCTACATCTCAACCGCTAGATCAAGATGTTCCTCGAAGATCAGAGTTGATTCCATCTTTCCTAGCTTTGGCCATGATATAATTTCTTGAATCTAAAAAGTGGTAGTTAACAACCTAGAGGTCAAACTACGTACATTATTAAAATCGTGAGACAATATATGCCATTCTATTGAATTTTGTAGGTGTAATTTTTTGAGAAAGCCTAGCTGATTACTCAAGCCAACGTTGATGAGTCCAAACTATCTACAAGAAAGAGAAGTTATAATGGGTCAATCCCTTCTAGGCCGATCACACTTCGACGATTAAGTTAGCAAATTTAATCAAGAGTTGAATAAATAAAAGTCGTATATACTTGTAGTTAATTGTCCATATCTGACTCTTGTGGTCTTTAGTATTTATAGTTTGATCGATAGAGTGTTTTGCTCCTAACCTATCAGCAGGTCATTATGGTCTGTTGGGCAGACTTCATCATTTGTCGCCGACTGACCGCATGCAAGACCTGCCTTGCCGTCGCTGAAGAATTTGGTTAATTAGACTTGCAGGTCGATGTCGCGTGGAGAGCTGCTCACGCATTTAATGCGGGTCAACTCCGTATTTAATACTTTGAAACCGCTAGCGGTTTGAGCTCACCTTTCGCGGTCTGAGCTAAGGTCGGTATCATGTCGACACCTTGGGCCGGACTGTTCTTTAGTGCTTGATTTGGGCTGTCCAGCAGCTCAGCTTTAATTTGTGTTGATTGGGCCTAATCAGATGGGTTGGGCCATGTGCTTTTACCCCACAAGTTTAATTTTGATTTTTCGAAACACTTTTTTGGATTTAAGAAATATTGTAAGAAAAAAATAAAAGAGAAATAAAATTATTTTTTTACATATTAGCTTTTATGAGTAACCAAACAAGAGCGTTTTCTTCTCAATTTCCTTACCAAAGAGGAGATGTTTGGGGCTTTGAATAAGGGATATTTCAATTACTTTCATTTCATTTTTTTTTTCTCTTCACAAATTCAAGTTTCAAACATAACGTTAGTATGAATACAAAAGCACAAATTAATCGAATTGCTGCCAACAAGACGATGAGGTGAGGCTTTTTTTTTTTGCTAAGCAAAAAGGTAGAAAGGGCGTCTAACGTAGTAACTCTCATTGAGCGTGGCTATAGGAGTTCCTAACTGCTACAAAATGTCTAGTTTGAGCTATAGCTACTACTTCGGAAGAGCGAGCCCACCACCACAATTCCACCAAAATGCGAGTAATATTCAATCTCTTCTCAACATCATTTATTTTATACAACTATTATTGTAAATCGACCATTGAGAGAATGACGAAATTTTAAATCCAACTACAAAAGCTAACTCAATTACCACCTCGGTGGTAGACCATGTGGTGAGGCTGCCCTCACTGTAGCATTCCTCTGTATATCCATAATTATACTCCTATAATCTGATTATATATATGAAGGCCTTTGTGGAAGGTAAAGAGGTGGGGGTGTGAGTGAGGGTTTTGGTTGGGCTTGTGACACAGCAAAACGTGTGTCGATTCCACTGAGGAGCTTCCCAAGGTCACGACCCTAAAAATAGGGGCTGGGGGCAACGCCGTTTAGCTTTACTTTTTTGGACCTTATGGTCCTAAAGCACTAGTTTATTGGACCCTAAGGGTCCTACATATGGAATCAGATACACACATGATATGACAAACCTTTATTCATATAAAATACAAAGAATACCTACCCATATTAATTTTAAAAATGTTTTGTAAAAGAAGGGTTTGGTCTGGGCAAACTAGTGGGAAGAAATTTGGATTCCATTTCTCACGTGATATAGCCTCAAAATCAGGGATGTGTTGTTAAAGCTACTACCCCACTCAAATCCACTTACCTCCTAAATCTTATTTGTTTTCTCACGATGGATATATATATACACCACATACGTGTATCGCTTGACCTGTTTTCTTGCTACCCTTTTTCCTTCTTTTGATGGTTTTAGGATGTAGGATTGGCCCACTTCTAGGTTGGTCCCACTTACTAGATAGAGTTCCCTAGCCACATGATCAATGACCCCTACCTCATGATCAACGGTCAAAGTTAATTTTGTTTAGGATGTAGGATTGATCCATTTTTAGGTAGGTCCCACTTATTAGGTAGAGTTTCCTAGTCATATGATCAATGACCCCAACCTTATGATCAATGGTCAAAGTTAAATTTTTTTAGGATGTAGGATTGACCCACTTCTAGTAGGTCCCACTTATTAGATAGAGTTTCCCAGCCACCAGATCAATGACCCCTACGTTATGATCATGGTCAAAATTAATTTATAAGTTTGTGGATAGGTTAAAGGCTTTTAGATTAGGAGCGTCCTCAATTTGTGGAGCTATTATTCAAAGAGCTCCACATCATGTCAATGGGGGACACCAATGTCCTTTACGAGAAATCTATGGTATTGAATTATTTCAATAGTTGGTTTAAATGACGAAAAAGAACTCCTATATGATAATGTGACGTTTATGATCGATGTTGAGGTGATAAATATTAAGTGTTACGGTAATATCAATTATTTTCACTCAAATTTAAATAACAATTACTATTTTTAAATGATTCTTTTCTTCATGATTAGGGGGACTTATTGAAGCACCAACTAAACTTCTTCATGCCCAAAAATTAGGGTTTAAAAACATGTTAAGGTTCATTAGAGATTTAAGAGGGTTTTGAAAGGGTTTGCAATTTGTGCATTTAATTAGGCAATTAATCTAACAATGTTTAACTAGGGACTAATATGAAAACAAAAAGTAAAATAATATCAACGGTCCGATCAACAATTCAAATTGACTTATGAACGTTATGTGGACCCCATCAAATTGACTGTGCTTGTGACTCCCATAATAGAGTTTTTTTTGCCTCATATTATACTATTGGAGATGCATTGCAGGCTTTACTTTATAAAATACTAGATATAATATAGTGATTCTCCCCTAAAGACCTAATTCCCTAATAGCTAATGTAATTAAAAAAGATTTATGAATTAAATATTTGAGTAAAGATTGCTTCCTAATACATAATAAAATCAAAATTTTCATTGGATCTAGTCCTAATTGCTAATTTCGATGGATGCTCCTAAGTTTGTCGGGTCAAAATATTTAGCAAGTGTGCCAAGACCATGAGCTCACACGGTATGTGCATTCACGCGCCATAACAATAAATGAGTAAAGGATTTCTGCATAATGACCACCAAGGCACTAGTTGAGTTAGTTTCAGTAGCTGGACTTAAAATTATGCTCTTCTTTCAACGGTCACGTGTTCAAACCCTCTTGTGATAATAGCTGCATGAACCAAATGTTATTAAGAAGAGGGCTGAATATCACTTATATTTTAGTAGAACTGTGGTGACTGGTTAGCCCTTCCTAAGTCAATAGCTATGTTTCAAATTCAACATTTTACAGCTGGTAAGAACCCTTATAGTTGCATTCAAGGAAAGTTATTACGCTGGTAGCCTTTCTCACCTTTTCAACTCAGCAAAAAAAAAAAAAAAAAAAAAATTTCTGCAGTATGAATTACAAGAGTTCTTGGCCTATATTAAGTTATAAAATATTAAATAGTTGCGTGTTAAAACTTAAAATTTTGAAACTCGCATTTCTTTAATCACTCTTATAGTCATTAACCGCAAAATATATGTTCTTATTGTTTTTCTCTCATTTTTACTAACTCTTTACATGTGAATATTGTTAGGGTTCATGGCATATCTGAATAGCTAGAGGTTCCTACTATCTAATATGTCGAAAGATCTTATTGGCATAGACAATGGAACATTTGATTAATAAATGAACATTGCTTAAAGATAATGTATTTTGTTAAATCATGCTTATGCGCATGGCATTGCATGGGGCAGGCTTGCGGGATTAGCAATCTTCCATCATCTTGTTCACTCTCTTGTCTGTTTGAGCATATGGAACAATGTACATGTTGGATCAAGAGAAATCACAGAGCCTTGAGCTTTTAAATGTTGCAAAACCCATTATTGAGTTCCCATAATTGGAACAATTAACAAGCCCCCCTAAATTTGGATGAACAATCTTGTACAAACATGCTATGTAGAACTATATATATATACATATATGTATAAATGTTTTGTAGTGTATGAATAATATGTTACTACTGTTTTTCAATATAAATTTCTGTGGTAATTCACATATGCAATAGCCAATCATGTGAAACTTGCAGAAGGAAGGGTGAGCTATTGTAAGTTAATGGAGGTGGAAATATAATTTAAGAACCTCATACATAGTTTAGATTTAGCTGACATACAAACATACACGCACGTATATATATGTATATTCAAACATTGAGGCTAATTGATCAGGTATGCCAAGTGCTCAAACAAATGATATTGACCGTCAAAGTGGTCCGAAATCTATAGGACCATTTGTATCATTTACCCTGACTCACTTCAAAATGCTATTTTTTTACAAATGGAGTTAGCACTCAGTAAGAGTACGGAGGTCGTGATAAAATATAAACTGAAATATCCGGTATCGTTCTCTCCCAAGGGACCTAATCAAATATAGGTTCTAGCACTCACTTCACACTGACCTTAACTAGGGTTGAATTATAATAAAAAGAGAATTGGATCTAAAATAAAAAAGAAAATAAAAAGACCAAAAATATTTTGAGTTTTTTATGATAGTTTTGAATGACTAGCCTAATGCAATAAAAAGTAAAGTAATTAACACTAGACAATTAAAGTAAAGCAAAATGAAAATAGAATTAAAGCAATTAAAAGGGAATTGGGCTCAAATGATCCAATCATTCAATTTCATCCAAGGTTTCCAATGGGGTTTATAACTCAAATCAAACACAACATTTAAGTGTGTTTGATTCGAAATATTTAACTTTGAAAACCGATAATTCTCAAGCAATTGAAATTAGATACATGTTTAATGGGGAATCAAATGTTAATACCATCGATTCAACTTAGTCAATACTAAATTTGTGGTTTGTGCATTAATTAGTCAAACATAGTCAGTAACCTAGGTTTTCTAAGAAATCTTCAATCAATTGTTGGGAATGAATTTCTAGCAATTGTGGAGTATTTTTTTAATCAAGATTCCTAAATTAATATCATTGATTTTGGTGATGAAAATCTCCAAACTTAGTTAATAATCCAAGTTTTCTAAAATTTCACACTTAATTACTAGAAATTCGAATTCTAAGAAAATATGGCAATTGATTTATGAGATACCTCCAATTGAATTCCCTGGATTATTTGGGTGATTTTCACATTTAAACGCAATATAAATTCTAGCTATTTTAATACATCATAAAAAACATGTAAGAATGTAAAGAAAGTATGTAGAGACTTAAATCGAAAATTTACTTAAATATTAAAGAAGTTTGATTACAAAGAAAATACAAGAAAATGAAAGAAAATACATTACAATGGAAGAAAACTACAAATTTTACACCTATACTACAATTACAAAGCTAAATCTAAGCTAAAAATGAAAAAAAAAATGAAAAAAATCAACCTTTGAGAGCTTCTCCCGCCGCCTCCTTAGCTCCAACTAACCCTAACTACTCAAAAACTATACAAAAAATCTTAAAAACACAGTTTCGGACGCAAAAAATGCATTCTGGATGAACAGTAACCGTCCGAATATTGTTTGGACGATGCATCTAACGGTCGTTTAGACAGGTACTATTCATCACTGTTCGACCCTAGAAATTTAGAAACTTGATTTGATCATCCTAGAGCTCAATTTAGTCAATGCACATTATAGACAAAGTTGTAGAGCTTGAAGTCTTCTTTTCAATGATGCAAAAATCAGCATAATCGGACATCAGAGTAACAAGTTATGGCCAGAATACCAAGACAGATCTGAATTTTTATGAACAAATTATTCGTCTTGAACCCGCTTTGATTATTCTTGCTTTCTTTTTGCCTTTATTAGCTTATATAACCTACAAAACACATACAAAACATACTCAAATAAATATCTAATTAAAATAAGATAATTAATTACAATATAGTCTAACAAAGTATAAATTAAGGACTTATAATTACACTTTTAGGGTGTAATCATACCCAACACGTATTATTGGAGAACAACATGCATGGTATGCCAAGGTGCTCTATTATTAACTTTCTTATGCATGAATTGTTTCTTAAATTTTTGTAGCCCATTATGTAATTAATAAGCTGATAGAGTTTGATGAACTGCAGGCAGGGCGGACCCAGAAATATTTTTGAGGGGGTAAAGGTAAACTTTTTAAAAACTTTGAGGTGTTAAGGTAAATTTTTCTAAATTTTAGGAATTAATACTCAAATTGTTACCCTAAATACTCAAACAACTGTGAGATATAAATAAAATTTTAAAAACTCAAGGGAGTCCAAACACTAATTTTTATCATAAATATATATATATATATATAAACTATTGGGTAAGTACAATTTCAAAATATCAGGGAGGTTGAGCCCACACATAGGTCCGCCCCCCGTAGGGCAAATTCTTTTGAAGATAAGTCATATGATCCTATGTTTGGAACCATCCAATTTAATGATTTGGGATTTGTCGAGTGAAATAAAAATAAAATAAAATTGAAATTTCTTAAATGTATTGTTTTTTTTATTATTGGTAGCAAAACAAAACTATTTTTTCGACAAAATCATATTAATTTCTTCTCATTTTCCTAACCCGACAAAAAAGTAATAAATGTAGCCTGTTTCAAGTCATTTACTTCTTTTTTTTAATTATTTTCTAGTTTTTATTTTCAATCACAAATTCAAGGTACAAATATAGCATATAAGTCTTTTTGTTTGCCCTCTCACATTTGAATACAAAGCTGACGAAGCAAGTTCAGTAGATCATTTATTGAGTTCCAGTCACTTGTCTAGCTGTTTTTTTTTTCCCTAAAATTTTTCATGCAAACTACAGTAAATGAGATCTAAAAGCTAAAATAAAATCATCAAATAAGCTGGTTTTGAGGAAACTTGTTGAATTTAAATGCGACAATTGGGTCCCTATTTGGAAACTAGAACTTGTCTATGCTAATCAAGGGAGTGCAAATATTTGACTTGAATTTGTGAAGCTTTAAAGAGTCAAAGTTCCTAATTGGGAAAAGATGGCTATCGGAATTCATGTTCCATGATTTAGAGAATAATACTAAACAACTAGAAAATTCAAACAAAGTTTATGTATATGATAATGTAGTTGAATGCTTTCACTTTAAAATAAAAAAACATATCATAACAGTTCTTAATTACAAAAATGTCGTCGCCGTATCATTCTAGTAAGATTTTTTTTTTTTTAAATTTTCTAGAAGAATATCAAATTTCTAATTCAAAAATCCAATAGGAAATGGTATTCTTAAAATATGTAAAGAAAATTTTTGTCGTAACAATGATGTTTCTGTGATTAAAAGTTATCATGATGGGGATTGGCACAATCCTATATTATGAAAAAAATTCATGCAAATTTTTTGTCCATGAGAGCCTTAAAACCAAGCACTTTTCATAATGCTCTTAACTATAAAAACATTATTGTCACATTATTATTGTGAAATTTTATGTATAAAATTTATGAAATTATAGTATTTTTTTATTTAAAAGTGAACAGCTCCCAATCAATTACATCATTCTTTATATAAAATTTTAAATTTTATGACATTGCCCAACCATGAATCATTGGAATTATAATGCATTGGGGTTCATATAATTTTGGTCTCAACTTACCAATAATGCAAGTGCTTTACCTCCCACCCTAAAAAAATGAAGCTCTTTGAACCGCGAAGTGGATTACCAGAATGCCCTGTTGTTTGTTTAGCAGGATGACAAAAGGGTCCCTAGATCTTGATGTGGCGTCTCCTATGGGTGCCAGAGAAGAGCCAAAGAGACTCCCCGAGAGAGAGTCCACCATCTGGTTTTTGAGTTTAAAAAGAGTAATATTATACAAATAAAAAAATTTTATACAAATTTTATTATCAAAATAATATAATTGAATAAAAATTAATTATTTAAAAATATAACATCTTATTTATAAAAATATTATTATTATATTATTTTAATAAATTTCATATATAAATTTATTTTTGAAAGAATAACATTTTCCGTAAAAAAATGATGGATAGAGAACAAACGCTGGCTTGGGCTTGGAGTTAAGTGCCCTCACAGTGTCACACTCTCTTGTGTTTACTAAAAAGAGTCAAAAACAAACCCCAACTAAATCAAATCACGACTCACAATATACATGAACATTTTTCAAGTCATGGACAGCTGTTGCCTCCCCTCCGTGCGCGTGACCCAATCTAGCCACCACCTCCCCTATTCTAATCTTTAACTATATATATATATATATAGAGAGAGAGAGAGAGAGAGAGAGAGAGAGAGAGAGAGGCATCCTAGTCGGGGATAGTGGGAGGTGGTGGGGGTGGGGGTGGTGGTGCAGCTCGCGGATCTCTAGGTATTCCTTCGTTGGTTCATTTCTTTATCATATACTCTTTTAAGTGTTTCTTTATCCTTTGTTTGTGCAATTAGTAGAAAAACTAGGTAAGCGTACTAGTTCTGGAGTTTTGAGTTCAAATCAAGCAAAGCCAGAAAACAACTTATAGAATTTGAGAGAGAGAGAGAGAGAGAGAGAGAGAGAGAGACAGCAAAACCCAAATGATGCAAACCCAAGAAGAAGGGTTTGGAAATTGAGGCAAATGTCGATGCCCAGCTCGAGGCAATCCTACTTCCCCAAACCCAAACCCAACTTCAACCGCCTCTCTTCATCCTCATCACCACCACCTCTATTTCGCTTTTTTACTCTCTTCTCAACCCTTTTCACCCTCTACATCCTTCCCACCACCGCCACCACTGCCACAGCCGGCGCCGCCAACCACGAGGCCTTGACACTCTTCTCATGGTTACATAGCTCACCGGCTTCCCCTTCTTTGTCATCTTTCTCAGACTGGAACATTCTTGACACCAACCCATGCAAATGGACATCTATAACATGCTCTCCACAAGGCTTCGTCTCCGAAATCAATATCCAATCCATCCCTCTCGAGCTTCCAATCCCATTGAACCTCTCTTCATTCTCACACCTTCGCAAGCTTGTTATTTCCGGTGCCAATCTCACCGGAACCATACCGGACGAACTCGGCAACTGTCCTGCACTTACAGTCATCGACCTCAGCTCAAACAGCCTCGTCGGAACCATCCCTCCGATCATCGCCAAGCTTCAAAGCCTTGAAAACTTGATTTTGAACTCCAACCAGCTCACCGGGAAAATCCCAGTTGAGCTCAGCCAATGCCAAAGCCTCAAGAATCTTCTCCTTTTCGATAACCGCCTCGCCGGCACCATTCCGCCTGACTTAGGCCAATTATACAGCCTGGAAATCCTCCGCGCCGGCGGCAACAAAGACATCATCGGAAAAATCCCCGACGAGCTCGGAAACTGCAGTAATTTGACAGTTTTAGGCCTAGCCGATACCCGGGTTTCGGGGTCTTTACCGGCCTCATTGGGTAGGCTCAGAAAGCTTCAAACATTGTCTATATATACTGCGATGCTGTCTGGTGAAATCCCTTCTGAAATAGGTAACTGTTCTGAGCTTGTGAACTTGTATTTATATGAAAATAGTCTTTCGGGTTCGATTCCAAGGGAGCTTGGAAATCTTCGAAAGCTCAAAAAATTGCTGCTTTGGCAGAACAATTTTGTTGGGGTCATTCCTCCAGAGATTGGGAATTGTACTAAGTTGAAAATGGTTGATTTTTCTTTGAATTCGTTGTCCGGGTCTATACCTTGGTCATTTGGTGGCCTTGTTGAGCTTGAGGAGCTTATGATTAGTAATAACAATGTCTCTGGATCAATTCCTTCGGTTCTTTCGAATGCTAAGAATCTATTGCAGCTGCAACTCGATACGAATCAGATCTCAGGTTTGATCCCTCCTGAGCTTGGGATGTTGTCGAAGCTTGTTGTATTTTTTGCCTGGCAAAACCAGCTTGAAGGGAGCATTCCTTCGAGTTTGGCTAGTTGTAGTAGCCTCCAAGCTTTGGATTTGTCACACAATTCACTCACTGGTAGCATACCTCCTGGCTTGTTTCAGCTCAGAAACCTAACAAAGCTTCTATTGATTTCCGATGACATTTCGGGTACAATACCGCAAGAAATTGGCAATTGTCGCTCGCTGGTGAGGCTCCGGCTTGGAAACAACCGGATTGCCGGTCAAATTCCAGCAGAAATTGGGGGTCTAAAGAGCTTAAACTTCCTTGATTTGTCTGGAAATCGCCTTTCCGGGCCGGTGCCGGATGAGATTGGAAGTCGCACAGAGTTGCAAATGGTAGACCTTAGCAATAACACACTGGAAGGTCCCCTGCCTAATTCATTGTCATCTCTCTCTGGCCTCCAAGTGTTGGATGTTTCGAATAATCGATTTGTGGGTCCGATTCCGGCAAGTTTTGGCCGTCTTGTTTCGTTGAACAAGCTCATTCTGAGCAAGAATTTATTCACTGGATCGATTCCTCCATCGCTCGGCCTCTGTTCTAGCCTCCAGTTGCTTGATCTTAGCAGCAACGAACTCATCGGCAATATCCCGGTGGAGCTTTGTAGGATTGAGGCCCTTGAAATTGCTCTCAACCTCAGTTGCAATGGATTTTCTGGGCCAATACCAGCTCAAATATCTGCACTCAACAAGCTTTCCATTCTAGACCTTTCATACAACAAGCTTCAGGGGAATTTGAGTCCCCTGGCCGGGCTTGACGATCTCGTCTCTCTCAACATCTCTTACAACAACTTCACCGGCTATCTTCCCGACAACAAGCTCTTCCGGCAGTTATCAGCCACTGATTTGGCCGGAAACCAAGGTTTATGCTCTTTCGGCCGCGATTCATGCTTCATAAGCAATGTTGCTGCTGGCAGAGGAACAATGAAAAATGAAAATGAAGTTAGGAGGTCGAGGAGGCTTAGGTTAGCACTCGCATTGCTAATCACTATGACAATTGCAATGGTGATCATGGGGACGATTGCGGTGATTCGAGCGCAAAGGACTATCAGAGGTGACGATGATTCGGAGATGGGAGATTCATGGCCTTGGCAATTCACTCCATTCCAGAAGCTAAGTTTCTCTGTAGAGCAAGTGTTGAAATGTCTAGTTGATTCCAACGTGATAGGAAAAGGGTGTTCCGGGGTTGTTTATCGCGCTGACATGGACAACGGCGATGTCATTGCAGTGAAGAAGCTTTGGCCAACAACAATGGCTGCAGAAAAAGGTTGTAATGACGATAAGTGTGGCGTTCGGGATTCATTCTCAGCCGAGGTGAAAACTCTCGGATCGATTCGCCATAAGAACATTGTTAGGTTCTTGGGTTGTTGTAGGAATCGAAGCACGAAATTGCTAATGTATGATTATATGCCTAATGGGAGTTTAGGTAGTCTCCTACATGAGAGAAATGGGAACCCTTTGGAGTGGGAATTGAGATACCAAATTCTGCTAGGGGCAGCACAAGGCCTTGCTTATTTGCATCATGATTGTGTCCCTCCAATTGTTCATAGGGATATCAAGGCTAATAATATCCTCATTGGCCTTGAATTCGAGCCTTACATCGCGGACTTTGGCCTTGCCAAACTTGTTGATGATGGTGATTTTGCTCGGTCCTCCAATACAATTGCAGGTTCCTATGGATATATTGCTCCTGGTAAGTATTTCTCCTTTCTATATATTACATAATTTTTGGGGCAAAACTTAAGAGTTGTGTGGCAACAGCTTTGCCAGACTGCCAATTTAATGTTGCTTCTGCAGCTGTGATGGTTTCAGTGCTCCCATCGCAAGTTTTGGAAATAGGTCAGGATTTTTCTAGGCGTGCTAAGTTTAAATTTGTTACTACAGGTTTGCCTGTCAAAATGTTTTAAGCTTTGTTTTGAAACAAAAACACTTTCTTGACTTTGTTTACAGAACTCTGGCAAAGGATTTCGAATGGTTTTCAAATTGATGGCTAGCCTTATTTCATGCTTTCCAATTAGGGTCTTAGATAGACAAATTAAACCAATTTAGCAAACTTATGCTAATTTCTGGTATTGTTTCTTTTCAGAATATGGCTACATGATGAAGATCACAGAGAAAAGCGACGTTTATAGCTACGGTGTAGTTGTGATGGAGGTGTTGACAGGGAAGCAACCGATTGATCCGACAATCCCGGATGGCCTCCATGTGGTGGATTGGGTGAGACGGAAGAGGGGAGGAATTGAAGTCCTAGATCCAAGCTTACTATCACGCCCCGAATCAGAAACAGAGGAAATGATGCAAGCTCTAGGCATAGCCTTACTATGTGTTAATTCCTCCCCTGATGAAAGGCCTACCATGAAAGATGTCGCGGCAATGCTCAAAGAAATCAAACATGAAAGGGAGGAGTATGCAAAGGTTGATGTGCTCCTCAAGGGCTGTCCGGCCACCACGGATGGTCAAGAAAATAAGAACTCCGGTGGAGTTCCGGCAACATCCTCATCCAGACAGGCAATGCAAAGTTTGTACCCAGAAAGCAATAACACAAGCTTCTCTGCATCCTCATTGCTTTACTCATCTTCCTCCAATGCCAAGATGGATTTCAAGTGATGTATTTACATTTGGCTATAGAGCTAAGCATTTGGATTAGGAGAAGATTGTCATTTTATTAGTTTCTTTCAGTTTCAGATTTCTTTGTCTTTTAGTTTGATGTAAAGAAGAAAAGGGTTGATATTTGTTGCCACTTGATGGAGAAGAACAAAATGAAAGCCAGCATATGCAATTTTGGCTTTTGGAGTACGTGTTAACAACAGCTTCTGTTTTCTTCTCCAGGTTTTAAGCTTTTCCATTCACAGCTTACAAACATGATAGTAATGGCATGCTGTGTTTTGGCTAGGCAGAAGTGGACAGAATTCAGTTTGCCATGATGTAACATACTAAGCTGTATATGGGGTGTTGCCTTACAACTCAATCTAGCTCCCTCCACACAAAATATAGAATGATTGCCTTTCACTTCAAAACAAAATAATACCATTCTTATTGATGCTAAAACGATGAAATATATCAGTTGTAATGCTCCAACTTTCAAATCTCCTTTTGAAATTAATCATTCGGATTGCAACCTACTGTCGATGCTGATCAATAGCTCAGGTTCTAATTGTTAGAACACTACGTGATTTAAAAATTTAAGCTAAGCTCTCCAACTCTCTTTCTTACTTGTAATCTTGTATTACATGTGGAGATATAAAACACTTAAAGCAATCGAGAAACAAATATAAAACCTGGCCCACCAAAGTATATCAAATTCTCCAAAACCAAAGATTTGCCCAACGCCCCACACCCACCCCCCTTGTTTCTGCCAAGTTATATGTAAGGGGAAGGAAAAAGTGAAAGTAGCCACCTCCAAAAGACCTGGTTCTAATGAGTTTGGAATAAGTTTGGTTCACACTGAGCTATTAGCAGCCCATAACCCTTTGGTTAGGTTGGAATATCTAGATAGGATAGAAAGTTTCGAAATCAGAGTGATCAAAGCACGTACTGCACCATTCAATTATTTTTGTGGAAAATTGCAACATTCAATTCAAAGAAAATCTTGTGGATGGGGATCGACAGGAATCTCATTAAGGACTTCACAAAAAGTAAGTGCATGAGATGGTTAAATCTGAAAGCTCATGTGATGATTAGACCTCTATGCTCTGTTGAATGGGACCCACATTGAGTGGGGCCTGTTACCCACCCTGCATGTGCGCCTATATGGAATCTGGTCGGTCTCTCTAACTTTTTCTCATTCCCTATTTGCTAATGAGTATGAAAGAACTGATTCCTCATTTGCAGCCAGTGTCACTGTCCAAGATCTTAGACTGCTGTGCTGCTTTGTTCAGGGCCAGAGCTTAAAGCTTTCTGGGCACTAGAAGGACCTTAAGCTCAGCGAAAAAGGAGTTGATAATGCCAAATTTCAAATTGATGCTTCCACAGTTAATCAGTACCTTTTTTGTCCTATGTTCTTCTAATGTGCCGCGGAAGCGTTAATTTCGGGCTTTGGCATCATCATTTGCTCAATGATTTGTTCAAATTCTTAGAAAACATGCAATTTATCAAGCATGGGCTCATAGTACTCTCAATTTATCAGGGGTTAATGAGTATAATTACTGCATGAAATCCTTGCCTTAATCACGATTCAACAAGTACTATTATTCAGCTCTGAAAGCTCATAGAGCACTGCAACATTTATGTGCCGTTTGATGTAGCATGCATTGGCCTAATTTCATTGCTTTACATTCACTAGGCCAAATAATGCTGGCAGGGCCTATAATTTATAAGAAATCATTCAGTATTCTTGGAGTACCATGTCACTTTTAAAAAATGTAGTGGGCCCTTTTTCTAGATGGGTCCGATGAGTGTATTTGGACCCACATAATAATAGAGATCCATTGTATTTGCAAGAGGTTAAGAGCAACGTGACACTACAAGAGTTTTGAACAATTTTTTTTCTAATCTAGAGGATTTGACCATGAATCAAGTTGAATAGCATAATATAGGATCTACCCCTTACTCTAACTTACATATATTGTTTTATATTATGTATAAAATAAAATAGAAATAATAGAAATAATATTATATGATATAATATTACATTACACATATATTAAATAAGTATTCATGTATATTAACATTATAGTATATAAATCTAATATGTTAATATTGTAATTATATATATTAATGTTATATTAATAATACAATATATATCTCATATGTTAATATTGAAATTTTACATATATTAAATATGTTGTATATTAACATTATATTAAAAATACGATATATATATATAGTAATTATACATATGTTAATATATTATTCGTGTATATTACCATTATAGTGGTTATATAATACAAATATCTTATATTTTAATTATTGTAATTATATAATATTAATTATTTTTTTGTATTAATATTACATTAAAAATATGATATGGATATGATAGATATACATATATATAATATATTTATTCTTGTATATTGACTTTATATTGATTATATGATATATGTATATTATATTTTAATTATAATAATAATATTATATTAATTTATTTTTTATTATTATATTAATAATATTATATCAGCATACATTTATTAATATATTATATCAATTAATATAATATACTATATATTATATTCAACACAAATCAGTGAGGGGCACCCCAATCATTTGGTATTTTTGTCGTAGTCCTGTAAACCAAACAAATGTAGGATAAAGTTAAGTCTATTTTTTATCCTATGTGAAATAAACATTGGATTAAATAGACTATACGAGACTATTACTCCAGAGACTAAGAGTTTCAAGACTCTTAGTCCAAGCACTGCTCATCCTATCCATAAAGCAAATGAGGCCTTCTATAATTTATGTTAGAGTGGCGCTATTGGAAGGGTTGTTTCGGCTTTTTGCCTAGATGATTTTATAAGTTAATAGACAAAAGTATTTTTCGAAAGTCATTGAATAATATTCTCGGAGGACAATTTTGTCCATTCACAAAAATTTATCCCAAAACAATAAATTCACGTTTTTACATTGACGCAAATTGAAATTATCACCCAGCATGAGCGTCACGTGTGAGTCTAAGATGTATATCCTTAACAATGAGCAAAAGTTTGCATTGTTTGAAGGTGATCAGCTGCTTCAATATAATGGGAGAAAATTGGACTGCTCATATCATTTTTGTTATTCATCCCAATCTCTCTCTCTCTCTCTCTCTCTCTCTCTCTCTATTCTTGTACTACAAAATGGTATTGATTCAGGAGAATGCATAGTTATAGAGGACCGGCTTATTCAACCGGTTAAACTTGAAATTAGATCTTGAATTGGTACAATTCAATTAATTTATTAAAAATACATATGAACTAGATGAATTGGCCAATTTTTTGAAAAATCGGTGAACCAACCAACGGTTCAATAGAAGAATTATTGATTAACTTTGACTTTTTAACCCTCATTAAACGAACTAAGAGTGGAATTAAACAACGCTTACCATTGCTCTACTTAATTTCTTGTGTTTTACTTTGCAATAGAAATTATATTTAAAATAATATATATATATATATAAATAAATAAAATATATTTAATTTATAATACTGATTAAATAAGTAAATTGTGAATGAGTAGTTTTACCGATTTAATGCCCGTTCCTATTATGATAACACTGGGAGAATGTTTTGATTGAGTTGTGTTAGACACAAATGCTAGCTTAGGTGTTAAAAGGTACTAGTAGATGGATTTTACCATTTAACTGAAGTGCTAGTATAAACAAATAATACCCTATTAAATGGATAATTTTTTTTATGATATCAAAATCTACACCCACACCAAAGGGCCAAATAAGCCCGCATGTACACAGTACACATCAAAACTTTCGCACACTTTTGGATCAGATTATTTAATTAGTTTTTATTAAATTTAACTATTTTTTATTAAAAGTCTATTTTGTATATTTTAATAGGTTTTTAGTTTACTATTTAAACTTTTTATTGAAAACCCAAAAAAAAAAAAACTGATAAGTTAAGAAAACTATAACACAATTAAATAAGCTAGCTCATAAGTTGATCCAAATGATAACGTTTGTTAATCGAATTGCTCCCACACAAAATTGGCTTTTTTTTTTTTTTTAGGTTTTTTTTCTTTTTTTCATAAATGACCCTTCAATACAACTTCTGAATTTGGGGCTACCCCTATAGTTTTATCTCAACTAGTATGTAACGATGTTACAAGTGTAGAAAGTCCAATGCAGAAATCTGTCAAATCCAAATTACTTTCGGCTTGGTTCGGCACCATCTTTTTTTCCTGCATTTTACAAGCTTTTTTTTTTTTGTATTTATTATTTTTATGACATTGTAGTTTATATGTACCTATAAAAAATACAAAATTGGGTTTTGATTGAAAAAAAAGTCACTAAAGACAACAAAAAAAAAAAAGTTATTTCAGCTGTATTAAAATAGCCCTTTTTGTTTTTGGTCTTATGTGGCTTTTTTTTATAGAAAATTTTAATTTTCTACATGTGATGAGTATGCATGACCTAAAAACTCCTAAAAATAATAAGAAATTTCAATTTCAATTAAAAAACGCTACCAAAGACAAAAAAGCTAAGGCAACAAGGCGTATAATAGAGAAGATTCATTTTATTTGATCCTCACTGGAACTATATATCATGATGCCATTGCCTTCTTAGTTTTAGATAGCATAGATAGAGCTACTAATGTTGGCAGCAACAGTATTGATAAAGTGGTGGAAAACACTGCCCAGAATTAAATCCTGCCCTCTTGCAAAACCCATTGCAATCTGGAAGGTCTTCGCATTTTGCTTGGCAAACAGTCTTCGCTTCTCCTTCAGTGACAAACCCTACAAAAAATAAAAAATAAAAAATGTTTGGCATGTCAAGAGACACGAAGACTATAATGTTATATGTATATATATATATATATATATGTCGTGAAATTACTCCTACTTAGATTATATAATGCAACTAATTGCTAGTTTGGATATAACTTCTTTATCAACAATTGAATTTGGATTCTAGCCTTTTCGCTACTTCTACTTTTGGCTTCGATAAAATAGTTAGAAGCAAAAACAAAAAAACTCAAGAAAAAGTATACAATTGAATTTCAATTGAAAAAACAAATATAAAAAAGTTAAAAGCCAAAACTAAAAAAGTAATGCTAGAGTCACCAGTTTTATTTACCGAATTATTATTACGGATAGACACAAGGTGATGGAGTTTACATTATCCAATACATATGAAATCCACTTGCTTGTGTCTATCTGTGATGATAATTCGGTAAACAAAACTAGTAAATATAGCATTTTTCAAACTAAAAACCTATGAAAAGAGACACCTATTTAGGTTTGTGCGTGTCCGCGCAAAGTGGAAAAGAAGGGAAACAGATGATGAACCACAAACTTCTCTTAGAGTGAGAACTTAAACAAGTTAATTAACCAGTAAAATTTGTGCATGATATAGTTGAGATTAAACCTTTTGTTCCAAGATGGAATTTTAAAATTAAAAATTAAAAAAAAGGAAGTACAAGATGAAAGTGATAAGAGAGTGAAATTCAAGCTTGTGTGAAAAAAATTCGCTATGTAATGTCAAAAAAAATTATTTTTTATGGACTGGACATTCCACTAATCCTAACCGTGCTGAAGTACTAGAGGAAAAAAATCAAAGCAGAGAAGATGCGCACACACATACACACACACACACACATATATATATATATATATATATTTGTATATTGATATAGCAGCACATGAAGTGGTGTATTGTTGAACTTACCAAGTGAAGCCAGTAATGCAGCAACTACAATCACCATAAGGAGTTTTTTAGCAATGAAAGAGAGACATCCAGAATCCATTTCCTTTTGGCTCTGTGACCCCTAGATCGAGACTGCTGATATGATCATACATATATAAAGAGAACTACAACTGTAATATTGTTTACTCCATTGTTCTAGCTCTCTAATTAATTGGGATGGCATGACTTTTCAAGGCACCAGATTTGGAGAATCTCTCTCTCGATTCATATAATCCTCAAAGAGTGAACTGCAGTTAATGCAACCGTTTGTATAGTGCTATTAAACTAAGCAAACAAAATGAAAAAACAGTTTTACCCTAATAACAGTTAAGTCTTCTCTTTTTTAGCCCATTTGTTACAACCTTTTTTCAAACGTTTTTGGTTTAGCTTTTTCGGCTTATAAGCAAAATTATATTTTTATAAAGAGAGACACGCAAGCACATTCAGGGTGGAGGTAGGTAAGGCCCATAGGGGTAGTTGGCCCCCTTCAAATTTTTAAAAATCATGTTTTTACATACAGTTTTAAAAATATTTCTCAATTTACCCCCTTAAAAATTTATAAATGCTCCTTTAGATAGCTATTTTGTTTTGAAGGCCCCTTTATATATGTGTGTGTATACTATACCTACGTACAGAAATCAAGCGCTCTATTATATATTGATATAAAAAAAAGTTATATATGATTAGAGGTGCACTCTCAAGAAATTTTTTAGCTCCGTCACTAGGCACATTCCAATTGCATGCTGCATTCATAGCACATTTCACAATTGGTATTAAGCAGACCAAGTGTAACGCAAATCTTAAAAACGTAATCAATGAAATCGTAACCCCTTTGGTTTGAAAATAATGTACAAGACAAACCATCCCATTGACTAAATCTGCAAAGGATTCTTTGAATCCACTGTAATAACTATCCATACAATTTGCCATTAATGAAATCTGGTTGCTTGTAACAAAACCTATGCTAATTTGTTCTAGGGTCTTATCTCCAAAGGTACCTTAACAGAGTTGATATTTGCTTGCTCTTTGACACAACTCAATAATTAAAAAAAAAAAAAAGGGTATTCTTAAAGGGAACGATATTGATGTAATTATTCATAAAGGTTTTTTTTCATTGAGGTCTTGGACTTCATATCACTAACATTTAGGTAACCTTGCAGGACATAATCTATCAGGGACAACTGGGTTTTCTCAAAATTCCTATAGAATTTATCAAATGATGTGCAATTGGTGTGAGTTATACAGTTTTCAAGCACGTAACGCTCGTAACGTAAGCTTGAGAGGATTCTTTTTATGGTTTGAATGATATAATGCCTATATATATTTGTTAGGCATGGAGAATTAAAGAGGTTTAGGTGGGAACTTTTGTTTTAAAATTATTGGACTTACAATTCAGCTACATTATTACGTACACTTTTCTGCTACCTTTTTTCTATGTGCATGTATGTTGTTAGCCGTCTCAAAATAATTCAGCTCCTACAATAAGTACATTTTGGTCATCTTATTGAAGATTTTGGTAATCAATTGGCACCAACTCTCTAAAAAAATCCTATATAAACTCAAGAGGCGCATAACTTATAGTCATCCTCACCCTTCCAACCTCTTCACTACCCTACCCTCCAATTGAAGCTCAATTCTCTTCAGTAATGGACAAAGCCAAGGTCATGTTTGCTTTTGCATTTCTTCTTGCACTAGCCTTTTGTTATGGAGTTGAGTCTACCGAGGAAAGGCAGCTCATGGAAGATTTTCAAGCCGAAGCACAATATAACAGTGCTCTTGGTCCTGTTGGAGGGCTTGTGGTTGAAAAGGCTTATCGACCTACTTCACCAGGTCACAGTCCTGGTGTTGGTCATTCTCTTCCACCACCCATTCATGGATCTTCAAGTTTAGATGTTCTTTCTAAGTAATTCTATGTGTTTCTATCATAGCATCAATGGAACTCTCAATGCAAGTCCCAATAAGAATAAATGAAGAAAAATGTTTTAAGTTCCCCCCTCTCACTTTTGTGTGTCACCTACTCCTTGGATGCTTGAAAATTTTCTTCTTGTTTTAAGTTCAATGGTGATGGACTACTCATGGGATGCTTGTGATTGGCACTTATTTGAAAGCAAAAAATAAATTAGGAAACAAATGAAGGACAGTTCGACAATGAATAAAATTATCATTTTTTTTCCTTGTAACTATTGAAACGATTCCATTTTCTAAGAAATTGAATGAAACATTAGTAGAATGATCAAATTCTAGTATTTGCACTTAAACATACTAGAACATAATGAAACGCACCAAAACATAATGTAATATATCGAAACAATATATTGTGCTAACACAAACTTAGAATTTTCATAAGTATTGTTCAATTTTAATTAAAAAAGATAGAAAAAATTTGTTTTACAAACATTACTATTTGTCACTTTTAAAATATTTCTAAAGCATTTTTATTTCTACGCTAATCGAAACAATACATCGAACCTAAATTTTGATCGTTGGAGTTCGAGCTGATCGAAATTTTAAAATTATAAGGCCGTCCAAAGTCCATACAAAATTAAGTTGGGAATAAATATCAAGCCGTTGATCCTAGGAACTTTATGGCAATTTAGTTCACTGTGGGGTTCTTAAGATGCTAGTTGTTGATGATTGACATGATTGTGACCCATTCATCACTTCGTAAGTTTTCTTTTTCTTCTTTTCTTGGGCCAAAACTATAGAAATATCAAACATTAATACTAAATTAGAACAGTCTTACAAACCCATCAAACTGATACTTCAGCGAAGAGGTCGCCAAAGTGTGAGTCAGCTAGCTAGATTGACCACATGCTTGTAAACTTCCCAAATATCCATAAGCTTGATACATAGACTTAGGCCTTGTTTGATAACTCTATTTAGCACTTAAAACTGAATAGATTAAGTAAAAATAAAATAAGTTGATTTGATAATTCAAAATATGGAAGCTGAATATTTTAAGTGCTAGGCAAAAGTAAAGAACAAAATATTAAGTAGCTTCCCCCTACTTATTGTTAAAAAGTAAAAATGAAAAGAGGTAAAATTGACTATCTAGAAGTCCACCATTATTGAAGAACTATCATTGTTGAAGGAACAACCATTGTTGAAAAGTACCCCACTATGGATGAAGGAAGTTATTCTTTTCACATTCTCCATTCACATTATATATTCACACTTAGCTTATATCTATAAATAGGGAGTACCTTTTGTGGCATTGTGTCAATTCAAGAAGGAGGAGAAGTGATTTAAAGAGAGAAATAAAGAGGGAGAGTTCTCTCTAAAATTTGGAGTTGAATAAAAAAATGATTCTTGGTTGTGTTTTACACCTTTGAGTGTTTATAATTCAATCACCACAAGTGGTTGAATCTTCTTTTCCGCCTAACAACGGTATCAGAGCTAAGAAAAAGTATGCTCTGTGGTTGCCCTTTGAAGAATCTTTCATATCAAAACTCCTAATGTTCTCTTCTTCCCCTCCGACCGCCACTTCGGCCATCCTTCGGTAGTCTCTCCATCTAACTTTCAGTGACCTTCCAAATTCAAATTCCAAAGTACTATTTGGAGATATTCAAAACCAAATGGAAAACAGGACTACGTAAGCGATCATCCCAAAGATGACGAAGGACAACTACGACAATTGATGCATCTAAATGAAAGCTCTGCTTGGCACTCAAGATGTCATGGACATCGTGGAAGATGGGCATGAGGAAATCAAATCCAAAGAAGCCAAGGCATTCATGTCTAATGCTCAGCGAACAATTCTCTGTGCCGACCGAAAGAAGGACTGCAAGGCCAAGTCCATCATCTACCAGGGCCTTGAAAAGGCCACGTTCGAAATCATCGTCTCTGCCAAGACATCCAAAGAAGTCTGGGAGACTCTCCATCAAACATACAAGGGTGCTGACAAAATGAAGAGGATTCGCCTCCAAACCCTATGCGGTGAATTCAAATTCCTACAAATAAAGTTTGCTGAGTCCATTGCCAAGTATTGTACTCGTGTAATGGTAGTTACGAGCCAGTTAAGGAGGAATGGAGAGATTATTGCAGACATAAGAATATATGAGAAGATTTTGCAATCTTTGGATCCAAAATTTGACTACATAGTCGTTACTCTAGAAGAAACTAAATATTTAGAGACCATGTCGGTAGAAGAGCTTGTGGGTTCGCTATAAGCCCACGAGCAAAATGTCAACAGGAGAAGTAACGACAAAGCACTGGAGCAGGCCCTACAATCAAAACTATCTTTGACCGATGAGAGATACGAGCAAGGGTGGATGTCACGTAGAGGATGAGGGAGAGGGAAAGGATCTTATAAAATAGGATCTGGATATTCTGAATCTAGAAGCAGAGGTAGAGGCTAACAAAGATCCACTAAAGGAGGATGTGGACAAGAGAACAATATTCCGAGAGGAAGAGGACGTGGAAACAATTTTGGAAGGCAAGTTGACTAGAGATCTACCAAGCTACTCCAACTAGTGCACACAGACACATATGGTCCTTTGAAACTAGTCTCAAATGTACAGAATCGATACTTCTTTACCTTCACCGATGACTACAGCAGGAAGACTCAGGTCTACTTTCTGAAAAGGAAGTTGGAGGCGTTCGATAAATTCAAAGAGTTCAAAGCTCTTGTGGAGAAGGAGAGTGCCTACCACATCAAGTCACTCCAATCAGATCAAGGAGGAGAATATACGGTAGAAGCTTTCTAGGAATTCCTTAGTCAACAAGAAATTCAAAATCAGTTCACACTAGTCTACACTCCCTAGCTAAACAGTGTAACTGAGAGGAAGAACCGCACCATCCTTAACATGACTAGAAGAATGTTGAAGGATAAAAATATGCCCAAAAGATTCTGGGCAGAAACGGTGTTGTGCGCGGTCTGTCTACTCAATAGATGTCTTATTAGGAGTCTTGCTACAAAGACATCACACAAAGCTTGGAGCACTCACAAGCCTAGCGTGAGTCATTTCAAAGTGTTTGGCTCCATAGCCTACACCAAGATCCCGAAGGCAAGGATGATAAAGTTAGACGACAAAGGAGAGAAGTGTATCCTTTTTTGATACGGCGATAGAACGATGGGATATCGTCTGTACAATCCCACCACCAAGAAAGTCATTTTCAGCCGGGATGTCATTTTTGAAGAAAATGAATACTGGAATTGGGACCAGATTGAAGCCTTCAGAGATGCAGAATGGACATTTGAGGAAGAAGAACATGCACAAGCAAGAGAAGTGACTATCAAGCCATAATTACCTAGAGATCAACATACATCTCCATATGGTTTTTACTCACCACGAAGGAATGAAGCTCCATCACTAATTGAGCATGAACTTTCTAACACGAGGCCTAAAGGAGCTCATACCCTAGCTGATCTATATGAGAATACAGAACCAATAGAAGAGTATGTCACTCTATACTGTTTGCTGCTTACCAGTGATCCAGTTAGCTTTGAGGAAGCTAACGAAGAAAACAAATGGAGAAAAGCAATGGATGAGGAGATTCAATCCATTGAGAAGAATAGAACTTGAGAGTTGACTACTCTCCCGAAAGGCCAAAAGACTATTGGTGTGAAATAGTTTTACAAGACCAAGAGGAATGCCCAAGGAGAAGTCCAGAGATACAAGACGAGACTTGTTGCCAAAGGCTAAAAGCAGAAGGAAGGAATAGACTATAGTGAAGCCTTTGCCCCAATTGCCCAACGTGAGACTATCATATTGTTGATTTCACTAGTTGCACAAAATAGATGAAAGATTTACCAGCTAGATGTGAAATCAGCATTTCTGAATGGCTTTCTTGAAGAAGAGATCTATTGATCAGCCACCTGGATACATGAAGAAAAGTAAAAAAGATAGATTGTACAAGCTGAAGAATGCATTCTATGGCTTGAAGCAAGCTCCTTGTGCCTAGAATATGAGGATCGATGATTATTTCTAGGCAAATGGTTTTAAGAAGTGTCCATATGAGCATGCTTTATATATGAAGATGGAGACAGATAATAGCATGCTGATTGCTTGCCTATATGTTGACGATTTGTTCTTCACCGGCAATAATCTAGCGATGTTTGATGCTTTTAAGAGGAGAATGGTCAAAGAATTCGAGATGACAGATATAGGCCAAATGGCTCATTTTCTTGGCATAGAAGTTGTGCAAAGTGAGAAGAGAATCTTCATCTCCCAAAGTAACTATGTGAAAGAGATCTTGAAGAAGTTTGGGATAGAACACTGCAACTTTGTGACAACTCCGGTTGAAACAGGATTGGAGTTGAGAAAGAACAAGCAAGGAGATGTTGATCCTACTTATTTCAAGAGCCTGGTTGGAAGCTTGATATACTTGACTTGTACCAAACCAGATATACTCTATGGAGTTGGACTAGTCAGCAGGTACATGGAGACTCTTAACTAGTCCCATCTGAATACAGCAAAGAGGATACTCCGCTATGTTAAGGGTACCATCAGTGATGGTATGTTTTATTTATCAACTAGAAATTGAAGACTTATTGGCTATTCAGATAGCGATTGGGGAAGAGATCTTAATGAAAGAAAGAGCACGATTGGATTCACATATTTTATGGGAGATGCATCGTTTACATGGTCATCAAATAAGTAACCCATCGCAACGCTATCATCATGCGAAGCTAAGTATGTTACGGCTAGCTCAACTGTTTGTCATGATATCTGGATCAGAAATGTTCTAAAGTACTTGAGATTTCCATAAGATGATCCCACAGAGGTCTATATCGACAATCGATCAACGATTACTCTTGCGAAGAATCCATTCTTTTAGGAGAAAAGCAAGCATATTGATACTCGGTATCATTTCATCAGGGAACACGTCAATAACAAGGAAGTGGAATTGATTTTTAGCAAGACTTATGCTCAGATAGCTGATATTTTCACAAAGACACTCAAGCATGATAACTTTACAAGACTAAAGATGATGCTCGGAATGACAAAGGTAGGAGAGTTAAGTTTAAGGAGGGATGTTGAAAAGTAAAAATGAAAAGAGATAAACTTGACCATCTAGAAGCCTACCATTGTTGAAGAACCATCATTGTTAAAGGAGCCAACATTGTTGAAAAGTAGCCCACCATAGATGAAAGAAGTTGTTCCTTTCACATTCTCCATTCACACTATGTATTTACACTTGGCTTGTATCTATAAATGGGGAGTGCCCTTTGTGGCATTGTATCAATTCAAGAAGAAGGAGGAGATGTGAGTCAGAGAAAGAAATAAAAAGGGAGAGTTCTCTCCAAAACTTAGAATTGAATAAAAGAGTGATTCTTGATTGTGTTTTACATATTTGAGTATTTATAATTCAATTATTATAAGTGTTTGAACCTTTTCCTCCACCTAACACTTATTACTTTTTACTTAACATGCTCAGTTTTGATATTTTTTTTCAGACCTAATTTTGCCCTTACTTCCCTCTCATCTTATTTCATAGAACAAATATCAAAGAACCAAAGATCGAAGTTCTCCTCGACGAAACCTTCTTCGCTAGAACAACTTTGAAGGCCTCAACCAAGGCCTCGAGGGTCATCTGCACAAAGAATTTCAATCCGTTGGAGCATCGAGTGCTGATGGTGACTTCTTTAACACCGCCAATGCCCACGCTCGAGTCAGCTATCTTGCCATCCACACCCATAGTGAAAATTAATCAAACAGACAAACAAAGAGATCGATCAAAAAGGCCAAAATAAACCCTAACCTCCTCTTCAATGTACAATAAGGATCAACACAATATGAAATGAAAGGAGAGATATATTAAAGAATAGGACTATAATAATTTTTTTTTTACATAAGAAGGTAGAAAAAAGGAAAGTAAGGAAGGATGTGCGAATGACCAGAGTATTTAGCTGGAGTAATGTTCTACGTAGTTTTTTTTTTAAACAAAACCAAACACTAATGGGAATTTTACGGCACCTTCTTCGCCAAATGACTCGGTAAAACTTGACAATAAACAATCCAAATGCTTTTAACGGCAATGCTTAACAACATGTGGATAATTTAAAAGTGGGAGGAGGATCGACCCAAACTAACCAGATTTTTATACTCAATTTACGTGAGCAAATTGTAGTGCAATTAAATAATATGAACTACTATTGAGTGTTAAATTTTTTGCTACTTTAACATTTGACAAAGTTTCAATGATTAACATAATTGTTGATCATATTGCTGATTTTTTATGTATATTGTTATGATTTTGATTATGCATTTTTTTTTATTTAATTAATTTGATTTTAGTATTACAATATTAATATAGGAAGGGCAAAGTTGAAAAATGAGTGAATTTAAGACTTCAGCTCTTTATATATATTAAACAGCTTATCAGATTCAGTGATTAAAATTCAATACATATCAAACAGCTTATCAGCTTAAGAAATTCAGCATTCAGTTTTTAGGACTTAATTTTCAGTTTTCAACTTTAACAAACAAGGCCTTAGCAAAAAATAAAATATCTATGATAGTTTGAGGCATCAGCCATGCACCCATTCTGATATTGATCTGGAAAATGCATGCAGTGTCTTTTTAGGGACGGCTCAAGACAATTTAAGGCCTAAAGCGACAACTTTGAATAAAGTTTTTTTTTTATATATTTTTTAGTTTGTTGTAAATTGGTTTTGGTTAAATCTATGTTTTTTCTTTTTAAATTAACTACTGGGTTCGTTTATGGCATTCTTTTTTATCAATATATTTTTTCATTTGGATCGTGTTCTTTTTTTTTTTTTCCTTTCAAATGATGAAGTAAAATTTAGATAGAACCTTAACTATTGCACATAAAGTTTGGAAAAAATTGGGGACATCAAAAAATTTTAGTGGACTTTATTTTTTGGGTTGAACCATTTTTTTTTTTAAGTTAACTAGTATAGTTAATTTTGGGTCTCTTTTTTGTAGGGCTTTTTATCTATTCTGAAATGGACTTTTTTTCAACAAAAAAAGAAAATTCTACAGTGGAGATAAAGCCTTAATTATAGCATATTTTAAAAAATTTGGCCAATTTTTTTTAACTGTATAATTTATTTATTGGTTAAACTAGTATTTACTTTCAAAAGTTTACTAATTACTGGTGTAATAGATTTATGACTTTTTTTATTAAGCCTTTTTTGTCACCTAGACCGGGGCTTTTTTAATAAAATGATGTAAAATTTATATTGAACTCTTGCTATACAAGTGAAGGTTTAAAAACATTGAGACCTAGAAAATTTAAGGACTTAAGATGACCGCCTTATTTGCCTAAAGTAGAGCCGGCCGGGAGTCTCTTGATAACTTTCCTAGCCATAAAAAGAGTGAGAACATAGCAGCGGAACACTTTCCTATCCACTAGACAGGCTGTAGATTGTAAAGACCACTCGCATTCTAAGACATTGACCTCGTCAAATCAATAAAATAAAATAAAAAGAACCCACGAGTTAAAAAAATAATAATAAAATCTCTCACTCTTCAAGTATGAATTTACTATGAGGGAATGTGCAGGCAATTGCCCAATTCAACATATACAAAAAAAAAAAAAAACATTTTTACTACTTATTATTATTATTATTATTATTTTTAACAATGCTACAATTATCTACCGCACTCATTACATGCATGATCTTATTGTATGTAAAACAAATCTGATTCGTTGAATTATAACAAGATAATATTTTATTGTACATGATAACATACACTAACTTTGTGAATGACCAAGTTACATAGAAAATATGCAAAGGGTGATAGTTCAAAACTTAGACATAAGTGGCATTCTGATTCAAATATGCAAGAAGAAAATTTATCTAGTGTCATTTAATAATAGAAAAATAAATAATATCAGATGGAGTTTTTGGGCTGAGTAAATTCTTAAAATACTAACACTTCTTCGTTATTTTAAAAATACTCATTTACTTGTGAAATCAGCATTGGTTTTACTAGTTGAAACTGTAACAATAGAAATAATTTTTTAACAATGAAATTCATAAAGAATCAATTAAGTAACCAAAATAGAAGATTAGTGGGTAAAAAATTATTTGGTAATGTATATTCGAAATGACATATTTGATAGTACCAATAATGAGTATATTATGCAAAAACAAAAAAGAGTCTATTATGTTATGAATCTAAAATATGAAACCCAATATCTCCATCTATCATATAGAGAACTACAACGGTTAATAGGTACTGCATTGTTCTAGCTCTTGCATCGCATGGCTATTCAAGGCTCTAAATTTCGAGAAGAAAAATATTATTCTTACAAAAAATTTATACAAAATTTACATATAAAATTATGTGACAGTGGCAGTTTTGTAATTAAAAGTCATTTTAGTAGGTGTTTGTTTTAAAGTAAAAAGCTTTCATTAAGACACATCATTTTGTATAAAAATTTTGTATAAATTTTTTGTTTGTATTGCATCACCCTTTGGAGAATCTCTGTCTCAATTCATATGATCCTCAAAGGGCTATGATAATGGGCCACCTGCAGTTAATGCAGCTGTTTGTATAACACTACTAAACTAATTAAGCAAAAAATTAACTAAAAAAAAGCCTGTTTTACGGCATAATAGAAATGAAATGCATTCAATTAGGTTTCCATTATTACAATCACACATAAGATATTACTTACCTTAATAATTACACCTTAACAGTCAAGTCTTCTCTTCTTTACTGTCATCTGTTACACGTTGTTACAGATTACTGTAATGTACTAGGTAAGGTGTTCCTAATTTAATGTTTAGCCATAATCCAACACTCTTTGTTTATAGTTTCTTGTCCCCAAAGCTATCTATAAAAGAAAAAAAGGGCTGCTCTTAAAAGAAAAAAAAGGCTCTTTGTTTATAGTTGTTGTTTTTTGCTAGTTTTTTTTTAACGTTAAATAAAATCGTGAGTTTAAATAAAATAACATTATTAGTTAGATTTGAGTGATTAACACTTGGCATAGTGAGTTAAAGAGTTTGAAGAATTCTATATATTAAGATTTAGAGGGAAGCCAGACCTCATCTCTCACATAGTGGTAGAGTCTCCTTATTAATTAGGTGAGGGACCCACTCCATATGAGAGAAAAAACAATGACACGAGATGCTCCAATAACACTAATTAATTTCTCTTAGAAGGCGGTTTATTGTTTTAGGGTGATATGCTTAAAACTCAGCTAAATCGTTATGTACATTTTTTTTGTAAACCTTTTGTTATTTGTATATCATTGTCCATCTCAAAATAATTCAGCACCTAAAATAAGTACATTTGACTACGACGATGTTTTAATCAAAAGTAATGTTATGCGTAAATTAATTTATCGATTTGTTTTCTCACTCTAAAATACAAGGCAATGAGAACTACATTAATAAACGAATGTGAAACCCATTTACTTGCGTGAATGAATTAAGAAATTGGTTTATGTATAGCATTTATGGTTAGTTAATCAATTAGCTCCAACTCTCTAGAGAAAGCCTATATAAACTCAAGAAGAACACAACTCACAAGGCATCCTCACCAGCCTTCCAACTTCTTTTCACAAACCTAAACTCCATTTGAAGCTCCATTCTCTTCATCAGTAATGGAAAAAGCCAAGGTCATGTTCGCTTTTGCTTTCCTTCTTGCATTAGCCTTTTCTTATGGAGTTAGATCTACAGAGGAAAGGCAGGTCATGGAAGATTTTCAAGCCGAAGCACCATATCACAGTACTACTCTTGGTACTGCTGGTGAGCTTGTCGGTGAAGAAGATTTTCGACCCACTACACCAGGTAACAGTCCTGGTGTTGGTCATGATTCTACTCCACCACCCATCCATGGATCTTCAAGTGTAGATCTACTTTCTTAGTAATTCAATGTGTTTCAATCCTAGCATGAATGGACCTCTCAATGTAAGTCCCAATAATAAGAATAAATGAACAAAAAATGTTTTAGGTCTCTTCTCTCATTGTTTGTTGTCACCAACTCCTTTGATGCTTGAAAATGTTTTCTCCTTTTTTTAGGGTAATTAGACTATTTGTCTCCATGTGATTTGAGCGAAAATTATATGATCCCATGTGATTCAAAAAAAGATACATAATACTTTGTTATTTGAACTTATAGGCTAAATGGACTAAATCATGACAGGTTAGGTGAAATAACAAAACTACCCTACATATTAAGTTTAGCCCTTTATTATGGCCTAAAATGGCAAAATCAACTTTTTGATAGTTCATTTTGAAAAGATGAAATGACAAAAATGTCCATGTAACACAATCATAGATAGTTCTAACGATTTCTATTCATTTTGTAGTCAAATCTAGACCATATAACGGTTACATGTTTACTTTTGAACCACAAATGATCATGTGATTTTCGCTCAAACCACTTGAAGGATACCAAGCTAATTGAAATTTAAAAATTATAAGATGATCCAAAGTCCATATAAAAATTAAGTTGGGAGCTTTACAAGGATCAGGACTTTTTGTGATGGCCACGTTGCCTTGCAATTAGTGGAGTAGCCGTCGTCGCAAGTGATCTTTTGCGACGGTCATGCAACAACAAAATTGGTGAGATAAAAAGCCAATGTCGTAAAAAGTTTTTACAACGGCTTTATGCGACGTCTACTTTTTTTTGCAACAGCAAAATAACGGTTACAAATACCCCAATGCCCAGCCAACTTTTTAGTTACGTGAGGAGCCGTTGCAAAAGGCTAGTTTTTATAATGGGATTTGCGACGTCTCCCTTATACCCTCACAAATAATGGCCTTTTGCCACGGCAAAGTGACAATCACAAATACTTCCGTTACAAAAGGCCCATTGCATGGTTGGAACTCTTTGGGAAGTTGGTTCACTGTGGGGTTTTAAGATTCTAGCTATTTCTTGTGATGATTGACGTGATTATGACCATGGCCTATTGTCACTTGGCAAGTTAGTTTTCTTTTTCTTTCTTTCTTTACCGAGAAAACCATTGGAATTGTCACACATTAATACTAAACTAGAAGGTCTTACAACCCATCCCCACGTCTAGAGGGAAAACTGTTTTTCTTTTTAAAAAAATTTGTTTCCATCTATACTTTTTAAAATATTTTTAATTTATATCCCTGGAAACTATTAATTGTCCTTTTAGTTTAAATAGTTATTTTGCTTTAAAAACTCATTTATATATCTTATATACATTATATCTATATATGAAAGCCAAGTATTCAATTATCAATTGGAAAAGAAATTTGGAGTTATTATATAACGATTGCCCCCAAATAAAATTTTGGGCTCTGCCACTACCCATCAAACTCATACTAGCCCCCTCACTACTGGGTTTTATTTATCGGAGTTTTTAACAAACCTCATATACAACAAGCATAAACGGGGTTATTGTAAGGGTGCTTTTTTAAATTCTGATAATAAATATTTACCGACATTTATTTTTTGGCCTTTCATTAAACCCTGCGAATACCCTATTAAAACGACTTCATTTCCGTTTGAAGTAAAAATATGTTTTTCTAGAACTACGTTGTTTTGTAGTTTGTGTACACAAAACCTATGGGTGGGCTCATTTTTCAATTTGCACCTTTCACAAACCCGATGTCTACACTCTAGTTCATTGTTGTCCACCCAATTGAAAGCAACCCTCTCTCTTCCTTCTCCGATTGATGCTCTGCCTGCTGGTTGTTGAAGCAAGGTAAGGTTGTTCCTCTCTCTCTCTCTCTCTCCTTTTAGTTTTCTCTCTAGCTCACACACTCTCTCTCTTCCATCGTTTGCATGTCTTGCCCTAGCCTTCACCGACTTCTGCCATAACCCATGACCATCCTTTGATATAGTTTGCCGGTTGGATAAAGGTTAGTTTCCTCATTCTTTCTCCATCTGATTTATTCGTTATTCTCCTTCTACATGCTATATTTTTGTTTGTTGTGGGACTTTGTGTTTATGATTTATTTGTTATTCTCCTTCTACATGCAATATTTTTGTTTATTGTGGGACTTTGTGTTTATGATTGGGATTGATTTCCACATTCATACAGATTGTTCCTACGAAATTGCAGCTAAAACATAGATTATGCTAGCTTGCTACGAAATGGTTACTTCATGATCATGCATGCAGAGTTATGTATATATCATATGTTTAAGTTTTGGTCTTATTTTTCTCAAGAAACAGGCAAATCCTTTTCCTTCGGGTCAGATGATTTAAATGGCTCCCAAAAACAATCAAAATGGATTCGATAATAGATATGCTTTCTTTATTTCAGTTTTTCCTTCCTAAAATGTCAGTTCACGGCTTCCATTAAGATGTTGAGTTCAATGGGGCCAGGGCCGGCTCAACACTAATTGAGGTCTAAGGCAAAAATTTTTGATGAGGTTTTTTTTTATTCCATAGTACTGTGAAATTTGTTTTTAAAATTAGAAAAATATTACAACTACTGGTTTGTTTATCGAATTATCATCATAGATAGACACAAGTGATTGAATCTCTCATGTATTGGATAACGTAGATTCCATCACTTTGTCTCCATCCGTGATTATAATTCGGTAAAAAAAGCTAGTTGCTCTAGCATTACTTTTAAAATTATATTATTTTGTGTTTTGATGAGGCTTTTTACAACTTAAAAATTGATATAATACTAGAAGTATACAACAATAAAATCTCACTTATCACTATATGATTATAGATATAGATGAAAACTTGAATTTGGTACAACTTCTACAACATGACATTCAAAAATTACAACTGAATTAGTAATATTTTTACTAATAGTGACAAAAAAAATAATAAAATAAGATAAGTTATGAAAAGGTAATAACAAACACAAGGTATTCAATACCAAGATAAAATATTAATTTTTAATAGCATCAAATAAAAGAAAGAACTATTTTACTAACACCAAAGGGAAAAGTACTACAAGAGGATATGTTAGTAGAAAAAATGAATTATCTAAGATGCTGAGTTATTTGAAATTGATGGTTGTCAATAATTTATTTTTAGTTTTTGTTACGTATAGAGTGAGAGAGAGTTTTATAGTTTTAGACTTGTAGCATTTATGAATTTCTTATTTTGTAGAGGGAGAAAGTGTTGTTTAGGGTTGAGACTTTTGACTTGCCTTATCTTGAAAAAAAAAAAGCGATAATCATTACTTAATTTTTTATTTAATTAATTTCTTAAAATAAATTAATGTAGATAATTTTAGGCTTTTTTTTTTTTAAGATGAGAGGCCTTTTACAAAAGAAAATATGTAAAAATCATTTTACATTAAAATTATAATATATTATTTTGGGGCCCTAAAAAAATTAGGGGCCTTAGGCTATCCCCTTGATCACTTAAGGCTTAAGCCGGCTCTGAATTATGGGGCATATGAAAATTGTTGATAATATCAATTTCATTTTGTGCTACCTACATGTCCTAGGTGGTTAAGAATTTGATTTTATGATAATGGTTGCATGGTTGGTTACCAGCCTTTTTTAGTAGCTTGAAACATGTTCATTGGTTGTCTATTTCTCTGGGCTAATATTTTTCTATTCAATCCACAATGTTGCAACTATGTCTATTCATTTGTTTAAATCTTATCTGATATGATTGCATTTTAAAATTATAATATTAATTTTGTCAATCCCACGGTTGGAAAATACTTGTGTTTTATATTATCTCATAGTGTTATTTTTTCTTATATAATTCAGGTACAAATGCCCCCAAGGAAGAAGTGTAAAAGCATGCAGTTCTTTCCGAAGAAATAGTTATGACAGTATCCCAAATTTTAGGAACATTGCATTTTGGGTGATATGCTGAAGATTATGGATTATTATGGATTTTATTAGCCTACTATGAAGAGTTATGGATTTTAGTTTGTTATAGAAAGTCATATAGTTCTGTTAGAGGAAGTAATTGTTGCGGTGATGTCCCAACTTTTAGTAGCATTGCATTTTGGGATGTATGCAGATTATTAAGAATTATTATTGATGGTTATGAAATTTAGGGGGCTTTTGTTTTTTATTCATATGGATGTGGATGTGAATGTGGATGAGTTCTATTAATTCGGTTGTATATTGAGAACCGGTGAAACAATGTATTAAAAATATTTTATATTTATTATTAGAAAAATAAGTTTTTTATAAATAATAATTTCCGGCGTTTTTTGGCCAAATGCCTTTAATACCAATATCACAATGCTGGGGTTTTGTTTTAAACTTTTAGCGGTATTTATATAAACCCCACTTGTACACTTTTCTAGGTTTCACAAAAACGGCCGTTTTAGTGAATTATTGGGTGTTCGCAAGTGCCGGCAATGTATTAGAAAAGGCCATAAATGCATTTGCCATTGCCGGAATTCAATCCAGCTAAACCCCATTGCGAACCCCGGTTGTCTTGGGGGTTTCAAACACCAGTTAGCTTTTTTTGGGGTGACTATAAACGGGGGTTTGAGTAAACGCCATGACAAACGCCGGCAAAACCTTTGCCAGGGTTTTTAAAGCTTTTTACCGGCTGTTTACAAACCCCGAAATTTTCCTGTTTTGTTGTAGTGCCTCTTTAGTGAAGAGGTTGCCAAACTTGTCCTAACAGTGAGGAGATGATTTTTATTTGAATATATCTCGATCTCTTACGTCTATAATTTTCCTTTAATTACTATCCAGTCTCTACATATTTTTATAAAAATGTTTATGAAAGTGAAAATTAACAATCCCACTTTTTTTTTTTTTTTTAAACAATCATAATGGTAGCATTGACAAGTAAGCATTTTATGTTATAACAGTAAACCCTTATTACATATATGATTAATGTGAACTATAGTCAATATTAAATATTTCTACCATAAAAATATTAAATTTTTTTTGATAAAATATAATTTTATATAATAGGTAGGATGATTCTAATTTGGAAGGAAAAAAAAAATTAGTGAAAATGAAGCACAATATTTTTAGGTACTATATCCGTTATGATTTTTACCTTCTGTATATTTGATGTAGCACAATACTTTAGCCCGATGGACCGTCCGAGGGATTGAGAATTTTTTGGACTTAATTATGTTAACGAATGGGCTTTGGAGTTTTGTTTAAAACCCGGTCCATTCCGAAATATATGGAAACAGCATATTTATATATACTAATATATTATGTGTATTTGGATTTTATGTTATTAACTTTGTTTTCATAGAAAAAATATCTATTAAAAGAGCTAATTATAAGATTTTAAACTTGACTTTAGTCAGTAAAAAAAACGCTACCCACTTTAATTAACACATCATTTATGTTTAATTTTTAACAAGTATTTTTAATAAAACATTTGAGTTAAATGGGTAGACTTGGACGACATGAGACACTTTAGTTTATGAATGATATGGACCTAATCCTCATTAGAGTTTTTTTTAAAAAAATACTTGTTTTCTTTTCTGAGCTTGTATTGAGTCATATCAGAAGTAAGATATATCTATATCTATACTATTATAAAGCAAACCCTGGGTTTGGTGAAGCTGGTGAAGCTCCGAATTCAAAAAAGTATCACTTTTAGATATAGACCAAAAAGTCCTTAAAAAATACATAAATTATTTATATTGTGCATATCTTTATCTAACTCAAAGGATAAAAGAGTAAAATATTAATTTAAATTTTATAACCACCCACTAATTATTTCCTATTTTTTCTCTCGCTCCAACTAACTACCCACAAAGTGGGGGCACCTCTTCTAGTATATATATATATATAGTAATAGAACCCCATGTTAGGGTTTCGTAAGTTGGATTGCCTTGCAATTGAGGTGGAACTCCATACCTAAGTTCTACAATAGACGTTGGAGTGGCGCTATTTGCAGGGTTGTTTGGGCTTTTTGCCGGGATAATTTGACAAATTAATGGACAAAAGTATTCTTCGGAAGTCATTAGATAATTTTAAAGAGCAGTTTTGCTCACTCACAAAAACAATTCCCAGAACAATAAAGTCACGTTTATATATTGATGCAAATTGAAACGATCACATAGCACGCGCATCACATGTGTGAGCCTAAGATTTATTTCCTCATCTATGAGCAAAAGTTTGGCATAGTTTGAAGGTGATCAGCTGCTTCAATATAATGGGAGAAAACGGGCAGTTCATCTCTCTCTCTCTCTCTCTCTCTCTCTCTCTCTCTCTCTACATATATATGTATATATATTGTATTGGGAAATGGTATTGATTCATGAGAATGTTTTGATCGAGTTGTGTCGGCTACAATGCTAGCTTAGGTGTAAAAGGAACTATGATTGTGGCTTTTCACCAAATAAAAAAAAAAAAAGAAAGGAGGAAAAAAACTGTTGTTCTATTAAACAAAGTATTTCCTAGTAGATGGATTTTACTATTTTAACTGAAGTGCAATTAAATAAATAATACCATATTAAATGGATATGATTTTTTTATCATATGAAAATACACACACAGAGCAAACATCGAAACGAAAGCACTCTTTCGAATCCGATTATTTAAGCTGTTTTTTTAATTTTAATCCTTACGTTTTTTTTTTTATTATCAAAAGTCAATTTTGTATATTTTAATAGACTTTTAGGTTATTTTTTTAACTTTTTACTGAAACTAAAAAAAATAAAAAAATAAAACTAATTATTTAAAAAACTATAAGTGACTCAATTAAATAACCTAGCTTATAAGCTGATCCAAATGATCTAATAGCACTTCAATGTTTGTTAATCGAATTGCTCTCACACAAAATTGGCTTGTTTTTTTTAATTTTATAAATTGACCCTTCCAACAAAACTTTCGAATTTGGGAGCTATTCCTATAGCTTTATCTCAACTAATATGTAACGATACTACAAGTGTAGGAAGTCCAATGCAGAAATCTGTCAGATCCAAAACACCTTATATCTATATATGTGTGTATCGATACAAAGCTAGTTTAAGCAACAAGGCTAATAATAGAGGGGATTCATTTTATAAATCATGATGCCATTGCCTTACTAGTTTTGACACAGCATAGAGAGAGAGAGCAATTAAGAATATCTCCAAGGGCTCTTTAAAGTGGCTCATTTTAACTATTTTAGAGAGTTAAACTTGAAAAATAACCCTACAATGGGCTCTCTGTTTTAGAGAGTATCACTTTGGCTCTTCAAATGTAGAGAGTCAAAAGTGGCTCTCTAAACTTTAAATAATATTATTTCACAAATCTTTCTTATTCTCTTTTCTCTTTTCTTGAGGTAATTGTTAAAAAAAATAATAATAATTTATGAGGTGAGTAACTAAAACAGATAATAGGATTGGAGAATTTTTTAAGAAGTGACTAGTTAAAATAAATAATAGAGTTTTTAAATGTATTTTAACTAGTTGAAGATGCTTTAATGTCGGCAGCAACCGTACTGGTAAAGTGGTACAAAACTATTAGTCTATTAATAATGTGATTATTAACCACTGACGTCCGCGGCAGCAACCAGCTGCATGTACAACTCCACTCCATAGTTTGAGCCCTAGATATGTAGAGATCAAGAGAGAAAACTCTGAACCAGCAGTTTCATAATATCAAATCGCAAAAAAGGGTATATGTTATGAAGAGCTCCAATCTAAAATTCAAACCTTGCGAATTTATAAACAATTCATTTAAAGTTATGTAGGCGTCAGACAATATAACATTTTGGATCTCCCAACTCTAGATTGGTCAATTCTATATTTAATAGAAAATTTAAAATTTAAAATTTCATAATAAAAATTTAAAATTTTGAAACTTATAAATTGTGTGATTTACACAAGCAGATCATCAAATTATTTGATTGATCAATAAACATGTCTAAAATGGCCCAATTCTCATACTTGAGACAACCAAATGAGCTTAAAAAGTTGTAGACATTCATGACTTCTTTTTTTTTTTTGCATTGTTAAACAGCGCAATTTTTAGGTTGTATATGAGGAAATTGTTAAATCCTCACTCATTTCTAATGAATTTATAGATCCTTTTTGACACGATGGATCCCATTAACATGAGAGGACTATGGATCTATCAATAAGAGCTATAAATTTAAGAGGTCCATTTAGTAATTTCAATCTTTTTTAACGAGTTTATGTTTGAGACTTTTTGAACCATTTGAGGGTGGCTCTTAACACAGCAGTGAGATTACTCCTATTTTATCTAAATTTTACGCGTTCAAAACAGAGAAACAACCAATTTCACACTTAGGTATAAGACTCTGTATATTAAATTACTAGAAGAGTAGCACGCATTATGTGCACGTGCACTACACCCAATACTCTCTCTACTACTAATTAATTTAGTAATTGACATTTAAAGAATTTGAAGAAGCAGTTTAGTGAGAAATTTTATATAATTACCCTTGAATATAAATTACGTAAATTTTTTACTATGGGTCATTTTTGTCAAAAGAAAAAAGTCTTAGCAAATTGGAGGCTTGACCAAACCCAAAGATTTGCTTTCTAATAGTATAGATTTCCAAATCCAACAGCGGTGAAAACCGTTGCACTAGAATTCTTTTTGCCTTTGGATCCATTTGAAATTTTCAAAAAAGTTTGCCACAACTTACCACAAAGTTGGCCTTTAGGCTCACAAAGTGCCATTGGAATTTGAACATTGCTCTTATTTTGTCACAGCCAGCTACCACTGTTCACTACTGCTAGCTTTATTGGATTCACTACTGTTCAATATCCATCAAATGACTCCAAAGATAAGAAGGATACCTTTATTTCTCAATCTTCAAAAATCTCTCCATTCGGCCCTGATCTTGGTGCACTTTGGCATGTCCATTAACAGTTACATTTCACTGGGTCTTGTACCAACACAACCATTGTCACTACCTCAAGCAGCTTCGTGATGTGATGAATTGAATTTGTTAAAACTATATTATGCTATACAACTAGAAATTAAATTCAAACAAAATTTATTATCAGAATGATGTGACTGAAAGATATTATTTACTTTAGCAAAAAGCACTCATCATGATGACACTTAATCACAAAAAATGGTATTACGATATCATTATGCAAGAATTTTTTGTATAAATTCTTTGAAAAAATAGTATTTTTCCTAGTAAAAGTGAGGCCACATTTATTTTGCTAGATGAGATAAGAGATGGCCAATATTGAGATAGGATTACAAATTAGGCAGAGGGTAATTCCATAATTTAATCTCTAATCCCGACTCCTCAAATTTTTTATTTTGCTCTTTCTTATTATTTTTTATTTGGTGTAACAGAATAAAAGGTCCTGTCCAAATTACTTATATCAGCCCCTTTTGCACAGCTAAAAGCGGGATAAGGTCGGACAAAGGAATAGTACTAACCAAATGCTACAGTTTTCTCTGACGAAACAAATTTAAAAAATTTTAAGTTAAATAATCCTGTTATTATTTATACGCAATGCAAAAATGATTCTTCAACCCTAAATCCTATGACCATATATCCCAAAACAAGCCTTACAAACTTAATTGTTCAATCCATCTAATGTCATGTTTGGATTTTGAATTTCTCGAGATAAAAGAAAATAAAAAGAAACCAAAATTACTTATACATGTTCATGTTTTACAATTATAATCAAATCATGATAATTAATGATTTTTTTTAACAAATACATATTTATTTTGTTCTTATTAAATTTAACTTTTTCCAGTTTATTTTCCTTTTTTCTGTGTTTCCTTTTTCCTAATACCTTAACCACCACTAAAACAGACACAGGTCACGCACAAGGAAAGGAAAGGAGAGCCAAACCAAAGCCAAAGCCAAAGCATCATGGTTTTTGCATGGCCTAGGCGGGGCTTGAATGGCGTGACAGATATTACTACGAACATCTTAAAGTATCGCATCTTTTTATTCAGTCACCTAACTCTGATGAGCCATAATTGAAAGGAATGCTATTCTCGAGACGGGTTGATGGCAAAGGCTCAGACCCACATTTACTATAGCCCTTTATTACTAACTGTCCCACCACCCTTCTCACCGTCCATAAATAGCAAAGCCAATTTACCAACACTAGCTCAAAGTCGAGCTATCTGAAAGTACTTGGTTTGAGAGAGAGAGAGAGAGAGGAATGGCAAAGTGGTGTGCAATTTTTGTGCTTGCACTAGTACTAGTTCATGCCACTGCGAGAAATGTGCCTAGTGAGCAAACCAACACTGTGAATGTACCAAATGCCGTGGCAGCTAACGGCAAGGGCGTCAAGGACAAAAAGTGTGGTGTTGCCTTCGCCGGCATAGGTGGTGTTGCTGGGGTTGGTGGGGTCGGCGGAGTGATTCCGCTCGGTGGCATCGGTGGACTCGGTGGACTCGGCGGTGTGGGTGGGCTTGGTGGTGCAAGTGGGCTTGGTGGGCTTGGGGGAGCTGGCGGATTGGGTGGCGCTGGAGGTGGCGTTGGTGGTGCAGGCGGTGTCGGCGGTGGAGTTGGCGGTGGGGTTCTGCCCTAGATATGTCTTAGTTTCTCAATTTCACCAATGCATTAGTTTGTGGTTTTTGTTTGTGTCCAATGTTCTAATGTTTGTCTTTTGGTTATGATAGTAGAAGTCGCTTGGTTTTGCTATGTTATGTTTGCAAGTCATTGTAGCTCTCTTTGAATTTGAATGCATGCTGTTTTTTCTAATGTGTCAAGTGAGTTTTTAAGCTCTCCTTCACTTGGGTTTCTTCATTTCTTTTCATTATAACTCGTTTACTAACGAAAATGTAACAGCTTTATGCCTTAAGGAAAGAGTAGAAGAAAGAAAAGAAAAGCAACCAAAAAAAAAGGGAAATACAGCATGAAAACATATCTTGCCCCTGATTTTGTGATGTAAGGATTGGACTGAGCCAAATTGCTTTGGGATTAGACAATCATGAATTCATATTAATTTTATTTATATGGATGAAATGAAAATAAGCACCACCTGTTTGGAACTTGGGAGAGGGGAGGGGAGGGAAGAAAATTTTAAAAATTTTCTCTTCCCTTGTTTGATTTTACTTAGGAGAGAAAGGAAAGGGAAAGGGAAAATAAGGCAAAAAAAAAATACATTCTCCCTCTCTCTCTCTCTTTCTCTCCCTTTTCCTTTCATTTTCCCTATATTTTCTTTAAAAAATCAAACAAGAAAAGGAAACTAATTTTCTTTCTTTTTCTCTTGCCCTTCCTCTCCCCCATGTTCCAAATAGGCTGTAAAAGCTCCTCTCATTAGCAGCCATGGCCACCATCCCCTCCTCCTCCAATGCCTCCAACCAACCCTACTCCACCAGCCCCACATCCACTATACCCACTACTAATTCCTCCCAAACCCTCCCCCAGAACCACCATTGCCACGGCCACTGAATGCTCCATAATCTCCATTATGACCATCGTTGCCTCTGCTAAGTAAACCCTAGAAGAACACAAGCACTAGGGTTAGAACAAGAAATGTAAAATATGATTGATTCATATTTGCAGCTAACACAGTTGTATGAGGAGACCAGCTAGCATTTGTATAGATCAAGCTACAGAAGAGGCCAATGCAGTTCACTTCTCTGTGAATAAGACACCAAAAAAAAAAAAAAAAACCAGAGTTTGCATGGGGCATGCACGTGAATCTAGCATGAGCTGGTCTTTGCTTTTCAGCAACATGCATTTGTACGAACTTGTACGTGATTCTGATCAGAATGGGTGCTAACCTTTTTGGTTCCATTGTCCTTACATTCGCAAACTGTTTGTACTGTTTTTCTGAATTTGCAATGAGAAATCCCAGTCCTGATGGGTTACACAGATGAATAATGTACTATAAATCTAAAAATTATACAGAATGATTTGGTTGAATTGAGGATATGCTATTCAATAAAAAAATTTATTATAAAATGATGTAGTTGAGTGAGAGTTTTATTTTTTTGACAATAGGTATTTTTCTTTTTATAAGTACGATTTATAAACAAAACTTTTGTACAAAAATTACAAAAATTTTATATAGTCATTTCATTTCAAACCAATCACCAGGTCGGCTCAAGACAATTTGAACCCTAAGGCGACAACTCTAAATGAGGCTTTTTATATTTTTTATTTGGTGTAATTTTTTATTTTACATTTTTTTTGGTTAAATTGGTTTTTTTATTGGAAATTAACTAGTGTGTTGATTATGGGCCTTCATGTTACTAACCCACCTTTATTTTATTTGGACCTTGTCCTTTCAAAAAAAATGTGTGAAAACTATATAGGGATTTAACTATAGCACATAAAGTTTAAAAGAATTTGAGCCTTCAATGTAAAAAAAAAAAAAAAAAATCTGTTGAACAAATTTGTTTAAGTTAAGTGCAGTTGATTTTAGACCGGTCTTTTTAATCATCTAGACTGAGGATTTTTTCAAAAAAAAAAAAAAAAAAGAATTGTGGAATGCCTTAATTATAGCGTGCAAAGTTCTAAAAAATTTAGGGCCTTCAAAATTTTTTCTTTTGCACAATTTATGTATTGGTTAAACAAGTATTCCTTAATGAAATTTATTAGTATAGTTGATTTTGGGTTTTCCTTTTCCAACGAGCCTTTTTTTCCTCACCTAAATCAGGGTTTTTCCATTAATAAATAAAAAAACTTATGTAATAATTTTCAAAAAATTAGGAGCGTAAGATAAGCGCCTTGCTTGTCTAGGGGTAAAGTTGGCTCTGCCAATCACTCTTTTGGCTCATAATTTTAAAAATGTCACTCTCGCATCATTTTGATAGAGTTTTTTGTATAAAAATTATGCCTCCGACAGATCAAACTTTTGACCTTCTATCTAAAGATTGAAGACTTAAGCTACAACTTGGTGTCAAAGTTCAGAAAAAACAATTTTGTTGGATCACCTAGCTCTGTGTACTAAATAGTAAATAATGACATTTATTTGATTTTTTTATGTTTTATTTTTAACCGACATATGACTAGTATTTGTTAGGCGTCTCCCTTATTCATCTATTTTCTTGTTTGTTTCAAAGACTTTGAGCATATTATGGAAGGTAGTTTTTCCGAAGCATCAAAAAAATAATGGAAGGTAGTCCTCCTCTAGAATTTGCATCTAATATCTTTGGTAAATCCACTTAGATGAGTTAGTCGACACCTTTAATGACATGGTATTAAAACAAGATACATGTATTTATGTAGAGAGAGAGAGAGAGAGAGTAATGCTAAATAAGCATATATATATACATATAATTTATATACAAAATGATGTAACTAAATAGAGAGCTATCACCCTTAAATAAAATATTCACAAAGTTGACTTTTAATTATAAAAATATCGCTACCACATTATTCTAGTAGAGAATTCTGTATAAAAATTTTGAAAAAATATAATTTGTCATACTTATGCACATATATATGTTTGATATACTTTGGTGTGGGGTTTATTTATTTATTATTTTTTTTTTTTGCATTTTGAAATGTGTTAAAGGATTGCCATCGGCCACTGGTTTTAATAGGCCCAAGTATGCCACCAAATACAGGCCTAACTTTTGTTTTCCTGAGAACAGCCACATGGTTGTTTAAACGGGCTTAATAACTTTGCTTGGGTTTAGACAATGATAGGCCCAACTTTATTGTTTGCTAGACCTATTGACGGGTCGACCAAACTTCTGTTTCAATAATGGGCCTGTAGGTTGAAGTTCGCCCAATAACAACGACTAGGCTAAGTGACAAAGAAGCCAATCCCATGTGTACTTTGGAGTGAGCCCATTACATGTACCCACATTCACTTGGTGGGTCCTAGCTAAGGTGGTAGCTATCAGTTAGCGAGAAATTACTTAGAAAAGTTGTTATTTTTATTATCTTAAAAGTTAGGTTAATCAACTTATTGTTATTTTGATTATTGCAAAAATTAAGTCAATCAACAAAAAATAAGAACATGTGTTTATTTTTAATAGGTTAGGCACACTACGTCAATGTGCTAATGTGGTGTTTCATACCTACTAAATAACATCTCGTGACTAGCGCCTCTTGCAGAATGATATGCCTCATTGTAGTCTTATTATTTTAAAACAAAAGACGTATCACTTAGAGCTTTATGATTCAAAAAAACATTGTTATCACATCATTTTTTATGAGATTCAAACTTTTTGTTCGAATAACATTTGCACATATGGTGAATCCAACAAAAGTACAACACTATGAAAATATTAATAGAGTTAGGATTAAAATTTATGCCCTTGTTATGAAAAATTGTCACATGAGGCCATCACATTCATATGTCGACTCCTGTTGTAATTTAAGTATTTGTATAAATCTGTAAAACTCAACATAAATGCTAAAATATGGTATTTTGACCACCAAAATTACCTCCAGCACTAGAGCGAAAACCACTGCCACCTCGAGAGCCCGAACCACCTCCACCTCCACTGCTTTTTTCCCACCCAAATCCTTAACTTGTTCTAGAACCCGAACCACCACTTGCCACCACCGCCTCCATCACCTCCACCAGCATGAATGTAGAAAACAATAGTGGAGGGTGTGTAGATTGGACGTACAGGGCATGCTAATCAGAAGGTTGACCAAACCAGCTATATGCACCTTAAGTCACAATTGCCTCAAAAGCTTAAGTTATTAGAGAATAGATCCAATAACATATAATAATACTCTCGTGTGCAACTCTGTTTTACATGTGCAGAGACAAACAAAGTGATCAATAAAGGCATGAACAAAACAATGGTGGAGGGCTTGTCGATAGGACGAAGAGGGCAATGCTCATAAAATGGCTGACCAAACCAACTACATGCATTTTTTCTACACGTTCAGTCACAATTGTCCCAAAAGCTTAATTTATTAAGCAATGACGTAGACAGACTAGGTAACCAAAACTCTAATAGTATGTTAAGTCACCAATTATCTCAAAAGTTTAAGCTCTTAGAAAATGAGTTTAACAATTTATATAAAGTCAATAATAATCACCCAAAATGCCCTCTATGGGCTTTTTTTTTTCTTCCCCAAGCTGACATGTAAATATTTAAATTTTTTGTTGCATTTATTTATAATTTCATAGGACTAGGCAATTAATATGAACAGTACAAAACCTTCTAGATCTGTGAAGTCATATCTTAACCCTTTTATTTATTTTTAATTTCAAGGTATAAGATAATACAATTACAACCCATAAATATAAATATATAGAGGATCAACGTATTTATATATCATTTATTATATCTGCTATCTCAGCCTTTATGTATGACATTTTTTTCTTTTCTTTTTTTTTTTTTTAAATTTTACCTATATTTGAATATTCTATTCATTAGTTGCTTTTTGATATATTCTATTATTTTTGGATATATCACCGATATATTCAGTTTCTTAGCCTTAGCATTATTATGATAAAGATTTTTTGAGATATTAGTCGTTATATATTTGCAAATATTGTTTTTGTTTCTCCTCTTGTTTAAGATATTCTACTATTCTAGCTATATATCTCTGAAATTTCAAATCACAGCTTGAATCGAACAACTTTAGTTTCATTTTGGGTTTAATTTGACCTAATAAAGTTCAAATTCAATTCATCTTTGCGCACAAAAACCTCTTTTAACTTTGGATTGAGTTTGGGTTAGCCTTCAACATGACCCGAATTCAACTTCTACCTTTAAACGTAGAAGGCCATGATTGTATATTTGTTAATGCTCCTTTATTATTATTATTATTTTCTCTAGGACTAATAAAAAAGGAAAAAGTTCTAGGTGGGGGCTAAACAGAAAAGAGAGAAATTGTAGCGCAATAGTTGTAAAAACAAAATATTCAAGGGTGAAAATCTAAATATGGATATGGGTTTCCCCCTTCTTTCAGCTTGCTGAAGGCGGGAAAGCGAAGCGAGAGTCCGAGAGATATATAGAGAGAAAGGGAAATGCAAATAGAGAGAGAGAGAGAGAGAGAGAGAGAGAGATGTCGGGAGAGAGGTCAAGCAACGAGTTGCAGAGCTTGCTGGAAGCCATCACATCTTCAGATGTAAGCTTATTTTGCACTCTTGATGAAATGATTTCATTCATTTGACTCAGTATACATATACGTATATACATATATTTAGTGGATTTAAATGCATCAATTAACACTTTCACGAAACTCGTTTGTTCATTTCTCCATCAATTCGCCAAATCTCAACAATCCGTATGTATTTATGGAGGTGTGATAATCGTTTTAGGGTTTTCAAGCAAGTGGTTTCATTGTTTCCAATTCATTAATCATTTGTGTAATTCGATAGAGACAATGACAGAGATTCTTAGAAGTATTAGAATCGCAAAATTTTGGCGAACAGATTGAAATTTAGAAAGAATTCAGGAGACCTTGAATTTACACGAATTTGTAAAGCATTGAGGACGCCTTGAATTTACACCTAATCATTTGTATATGTAATGATGGCTTATTGAAAATGTAACTGTCGGGCCACTTAAATTTACTTATTTATGCCACCTGAATTACAGTGGCCCTTTCACTTCTCAGTTAAGTCTAGCCTACCTTGCTAGCATGAATTCTGATTAATAGTAGTCTTTTGGTATTGATGGTGCGCCTTGCATCATGGGTTTGAAACACGAAAACAATCTCTCCAAACTTGGGGGCAAAAGTTGGCCTGGTACATCAAACCCTCCCCAAACCCGCAGTGGCAGGAGCCTTGTGCACTGGACTGCACTTAGTGGTCTTTTGGTAGTGCTCTCTCTCTCTCTCTCTCTTCCACCCCTCGACGATTTTGTATGTGCCCGGAGTTATAGTGTCAAAGAGGTGAAGGTTGCTCTTTGCTATCCTCCACTGATTCTTAATTGTATTAAACGGTTAGTAGGTTGATATCAATAAATGAAAATCATTATCAACACCACCGAGTGGCTTGTTCAGTAGATAAGAATTCGGATCTCCTTGCTCAATGCTTGGGTCTGAGTCTCTATAGCCACTCAACGAGACTAAACATACTCTTCTGCGCCCAGAGCACGCGATGGGATCTAAGATTCGGTCCGACATAGGTGTGGTGGGGTCTTTGCAGATAGTTCTGTAGTGTTGAGAATCAATACTTGTTGGCGGATGTGTGAAGTATCTGCATATCCATTTTTTGTTCCAAAAGAAAAAAAAAGAAAATCATTATCAACTAGAAACACAATATATTAATAGTTAAATAGAAAATTTTGAATGTGTACACACCTATATAGTCTTTATCATCTGTTGTTGAAGAAATAAAGAAGTTTTTTTGATAGTTTATGCAATTCTTTTCAACTAGAAAAGAACTTACATGCTGTCAGCAAGTTCACTCATATGAAACTTTTCTAGGGTTGTTTCACTGGTTTCAATTGATACTTGACACCAAAAATTTGTATGAGCACTTGCAACAGAACTATGTTCTAAGAAGCATGGACGTGGACACGACACGGACACGCCGACACACCGAAATTATATATTTTTTCATATGTCATATATAAAAAATATTTTACTCAAAGATAATGAAAAAATGTAAAATAACACTGATGAGAATTAAAAACCATGTATTCTATTTCCAGAGTGTAAACATCAAATTATGTATATAATTACATTGCTTTTGGTTTATGATTGGATTTTAAGTTATTTTCTTTAAACTTGTAACGTGTATCATATGTTTAAGTGTTGGACGCGAGTGTCCAAGTAACGGACACACGTGTCCCCTTAGTGTCTAAAGCGATTAAAAAATAGTAAAATAATAGGACACGTTTGGACGCGTGTTCGACATGTGTCGAGGGAGTGTCTGATGAGTGTCGTGTCCAACACGGTGTTCGACATGGACGCAACACCTTCTTAGAAATGTCCGTGCTTCTTATACTATGTTACTATGGGCATGCGCTGAATTCCTAGAGGATTCTTTTGTTGCATTGTGCTTTGATCAAAAAATTTTTAAGGTGCAATATAAACTAGCATGGCAGTGCGGATTTTGAAGTGCATGTTGCATATATGATGAACAAGGTAAGATACATTTTCTTAACCCCTTTAAGAAGCATCGTGACAATGGGTGACAGATTACTATTTTATCCATTTTGACCATTGTTGTATGGACACATCTAAATGCAGTACAGACTTATGACAAGGTCCTTTGTTCTTAAGGTTGATGTATTTCATACTTTATATTATGTTATGGTTATTGTAATGATGATATCAAATTTTGGCCACAGGTAATATTTTTCATATTTCTGTTTATGTTTATTGTGTAGTACTTTTTTTTTTTTTGGTAAGTTAAATGTTTATCATGTAATTCTACTTTGGATTTTTGAATAATTTTTGTTTGTGGAAAATGCTATTCTCAAAGTAGTGTGAAAGAAGCAAACTCGAATGGCCTCTTTAGTGTTGTAATTATCTAGAGAATTTGAGCTTGCTGATTAACACCCCTTCCTTTAATAGTTTAATTTAAATACTTTCCGCAGTCATATTGATGTTACTTAGGGGCGGCGCCGCATATATGTTTGTGGGGTCAGCTGACCCCATCAAGCTTTAAAAGGATAATTTTTTAATATTATGCATTCTTTAAAACTATATGTTTAGAGCCGCCGCTGATGTCACTCAAGTTATTAACATTTACTTCATCTTCTGTTGTTTTCCTTTCCATCATACTTTTTCAATTTGCAGTCTATGGTAAATGGTGGAACTTGGTGTGTTATGAACTTTATATGTTACAGGTTGTTGAGAGCCGTGTTCAACTGCTTACCAAACTTGGGGAGTCAGATATATCTGAGAAATCTGATTTGGCTTCTCTTATTGCATCCCTCACAGTATCCTGCCAACTCTGTTTTACAAATTTTTGCATTGCATTTATTCTTTTGGATATTAATGTGAAATTGTGAATTGTAGTCAAATTTGTTTCTTGGTGTTGTTTTTAGTTCTTCTGAAAAATGAAGTTTCTTAATATTTCTGTTTTATACATAGGTTGCTCACTTTTTGTTTTTTTATGTCATCTCTCGAAATGTGGGTGAAGAAGTGTTCTTGGGTTAATTTGCTAATCCAGTTTGAAAATCCTGAAAAAGGTTGAGGTTATATTAAACTGAAGTAGCAAGAAAACTATCCAAATTTTATAAATATTGCAAAAAATTTATCTTACAGTAATTATTTTATAATGGACTTCCTCTCTATTTTTAATTGTGAACTAAGAAATGGTCATGGCTCAGTGTGTAATATCACCTACTCACTATTTAAGTGCTACAGGTACATGAATCTATGAGCACACTTGGCAGGCTCACATGTAGCTACGTGCTGCCGCGTGTTGAGCCCCCAAGTAGCACCTAGCCAGCCAAAACTCCACGAGTCTCCCCCTGAGGGTCGAGCTAAGTTGGGACAAGATGGCATGTGCAGTGCCCCATCGCTAGCCTACGGTTAAGATGCGAGCATCCCTTGACTTATTCAAGATAATCCTAGCTCGAGCACACGCTCTCTAGCTCGAGGCAGAGCTCTAGGTCCTTACACCTGAGCGCGCCCCTCCAGAGCAACCAAGAACTCTGTGCGGTACCATCAGGTACTTGTGAATGGAGGGTAGAGATGTGGGTTCATCAAGGTGCTCGTCCCTCCCCTAGAGGGACCTACCCTTTGATCAATTTCATGAGAGAGACCTCCACTAGAGGATGCCCAGAAGAAGACAGGCAGTAACGAGCATTAATAATAGCCAATTGCCTCTAAAAAGCTGAGCCAAATCTCCCTACCAATTCTGGGAAATTTTGTGTTGCAGAATTGACCTTCAAAGCGTCAGATATGGGGCAGTGAGCTAACCACCCCTCGGCACCTGAGTCCTTCACTGGTTGGGTCACTCTCCCACATCCCAACCCCTATAAAAAAGGTGCTTCCCCTCTCTCCGGAGGACAACAAGAGAACATCCTGAGGATTAAGAAGACATTTCTCTAATTCTCTCTCTCTGTCTCTCTCTCTCTCTAAAGGCTGCTACATCTCTCTCCTTTCCACTTCTTGATTGCCCCGCGTAGTTGAGTGACTGTCATAACTTCCCAGAGGGCATCCAACTACCTGCTTGACCTGCAGTCGCCCACAAGTGCTTTATATTGTTTGTTGGAATTCTTACCTTAACAACTGACTGACTAGATATTCTGGGAAGACTTCACATGTTTGGACATTTCCCAGTGTATGTTAAACAAAACTATTTTGCAAGTAGCTGCAAAATATCTAGAGTCAGACATATCAGGATGTCTAGGGCACTTTCTTTCCCTTGGGATAAAGGTACATTTCATTTCAACCTCTGTCTACTTTATTAGGTTATGAGGTACTTGTCTAACAAAAGATATATTTCAGTTTCTTAAGTTATGAGAAACATTTGTTGTTGAATTGTTTAAGTCTCATTATTAGGCAAGCATATGGTGCGGAAAGCATTTGAAGATGACACTTATGTCAACTGAGGAGTCTCAAGAAGAAGAACATTGCAACCTCTTTTTTAAGGTAAATGATTTGTGATACAAATTGACAACATACTCTTGCTAGACTTTTTATGCTAGACGTGCACACAGCCACATATACAACTTTTTTTTCCCTGATTTCTCCTTCCTTTACTTACAGAGAAATTTTTTAGATGGGATACTCCATCATAAGCCAAGAGGAGAAAAGTGCCAACTTCGTTGTTCATATAATCCATATTTGCAAACCAAATTTAGCAGCTTGTAGAAACTTGCTTCCTGTAGGAAGAACCTGTCATGAATAAAAAAACACCCTTAACATGTTTCATTCCGAGTCTTCTCTTCTGTCAATTATCTCTGTGGTACTTTTTGTAATTCTTATGTTTGAAATATTCATTATGGTGCAACTGTTTTTCTTGCAGTAGTCTGCATGATTTCTTTGCTTTCTGAAACTTTGCACGATCTGACATTAAATTCTCTGCACTGAGGTTTACCAAATGTTTTAAAACATTCAAATTTTGCTGACAGCTCTGAAATTTTCTTTTGCAGTTGCTTTTGGATCTGTTGAGCTACTCTGCTGCTTGTTTTTCAGCTTTGGCAAGATATCCTGTTTCAGATGACAAGGAGTTGATGGTTATTGTTGAGAAATTCACCTTCGAACAGTTAAATCTGACAAAAGATTCAATATCAGAGATCAAGGTATTGAATTTTTTATTTATGTTTCCTGTGCCAGTTTATGTTGGAGCCTTCATTTAAGAGAGCTGCCATTACATATCATTTTATCCACCAAATCATATTTGTGTAATATGATTTAAATCACATATGCAGTAACAAATCAGTAAAGTTCCACAGCATATTTTTAGAAATTAGGCAACCTCAAATTTATTCATTATTTTCTTTAAACACGAAAATGTTTTACATAAACGGTGTAATTATTTTGCAGTCTGCTTCATGGTATAAACTAAATCCCTAAACTACTTCTTGAACCTTGAATATGTTGCTAGTTTTACCAACTTTACTCACTGAGGTTGGGTTCTAAACTCAAATTCGAGCTAAGATATGTTCAGTCCCTACTCAATTACAGCTCAGGCTGAGATATTGAGGTATGTACTAGCTAGCGTTGGATTGGCTCAACTCAATTACTATCTGCTGAGAATCTGAGATGCATATATTTAATCATATAAGAGCATGCTAAACTTTGTTTGATTGGGGAAGAACGTCAGTAAGTGCATTGAAAAGTACATTGGAGGGTGCTTGTTTCCTTTGAATCACTAGTGAAGTGCATGTCACGCTTTTAGAGTTGTTTGTTGTAATAGTTAGTTATTCGTGTTTATTTGCAGTTGTGCACTTGAGCTGTAACTTCAAATTGTCTAATCTTGTCAACAAGTTCGTACCTGTAATTTGGGAGTATATTACTGATGCGTGTGGATCTATATACAAAAAGATGTGCACATCTGTATGTATATTATATGTACAATATATGTATGTATATTTGTAAGTGTGTATATATGTATACAAATCACCTATGGAGGTCTGGAACTATCTTGTAATAATATGTGGTGTCTATCATTTAAGTTGGAGGAGAAAGTATTATTCGTTTTAAAGGCTCTATTTAAGCTTTGACATTTGTGGAGAGTTTTCAGTTGACTGAACTATGAGGACTACTACAATTATTAGATTCTCATCAGATTAGATATCATAGAGATAGAAACAAATTAGCTTTTGTTGTGTCATTGGGCATACAACCTAGCTCTTGTCTGAAGTTAGATGGATAATCTTGGAATTGAGTGTGAAAGATGCTATCCTGTCTGGACTTTTCATTATTGACCTGAAGAAAATAGTTGGCACTTGGCATCTTGTGTTAACTATTGTCCTTTATCATTATTAAACAGAGAATTCAGGCATTTGGTCTGGAAGTACTAAAGGTGGCACAGCTGGTCCTTGATGCTGTCATACGGCTATGCAGGGTGTATTCCAATGCTGTAAACTTGGATTTCCTTGATGCAAGAACTGAGAAAGATAAAAGCAACATGGACTGTGAAGAGGCCAGTAATGTGAATCATGTCGTCAATTTAACAAAATGCATTATAGAACAGTTGTGTGAACTGGGAGTCCTTGCAGCTAATGATGGAGGGAGTCTTGTGACTATGCTTAATTTGTCATGGAAAGGTGTGGTTACCTTGCTTCAGCTTGGCAAGGGGGCTTTAGCAATGAAATTGAATGTGGCAGCTATTATTCTGACTCTAATTTCACTGGCAAATGAATCTTTGAGGTGTGCAGCTGAAACTTGGTCTTCTTTGCTAATGGCAACAGTTTCTGTGCCAGAAGCTAAAAGGATATTCCTTCCAGTAAAATTTTATCTGATTAATGCAGTAAGAATATCCTCCCAATATCCATGCCAGGCATTTTCAGTATACAAGGATATAACATTCTGTGTCTTGACGATCTCAACATTTAGAATCTTATTGAGTAAAGAAGATCTTTTGAAATCTGCAAGTGAAGTGTTGGTGGAACTTTTGGAGCCAATGTCCTTCCATTTACTTAATTCTTTATTAAATTCAACTCAACTGAAACAGGAGGACAAGTTCCTCATTCTGGACTGGGTGTTCCATGATGAAAATGATTTAAATTCTATCCCTGGAGATCCAAGTAATAGGCATAGGACCACTAAGATGGATGCAATCTTCTCTCTTAGTAGTGACAATATGCATGGGGCAAGAATATTATTGCTAGGTCGGATTGCCTTATTTCTTAATCTTCTGAAAAGTGCTCCTGATATTGAGGAAGATGTAAGACTTGGAATCGCTAGAAAGCTTGGGTGGCTTTTGAATGTTTTAGTTGATAAAGAGGTGTATTCTTCGTGTCTTACTTTGCAAGTTCCTATACCATATGGTTCGGGTAAAACCACAGAATTAGCTTATCAGCCTATGTTCTTTTCTATTCTGCATGCACTGAAGACCTTCATGATTGTTGCCTCCACTAGTCTAGCTTGGACGGAAATGAAGTATTTTCTGCTCGAAAATTTCTTCCATCCTCACTTCCTTTGTTGGGAGATTGTTATGGAACTTTGGTGCTTTCTGGTGTGTCATGGTGAGGTGGACATGGTGAATAACATTATTGAAAACCTTTGCTTATTATTGATGTCTGTGGCATCTTCAGAATCAGTTCTTGTTCCTGGTAGTGCTCTACGAAAAATTGCGAGATCAATTTGCATGCTTATCACCTATGTTTCACAATCCACAGTAGATCGAATCTATAGCACAATTGTTGGCACTAACAGATCTCAGTTGTCATCCATTGTGTTGGTAGCCTTGCTCATGGAAGGATTCCCTCTGAATTTGCTTTCAGAGAAGATGAAAAGTATTGCAACACAGAGACTTGTGACCAAATATTTTGAGTTCACACAGAGCTTTGACGATGCATCATTGAGAGAGTGTGGTTCTGGTGTGTTTGGGGCACCAGTCTTTGCTCTCTCTGCTGCCCTGCAGTCTCTGTAAGTACTCAATTCCTTTACATATGATATGTCAACTTTCACATGTGAAAATGAAATTTGACTCTTCTGTGGCATCTGTGACTAATATCATGCTTAAGAATTTGTTTACTTGAATGCGAATAATGGACTTTACATTGTTTAGGCAGTAAATTACAATAATTAGTGGAGATTCTGAACATGACAATGACTTCATGCAAAATTTGGTTATTTGCAAGATGCCGGAGTTCAACAACTTGCTCCCATTCTTAAACACATTTTTATTATTTGTTTCCTTTTTCGTTTTCCTCCAGTTATTTGCTCTGAATACTTGCTGAGCTAGTCATCACTCTTCACTTGTTAGCCCACCAAATGGCAACAATTTTCTTAAGCAATTTCATGTTAGCCCACCAAATGGCAACAATTTTAAATGAAACCTTCTCATATGTTTTCTAGCCAGGTCAGCGTATCTGATATTGATATGAAGACCCTGCGGTTTCTAGTTGCTGTTATTCATAACTACAGCAATGCAGTAGAAAACTTGATGAAGGACCATCTTCGCAAGCTTCTGAGTGAAACTTTAGCCATCATCTCAAACATGAAGCATCTATATGCATCTGATGGCATGGAAGAAGTCATTTTGGAGCTTCAAAAACTTTTTATCTCTGGCCCAGCAGTTTCAGACACTCAATTGTATCAATGCAAACCAAATCTAGCCAGTTTCATGGCTGGCATTGGGCAGATTGAATTGGCAGAAAATGATAATAGCGCAAAGAGCTCAGCTGTATGTGAGTTGTATCACATGTTATTGAGAGAGCAGCACTGGGCATTTGTTCATTTGGCAACTGCAGCGTTTGGATATTTTGCTGCACGTACTTCTTGCAACCAGCTCTGGAGATTCGTGCCGCAAAATGCAGCTCTTTCGTTTGATTTAGAGTCTGGGAATGAGGCAAATGAGGAGAGATTTTTGTCTGAGTTGAAGGCATTTCTGGAAAAGGAAACAGCTCTTCTTACAATGGGACCTAGCTCTGATCAGCTTCAGCTGCTTGTAAAGGAAGGCCAGATGCTAAAAGAAATGATGCAAAAGCATCAAAACATTGATCTAGGGGCTATCGGACATGAGACGATGGTGATTGATGTTGATAACCAAGCCAATAAACGAAGGAAACTTCCTGACGGAATTAAGCAAGGGGTGGAACTGCTGCAGAGCGGTTTGAAAGTTATTGGTGATGGTCTTTTCCAGCTGCAGAAAAATAATTTCGACTGTGCTGAACTTCACGACAAGTTGTTGACTCATGTTTCACAACTTGAAGATGTGATTGTCCAACTAGTTGGCCCAGCTGGTAGTGGGTAAGGCACTCTTTTCAGCCCCTCTATGCTGGAGAACTTTCCAATACGCTAAATGGAATGAAGTTGTATAGCACCTTACGGAATGACTGTAGATTACTGAATCAAGTGCTAAGAAGGTATGAGTATTACCACTAATTCTGCATATAACTTTTTTTGTTGGCATAATACTGCTCATTGTGTTTCGTATTGCATTCCAGATGGCACACATTGGTCATAGAAAGCGGAGTCATCACAGGAATCCCCTAGCTGTGTATAATCACATGGAAATAAACATAAAATTGTTATAGGCTTTTGATAGAATTAATGCTGGGGAGAAACAATAGGCTTGTTTAAAATAAAAGGAAACACCATGGATTCATTAGCATTTACAGCTTGTTTGGAACTTGGGGAAGGGAAGGGGAAGAAAAACTATTTTCCCTTCCCTATTTGATTTTGTAAAGAAAGTGGAAGGAAAATAGAGAGAGAGAGAGAGTTAGAATTTTCCCTCCTATCTCCCTTCCCTTTATCTCTTGGGTAGAATCAAACAAGGAAAGGAAAATGAAGGAAATTTTTTAAAATTTTCCTTTTCATTTCCTCCCCTCCCCCAAGTTCCAAACAGGCTGTTAGAGACCGGACTGCTCACGTCCCCTTTACTTTTACTTTTTTTGGGGGGTCATTTTTAATGCCTATTTCAGAAATCAGAAACTCTATTTTGGATAGAAATTTCAGGTTGTTTTAAGTGATGCTATGGCTGCATTTTCTCTGGTATGTTTTTTTATGCCTATCGCCCGTTTGCATTAGAGATTTTCTACATTTATGATATTCTTCATCAAAATCAGGTCTTTATGGAAAAAAAAGAAGGGAAAAAAAAGAAGAAGAAAGATGTTCAATTAGAATTCTGCCTCTCTTGATGTTGCATCAAGCACGGGTGAAAGATTGTTCGGAATTTATTTATGGAAAATGTAGTTCTCTTTTGTGAAAGTGTTACTTGTGATGTTTTAGTAAGACTTTGGCTTTCCAGATCAGTACTTGGAGAACTTAATTTTGAATTCTAGAACTCTACCGTTTCAATATTTCCTATCCCTTAGTTAAGAAACTAAAATTGTGGCCTTGTTTGTTTTACGGAGTAAGGTGGCAGGATTGAACTACTGATTATTCCAGGTTTAGTTATCCCCTTTTCCTGTCTTTATCTCATTCCACCAAACAAACATGGTGGTATCTTGTATATCCTCAAGGTGAATATCCTTGATATTAATAATTTAATATAATAAACTTTAGTTGGATATTCGTCACCATATGGATCAAGATCAAAGCGGGTATAGCATTTGCCCAGGGCTTTTCTCTTATTGATGATCTACATAGGGCTACTTGCTTTATGGTTGTGATATATATATATATATATATGTATATATATTTATACATGTATGTATGGCAACAAATGGCTATTGGAATTGCTCTGTGTGCGTGTTGCTCTCTGAAGAAGCAGAATGTTATGAAAACTCTCAGTATGTTTGGATAAATACATATTTATTTTCTTCTCGTAATTTTCAAGCCATACTCGAATAACGGCTGCTCACTTGCCTCGTTTACGATGTCAAATTGCATGATAAAGCCAAATAGGATATATTGAAATGTGATGCTTGTAAAGCATGCCAATGTTAGTGAAAACAGATAGTTTCCTGTCATGAACTTGCAATTTAATTAATAGAATATATAAAAATTATTAAATCCAATGTTTGGATTAAGCAAAAGAAAAAAAAGAATAGTTATTGCCGGTTGTTATTCTTCTCTAATTTTTAAACCCATGAATAGTGTTCTATGGCAAATGTGTGGAGTAATTTTTCTGGATATCCATTTTTTATAAAAAAAATTATGAATTTAAAAAAAAAGAAAAAAAGAAAAGAAGAGAAAAGTGAAAAAAACTCACTCTCCATTTTAAATATCTTTGACAATAAAAATAGGTCCACTATTGTGTGCATTTATTTGTGCGCTCACACACAAACAGAGATGTGTGAAGTTCCTAAACGGGTATGGTTGTCCAAATAATAAAAAAGGGCGTAGTAGAGCTTATAAAAAAGGGCAAACCTATATATAAATAGAAAATTCATAAAAAAAATTTAATATTAGAATGAGGTGGTTGAGTCATTCATTTTAAAATAAAAAAGCCATTATGAGGTATTTTATTGTAAAAATGTCATTGTCATATTATTACGGTGAGATTTTTTGTAAAATTTTGTTTTAAAAGAATAATATTTTCCATAAAAGAAAACTAAGAAGGAAAATCCATCTTATTTTTCTTCAGATTTCTTTCATACTCTCCAAACTAAAAACCAATCACAGGAAGGAATAAATATTTCATATTATCCCCTTTTTTTTCCTTGCTTTACTCAAGTTCCAAATAAGGTATTAACTTTTTTTTTTTTTTTTTTGGTACATTGAAAGGAATTATATTGGAGAGGGTTTAAGCCAAAAAAGAGATCAAGAGAGGAGAAATCGAACCCTTAAAGAAATTAAGATTCTGACCAACTAGGTTAGCCTAAAGGATATTAATTTTTGGAGAAGAGAAGCGTTTAACAAGATTTTCAATTGCAGAGCTGTAGTAGTAAAAGAGTAGTAAGGTTTGCAGACATACTAAAGCTTATGAGAGAATATAAGCAATGGTTGAGAACAAAAATGAAATATTATCAAGAAAATCCAAAGAACTCCAAATAGACAGATTAACAACCTCGAGGAAGCACGATTGAGGAGAAACTTAAAATATTTCTTTTCCACTCATACACTTAACTCCTCTACGGCTCACCATTTTGAAAAGACCTATACACTACCCACTAGATACACCAAAATAAACAAAGAGATGCAATTCTAACCTGAATGGCAATCCCTTTACCCCTCTTCATCAAATTATCGATAGACAAAATCTTCACCTGATACTAATTAAACAGAAAAGGCATGTTGTTAAGGAATTTTCTCGCCCCAGTTTCCTTTCTATATTTAAGGCAGTTGCCTAACAATGTAAAAAAGTTTGTTGAGTACTAATTTCTATTAAATTTTGACAGGCTTTGTTTTATTACATTAACAATATTAATTTGTTATTAAGTAATAAACTTGTAATGAAGTAAATAACATGTACAAAAATCTGAGAAGTATGAGTACCGAAGAACTTCACACTAAGTGAATATTAGGTTTTTTTTTGTTTTTCCCCCCTTAACAACATACCGTTATTTTAAGTATGTTGTCAAGGAACTTTCATACCCTAATCTTCAATAGGGGTATTCGCTTTTCCCTCCTAACAAACAGGGGAAATTATACCCGTCCCTTCCATTTCCCTCCCCAGCTTCCATTCTTTTGTCCCGGGCCACAAGGGGGGGCTTGAATTAGAAACCCCAACGAAACATAGGGCTAGGTTGGGCATCTTGAAAACTGAGATAAAGAAAGTGAATAAATTCTCTCATGCCTAATTAGCAATGGGCTAGTAAGGACTCATTTAGTACAGTTTTTTTTTAGCCTTTCCAGTTTTGTTTTTTTGGGCTAGAATTTTTTTTTGCGTTTTTGCTTTTATAAGCTAAAGATAAGCAAAAAGTAAAAAAACTAAAAAAAAAAGTTAATTTTTTTTTTTTTTACTTATAAGTTAAAAAAAAAAATTAGACTGAAAAGCCCTATTAAACGGACCCTAAGTGAAGACCAGGTTCTCCATGTACTCCTGTGCCATCCTGCAATGAATCTTATACTTTAAATCATATTTCACATTATTTGATTTCCCTTTACAGATAATTCATATTAATGTATTATAACAAGGGCATAGGAAGTTAGGGGTTGACCATTTGCCATAATCCACAAAACATTTCTTTGACATCTCACTGAAGAGACTTTAGTTCTTCCAATTATGCACTCATTTTGGATTCCATCAAACCCTTCAATAGTTTTATTCTTATTTTACCAGTGTTTGTTCGAAAGGGTTCTCGGTAAGTTTTTGGTTCAATTCTCAATCTATCCTGGTTCACGTCTCGCATGTACTGTGGCTTCTGCTTCTCATGCTCTTTCCGGTCACTTCCTGCTCCATGGTTCACACGTACAACAAGAAGATATATGTGTAATGGAACATCTGTTGTGCATAAAGATTGGCCTCGATTTCTTTTCTATTCAATACAGTTGAATAACTATATCCCAAAAAAATAGAAAGGAGTAAGTGTTAATCATGAAATACAAACCAAAGATCTAAGATAAATGAAACAGTAAAACATTTTCAAGCAATTCAATCCACAGCAGGGCCTTTAAGCTGCCACCAGCTTCTACTGTAAATGGTGCATGGTATTATTGGCCCAATCTGAGAGTATCCTTCCTAGTGAGCTCGCAAATAATTAACCTACAATTAAACTGATTTTGAGTAATGGTTTGAACTTCATGAGAGAAGAAACAACAAAGTGAAGAAATTATATTAAGAGAACCATACATCAGAGAGCGACAAGCACTTCAGGTTACATCTACCTAGTGACGATAATAAGGGAGAACGGTAAATATAGTCTGTAGCAAGGCGAGTAGAAGCATTGTAACAACACCAATGACTGAAATAAGCGACCATGGGCCGTTGAAGTACTATCTCCTCAAGTCTTCCATCCATATATGGCGATGATGCCTGCAATAGTTGTTCAATCTTCTCATTACATTGGAGTGAGTGAAATTGCCAGATGGTACTTCTTTGCCTAGCTTGGTAAGCAGGATGAATATGACTTTATCGTTACCAATCCAGTTCTCGACAATTCCACTTTTGCAAAGCACTTCAACATCCCTTGCTGAATTTAGGAGGTAATGCATCAACTTCACATAATCAGCAACAACTCTAGGATAATCTATGGGAAAGTCGTTCTTATATTGCATTAGATTGCCAAGGAGATAAGAGGTGCTTTCCGTAACTTTTAAAGGCGGGATTTTCATCACGCTTCCTATGAACTCAACACTGCCCAACTTTATTCTCTCAGTATTGTTGACATTCTTCTTGAACTTAACCTCGGCCTCTTGGAACTCGGTAGCGTAATTTATTGGCTCTAATCATCTATGTCCATAGTTAGAGACATATCACACACCTCAGTGGATGGAAGCAGCTCAGTGGATTGAAGACACAAACTATCATGTAATAAGCCGAGTAGAAGCTTGATCTCATGATTTGGAATTATGTTCGCTCTCAGAGTATGACCTACCATTTTCTGAAAAAAATTTAGGGCCAAATTAATTAAATTGTCTCTTGGATCATCCTCAATCCTAGTTAGGTTGAAGAATTCCACGATGACAAATAAGGGCAGTTGATTTCTAACCTAAAAGCAAATCACATCACGCAGTAATACAACTAGGGTTTGTGTCGATTTGGGGGTGGGGGGGTGTCATCAGTGTGTCTTAATTCTTCCATCACATATTTGCGAAATAACTCAGACAATAAAACAACTATCAAGTAACAGTATTATGATGAACATATTGGGATAAAAAGAATATTCACCAAAAATACCCAAGGATTCATAAAATATTAAGGCTTTTGATACCAACGTGCTCATTGCAGTAATGTATGGACCGATACTCGTCTCATTTCTTCGTTGCAGAAGAAACTTCAAGTACCTTTGTTTCTCTGCATACATGCCATGTAACCATATGGAATGGGGATGATGTCCAATTATAAGTGTTTGTGGTCTTAAAGCCACTGACTTCCACCTGAACCATCTCTCTCTTCTCCCTCGTCAATACTATGTTGCTTCAAGAATCCCCGAGAAAGGTTGTCAAGCTCTTCCATGATAGTATACTCAAATTCATCTCTTCTCATCGTGTCAACGTAGTACAACTCCCTAAGTAGTTACGATGGACAACAATCAAATAGAGCAACAAGCAGCACAATGAATTGACTGTTGTGGTAAAGAAACTATGAGAAGGTTAGGAAGAGATGGAGAGAGGAACTAAGAGAGGGAGGCACGAACTAATGGATGCCATAGATCCAAAAGAAGAGGGTAATGGGTTAGTATGAGAAGAAGAAAGTGTATCGAGAAGATGAAACAGTTGTGGGTATTATATAGGATTATAGTGGAGTTGCTTCGTGCATTCATGACTTTCACAATAGCTTGAGTTTTCTTGTTCTCTAATTTGTGTGCACACCACCAAAAGGTTAAAAAGGGTTTAGGTTTTTGTAAATCGAGGGTCATATTTGTTGCGATTTAAAAAACAAGAATCATGTAAAACAAAGATAAAACTACGGGCACCATTACTATAATTTGCCCCAAATATAACCTACATAGAGAGATTTAAAGAGAGAGGGGGAGGGGGGTTGGAGGGGGAGAGACCTTTATTTTTCCTCATCTTTCTTTTTTTTTTTTTTTTTCTCTTCCCTTTTGCACTCTTGTACATCTTGAGAACGTTTTGAGTCAATCAATGTCATAATAGGCAAATTAATTAGGCGAAGAGAGAAAAAATAGAACTCGAAAGATATTCTTTCACAACAAAGTTTTGTAACAATCTATTAATGTTAGTATGGATTATTTGATGGCTCATATTGTGTGGGGATTAGCCAAATGCCAATATATATATATATATATATATGTATATGTCAATTTGAAGGTCCACACTAAATATCATGTTGGCTTTGTGGTCCCTTCTTGAAAAAAATATTGAATCTCATTAAGACTTTGGCATGTACTCTGCTTTGTATTTTTTTTTATTTTTTTTTATGTTAGTTCCCATGTCAATAAAGTGATATTCTCTGATTAAATTTCTATTATCTTTTAACTCAACAATCAAAACTTGTTTCCTTGATGTGTGATTAATTTCAACAATCAGCAAATCATTAGTAAAGAAATTGATGTGACATTTACATGTAAAAAATTATCAAACTGATGTATAGGGAAATATGTAAATAGTTAGGCTCCATCCTATTATAAGTTTACAAATTTATAATGTCCTCCTCGAGTTTTAAAAAATGCAAAATTTACCTTTAAGTTATGAAATGTTTTTCAATTACAAATTTATAAATGCTCTTCTTAAATAGTTATTTTGCATTGAAGACCCCTACTATATATTACGTATATAAGAGTATATACATTACAAATATATGTGGAAGTAAGAGAAATTTTTCCATGCTCTTGGAGCAATGCTCCACCTCATGCTCTACCTCTCACATGAGAGGTGGTCCCACTCCATTTAACAAGTGAGCCCCACCTCTCATATGAGAGGTGGAGCAATGCTCCATGGAGCATGGAATAATTTTTCGTAGAAGAAAAGTATCCTATTATTCATTATGAAAAACAAAAATTCTTTGAGTGCCTAATAACATATAGGAAAATGGTATTTGAATAATTCCAAGTATGAATGAATTTGGTAAATATATGTGATTTAAAACAATTAAAAAAATTGAAGCCATTTCCTTGTATTTGATGCAAGGCAATACACCCACACACACACAATCTCTCTCTCAACACCATGCACGTATTTTTAAGCATTTTCTTTCTATTTAATGTGTATATCATTAACTTTATACGGAGGTAGGTATTTGATGTGATATTCTGCTTAAAGTGGAATAGTTTTTAGGATTGTAACCATCAAGGCGGATTAATTGGATCATGGAATGCATTACTTCTATGACTTATTCAGTTATGATCAATGGGGACAGTCATGGTTATGTTTCTCCTTCTAGAGGACAAGGAGACCCTCTATTTCCCTATTTGTTTCTAATTTGTGCTGAAGGTTTATCAGCAATGTTGAAGAAAGCTAAACTCAGCGGTAATCTTCATGGGGTCAAAGTTAGTAAAGGAGCTCCAGCTATTAGTCTCTTGCTTTTTGCAGACAATACACTGGTTTTCTTAAGGCATCAATTGAGGAAGTATAGAAAATTAAAGGAATCTTGGCCTCATATAAAGCTGCTTCAAGTCAGATGATCAATTGTCAAAAATCAGGTATTTTTTTCCAGCTGAAACACGCCAGAAAGTCTGCTATCTGCAGTGGAAGAAGTCATGAGAATTCCTAAGAAATCTGATTTGGGTAAATACTTAGGACTTCCTTTGCATATTGGTAAGACTAAGGTTGAGCTTTTCAAATACATTAGAGAAAGAATTCAATCAAAGACCGAGGGTTGGAGAAATAATTTTTTGTCTTTGGCAGGTAAGGAGGTTATGCTAAAGTCTGTGGCTTATGCCCTTCCTACTTATGCAATGGCATGTTTCAAACTTCCTATAACTCTCTGAAAGCAGATGACAGCTTGTATGACTCAGTTTTGGTGGGGTTAGAATGGCAGTGGAAGGAAAATTCATTGGATTGCTTGGGATAAATTATCGAAAAAAAAAGACAGGAGGAGGACTCGAGTTTCGTGATTTGGCTGCGTATAACCGGGCTCTATTAGCAAAACAGGGTTGGCTACTATTAACAGAAAGTAGCTGCCTAGTTAGCCAAGTTTTGCAAGCCAAGTATTTTAAAAACTCTTCTTTCTTGGATGCAAAACTTGGTTCGAAGCAATCGTGGCTTTGGCGTAGTCTTCTGGAGGGCAGGAAAGTACTGGAGGCAGGGATTAGATGGCGAGTGAGTAATGGTAAATCTATTAAGGCTTTGCTGGATCATTGGTTACCAAAGCCAGTATATTTCAAACCTCAGTCACAGCGTCGTGATGGGGCTCACATTCTAGTGGACCATTTTATTGACAAAGATACGCATCACTGGAAATCTGAGGAGATACACTCATGGTTTGGGAGGGAAGATGCTGACATTATTTTGAAAGTGTTTATTCAATTAGCTCAGGGTATGAGACTGCACTAATGCTTAGAAGAAACTGTTTTCGTAACAGTCAAGGTGGAGGGGCGTGTAGTAACAGGGAAGACATGAAATTATATTGGAAACATCTATGGAGCCTTACAGTGCATGGAAAAGTTAAGAATTTTCTTTGGAAGTGCAGCCATGGGATTGTTCCTGTTGTGAGTTTTTGTTCAAAGGAGATTGGACGTGGATAGTTGTTGCCCTTTGTGCAAGTTGGAACCAGATACTATTATGCATTTGCTCATCAAGTGTCCACTAGCTCGGGCTGTGTGGTTTTCTTCATTAGTGCCTTCAAATGTTACTCAACTGTGTGATATCTCCTTTATTCATTGGTGTAAGTGCATTAGTTAAAAAATTACAGAAATTTCCAGAGGGTGTGCAGCTATTGTTGGACCAGAAATCAAACACACGCTCACACCAATAAATTGGAGAAGAATTTCACTAGATATAAAGAAGGAAAAACAAAGGAGGAGGAGGAGATCGGATCTCTTTCACTCAACTACAACTCTCACCCAAAAAAAAAAAACCTCTCTTGCTCTCTTGCTCTTGCTTGAGTTGGAATACCTATCTCCCTCACCTCAACCCTCTATTTATAGGGGAGGGAGGAGCTACATAATTTTGACAAATCAATGGGAAAATCTATGGTTGGTGGCTTCCTTGACTTCTCCTCCTTCAAACTTCCATCTTGATGGGCTATGGTTGGTGGTGGAAGCTTCATTGGGTTGGTGGGTATGAACCCAACAATTCTGCCCCTTCATACCCATTAGAGGATAACGCAATTTGACGTCCTTCAGTTGACATCCATTCCGGCTATGTCTCTACATAGCTGGAGCTTCTTACGAGTAACCACCTTTTTCAACATATCTGCTGGATTCTCTTTTGTGTGAATCTTCTTAAGCTTCAACAGCTGTTGATCCATCACCTTGCGTATCCAATGATAGCAAATGTTGATATGCTTGGTGCGGGAATGGTACATTGAATTTTTGCTCAAATCCAGAGCACTCTGACTGTCACAATGCACCTTGTATTCCTTTTGCTTAACTCCTAGCTCTTGGAGAAACCACTTTACCCACAACATTTCCTTCCCAGCTTCCGCTGCGGCGATATATTCTGCTTCCATTGTAGATAATGCCACACACTTCTGCAGTTTGGACCGCCATAATACAGCTCCCCCTGCGAAGGTGTAGAGGAATTCTGGTGTAGATTTCCTAACATCAAGATCACCAGCCATATATGAATCTGTATAGCCTTCCAAGACTGGTTCAGCTCCACCAAAACACAAGCATAGCTTTGATGTACCCTTTAGGTACCTGAGAATCCATTTGACTGCTTCCCAATGCTCTTTCCCTGTGTTGGAGAGAAATCTGCTCACAACGCCTACATCGTGAGCAATATCTGGCCTTGTACACACCGTTGCATACATCAAACTGCCTACTGCTGAAGAGTAGGGTATTATTACCATTTCTTCCATCTCAGTCTTCGAGGAGGGGCACGAACTCTTGCTCAGCTTGAAGTGATTAGCCAGTGGAGTATTGACTGACTTGGCATTTTCCATATTGAACCTTCTGATCACCCGTTCAACGTACTTTTCTTGTGATAGCCACAACTTCTTGGCTTTCCTATCTCGAACAATTTGCATGCCCAAAATTTGCTGAGCAGGGCCAAAGTCCTTCATATCAAATGATTGAGATAACTCCTTGCTAATCTTGGCAGCATCCTATCCAATGATCAGCATGTCATCCACATAAAGAATGAGTGTCACAAAGCTACTATCCGAGAATCTTTGAATGTACACGCACTGGTCTGCAGCAATCCTCTTGTACCCATGACCCACTATGAATGAATCAAACTTCTTGTACCATTGTCTAGGTGCTTGCTTTAGGTCGTAGAGACTTTTCTTCAACTTGCAGACCAAGTGTTCTTTCCCGGGAGCTTCAAACCCTTCTGGTTGTTCCATTTAGATCTCTTTCTTCAGATCTCTGTGGAGAAAAGCTGTCTTGACATCCATCTGTTTAAACTCCAAGTTCAGGCTGGCTACCAATCCGAGTATAACTCGTATTGAGGTCATCTTCACTATCGGTGAGAAAATCTCGTCAAAGTCAATTCTTTTCTTCTGTTGAAATCCTTTGACGACCAATCGAGCCTTGTGCCTGACTAGCTTTCCACTATCATCTTTCTTCAGTTTGAAAACCCACTTGTTTCTCAAGACTTTTCTTCCTTTGGGAAGCCGTACTAGTTCATAGGTCTGATTTTTGTGCAAGGAACTCATCTCTTCTTGCATGGCTTCCATCTACTTGCCTTTATCTGGATGGGTCTGTGCTTCCTTGAAGTCCTCTGGCTCCCCCTCATCAGTGAGCATAATGTAGTCTAATTCTGGATATCTGGTAGACGGAGTCAGGACACGACCTCCTGCAGATCTCTTTAGGAAGGCTCGTCAATCTGGGGAGGCACCTCACCAATTGGTTGTGGAAGTTCTTCTTCTTCTGGTGGAGGGGGTTGTTGCTGCCCTTGCTCAACACCCTCTTTTTCTTCTTCATCTTCTGGAATTACCTCCTGCATTCCAGTATTTGTGGTAAGCTGAACTGGTGTTGGATCTGGAGTCATCTCAAGAGCATAGGAATTGGAACCACTAAACTGAGTTGGTTCCTCATAAAACTGGTTCTCTTGGAACACAACATCCCTACTTCTGATGACATTCTTTGTTGCTGGATCCCATAGCCTGTATCCATACTCTTCATCTCCATAACCAATGAAGATGCATAGAACGAACTTCATGTCGAGCTTCTGTCTCTGCTCCTTGGATACGTGTGCAAAAGCCTTGCACCTAAACACTTTCAGGTGAGAGTAGGAGACATCCTTCTTGCCAGTCCACACCATCTCCAGAACTTCAAATTTCAACGGCACTTATGGTGATCTGTTGATCAGGTAGCAGGCAACACGAACAGCTTCACCCCATAATGGCTTTGGCAGATCAGCCATACTGAGCATACACCGGGTTCTTTCCACAATGGTCCGGTTCATCCTTTCGGCTACTCCATTGTGCTATGGGGTGCGTGGGACCGTCTTCTCGTGGCAGATACCGCGTTCTGAGCAGTATGCCTTGAACTCCTTGGATGTGTACTCGCCTCCGTTGTCTGTCCAGAGGCACTTCAATTTGTTGCCAGTCTCCCTTTCCACAATTGCGTGGAAGATCTTGAATTTCTCGAGCACTTGATCCTTGGTCTTTAGAAAATACACACATACCTTCCGTGAAGCATCATCTATGAAGGTAACAAAATACCTGTTACCGCCCAATGACTCCTCTTCAATGGGACCACAAACGTCAAAGTGTATTAGGCTCAATAACTCTGATCTCCTTCGTGTCGAGGAACTGAACGAGACTCGATGTTGCTTGCCAAATAGGCAATGCTCGTAAGGGTTCAGTGCAATCTCCTTGTTTACTGGAATGAGAGCCTTCTTTACTAGCTTGAACAACCCTTTCTCTCCTATGTGACTGAGTCTCTTGTGCCACAGATTTGGTGACGCCTCGTCTTTAACTGCATTTAGGCTGTCTGAACAAACCTTCATATGGGTTCTGTACAGCGTGCTGCAAATATGCCCCCGCGCGACAACCAGGGCACCTTTTGATAACTTCCAAGTGCCATTGCTGAAGCGGTTGTCATAACCCTGTTGATCAAGGGCTATCCCAGAAATAAGATTGAGCCGGAGATCAGGCACGTGTCTGATGTCCTTCAACACCATCGTATAGCCATTGTTTGTCTAGATTAGAACATCACCAATTCCCACAATCTTTGATGAACTGGTGCTCCCCATTCTCATAGTACCAAAGTCTCCAGTTTTGTACGTCGTGAAGAACTCACTGTGGGGAGTGGCGTGGTAGGAGGCTGCTGTGTCTACCACCCATTCAGAGTCTTGGCTAGCAACGTGGAGACACGTCTCTTCTTCCACGGAGAGTACTGCAACATCTCCCTTAATAGTGACTAGGGTGTCACCATCTTCCTTGTTGTGTTGGTGATTGCCTTGACTTTGCTCCCTTTTTAATTTCTGGCAATCTTTCTTCATGTGACCTTCAATGCTACAATGATAACAAGTGAACTTGCCATGTCTGTCATTAGATCTGCCAGAATCCTGTGATCTTCCTCTGCTTCTGCTTCTGCTTCTGCCTCTACCTCTTCCTCTGCCTCAGCCTCTTCCTCGGCTTCTGTTATCTTCTTGAGGCCTCCCCCTGCTTTCTGTAGCGAGGGCATATGATTGCTCTATGCCAGCTTCCTTCCGTCTGGCTTCCTCATTGAATAAGGCATCCTTAACCATCGCCATGGTGAGTTTGCCATTTGGGGCTGAATTATTGAGAGATACCACCAATGTCTCCCAACTGTCTGGTAAAGAACTAAGAAGCAGGAGGGCTTGCTCTTCATCGTCTCGCGGCAGGTCCATGGCTGCGAGCTGGTTCACATAGTTCTAAAATTGACTCGTGTGCTCAGCTATTGAAGTACTGCTCCTTAACTTCAAGTTTACAAAGCGCTTCATCAAAAGAGCTTTGTTTCGAGCAGTTTTTGCTTGAAACAGATTCTTTAGCTTTTTCCAGAGAGTGTATGCATCTGTCTCCTGAGCAACATGGTGGAATACACTATGGTTGATCCATTGTCTGATCAGACCAATAGTTTTCTTGTTCTTCCTTCTCCACTCGGCTTCCGTTGTGTCCGTCGGTTTCACCCCCATGTCATCCAAGGGATCAAATGAATCTCGGCAGTTCAAATAGTCCTCCATTCGAGACTGCCAAATGGCGTAGTTCGAAGAGGTGAGCATAATCACAGCTCCTGAAGTTGATGTTGATGGCTCCTCCATGAATCTACTCTTCAATTGGCTTGTACAACATTATAGAAGTAGAATTTGCCAAAACAGAGTGCATGGTTGCGTCCGGAACGGTGAAAAACATCAAGAATGGCTCAATTGAAAATTTTAGTTTGTTCAGGGGTCAAACTGTAATTTTTAGAAAGTTCTGGGGCCAAATTATAATTTTTGAAAGTATTAATAACGTGGCAGCTGACTGGGCGATAATGTGACGGCTGACTAGACTGATGACGTGGCGCTGACTGGCCTGATGATGTGACACTGACTGGGCTGATGACGTGGCGTTGACTTGGTCAACAATGACGTTAGCAATGATGTCAGCTTGTCTTCTCCGGCGCCGGTGGCGTCGTCGGCGTTGACTTGCCGGAGCAGAACTTTGACCTTCTCGTACACGATCGTTTTAGCTCCGTTTTCAACGCGGTTTGCACCGTTGAACTCGTATCGACGAGACGAACACAATGGTGTGATCGAAACACAATTTCAGCGACTTTGATTTCTAGGCAGCCGAAAAAAAAAATAGCAAAAAATTACTCCAGTCACTCTAACTTTGCTCTGATACCACTTGTTGGACCAGAAATCAAACACACGCTCACACCAATAAATTGGAGAAGAATTTCACTAGATATAGAGAAGGAAAAACAGAGGAGGATGAGGAGTTCGGATTTCTTTCACTCAACTACAACTCTCACCCAAAAAAAAAAAAAAACTCTCTTGCTCTCTTGCTCTTGCTTGAGCTGGAACATCTATCTCCCTTACCTCAACCCTCTATTTATAGGGGAGGGAGGAGCTACATAATTTTGACAAATCAGTGGAAAAATTCATGGTTGGTGGCTTCCTTGACTTCTCCTCCTTCAAACTTCCATCTTGATGGGCTATGGTTGGTGGTGAAAGTTTCATTGGGTTGGTGGGTATGAACCCAGCAGCTATTAGCCATTGCTGCTTCAATAATTTGGGGTATATGGAAATGCAGAAATGAGATAACGTTCAACCAAACTCCTGCCAGTCCTTTATGGGTTATGCACAATGCGGTGACACGAACTATGCAATATCACACTGCCATTTTTAAAGAGGAAGTAGCTAGGGAAATAGACACAATTATGAGCAATGGTTCAAGTATCCGATGGAGTATGCCATCTCTAGGGTGAATGAAAATAAATTTTGATAGTGCTTGCGACCGAGACAAGAGGGGCAATGGTTTGGGAGTGATTGCTCGTGATGCAAAGGGGAGATTTTTAGCGGCAATGGTTATTCTTATAGGCAATACTAGCTCGGTACAGCTATTAGAGGCTCTGGCAGTGAGGGAAGGTGCTCTGTTGGCTCTAAAGATGGGGCTTAAGGAATTATGCTTTGAAAGGGATGCTCAGGCAGTGGTCAACATATTATCCGGACGTGTTAGAGTTCATCAGGAAGTGGAGACAGTAGTGACAGATTTAAGCTTGATTTGTCACCATTTTTCACAACACAAATTCTTGTACATCTATCGAGTAGGTAACAGAGCAGCACATCAAGCGGCAAGACAGTCTTTGCTTCGGGATTCTTGTTTAGAATGGATAACAGTTTTCCCGCTGTGGTTATTGGAAACTATCCGAAAGGATGGTCACCCTTTGTATTGAAGTACCCTTCTATCAGCAGTAAATTTATATCGATAGAAAAAAAACCCATCAAGGTCATGTTAAAGAAATTTGATAATTTGACATATAATAAACCTTATCTCAAATATTTGAATACTTATCTTGTCTAAAATTATAACAACTTATGCTTGTAGATTTTCATAATGGGTAAGAAGTCTGTCCTTTGTGGGATACAATAAGTGAATTTTTACAAATATTTGTCTCAATGACGAGTCACATACAACCACCATATGGAGTTTGGCTTAGTTGGAATCAGATCAAAAGAAACAGAGAATGCCCAAGTAAGTTGTGCTGGTGAAGTTAGTAATTCTCAAAATGTCATGGCTAAGAAATTAAACAAGTTGGATTTTCGTATACATCTAGGTAGCCCTGGACGATTCCGCCAAGCATACAATTTAAGATACGTCCTCGCATGAAAATAAGAGATCAATAGCAAGTAAATGGAGGCTTGGAGGTCACGTGCATGCCAGTCTCTTGACTTTTATCATTAACCTCAATGATCTATCAATAGTTTCCACAATATAGGAGAGAAACATGTATATATATGTACATATAGAATGTGAGATAGCTAAAGGGTGTTTAAAATTTCAGGTGGGAGGCGTTAACAGTTGGGACCATCAACCCTTTTGTCTTTATTGCTGTTTTCTCCAAAGGTTTCTTGCAAGAGGTGTTGTGATCAGAAAAATAGTGTAGGTAGGTAGTACTAATAGTTTTACTAGCAAAAAATAATGGGCCATGATGCAGTGCAGGCTATTGTTAAACTAGCAAAATTCTCTGAACAAAAATAATAATTGTTGATTACAAGTGGATTACCCTATCTTAATACTAATGATATAATTTAATTTTGATACACCAACAATATGAACATTTTCTACACAAGGCATCAAAAGGCAACATATGTCTCTTTTAGAGTTACTTATAATATGAAAAAAAAAAATTCATGGGCACGTATCACATTTTTGTGCCCCACTTATGTAGAAGATTTTAAACTACTAATTATATAATACATAAACTGCATATATAAATAATATTAAGTTGTGGGCTTATCACTTTGAAATAAAGAGCACACTAAGTCACTCTTTAATTATAAAACCGTGACAAATATATTATTTTGATGCACAACTATGTAAAAAAAAATTCTGAAATAAAAAAAAATTTCCTTGCTAAAGTTTAATATATATACTTTTTTGTTAATTGAAGAAACGAAACAACAATACATAGCCAAACCATCATTTGCAAAATGCAAAAAATTATTTAGTATTGCTCGAGTAACATATCATCTTTACTCCACCTCTTACATAGCGGTAGGGTCTCCTTGTTAGGTGGGTTTGAATACCCAACCTGCACCCCCACATCATCTTTACTCCACCTCTTACATAGTGGTAGGGTTTTCCTATCAAGTGAGTTCGAATACTCCACCTGCACCCCCACGTGAGAGGAGGAGCAATAACATATAGCGCTTTGAAAGCAACCCGTTTGGTATAACTTTTTTATCAAGCTTTTTTTAAACTTACAAATAAAAAAAAGTTAGATTTTTCTGGTTTTGCTTTAACTAAATATAAGCAAAAAAGTAAAAATAAAACAACACAAAAAAAAAAAAAAAAAAAAAAACCCTAGTTTTTTTGACTTACAGGCTTAAAAAAGTTAGATGAAAAAATCATACTAAACAGGCCCAACATTCAACAGCAGTGGGAGTAGCCAAAAAAGAGATTACGTACAAAATTTAATTGCTCATGCAGACTTTCTCTGGCCATAGTAGTGACTATAACCAATTTACATCTTCGATTTTATAATTTGTGCTTTCAGAATCAAAAAATAAAAAGAACTTCAAAAAACATACAGCATCCCTTTTATATTGTTATCATTTTCAGAGAAAACGAAATTAGAAAAAGAAACTAATAGCATAATCAAATGCGGGTGATCTTGACGAAATTGAGTACCGTGTGGTGTCCTATACTCCGATTTCTCTTTGTTTGCCTTTCTATCGTTTTTTCATTTGTCTAATTCTTATTATTAGTTTTTGGGTTACTTTGGGTTATGCTTCTTGTTGGCATACTCATCAATTTAATTGCTTTGATACTGACTTTTTAGTTCAGAGAACTAAATATCACAGGCCCATATGATGGATTTTGGGTTTACTAACATCCTGTTTGGAAATTAGAGGAGCAAAGGGAATGGAAGGAAAAGAAGAGAAAATGAAAGAAAAATATTTTTTCTTTCTTATTTGGTTTAGTAAAGAAAATGAAAGAAAAATAGAAGGAAAAAATAGAGAGGAAGAGAGAGAGAGTGATTTAAAAAATTCCCTCTCTTTTTCCTTTCCTTTCTCTATTATGTAAAATCAAACGACGAAAGAAAAAAAGGAGAAAAGATTTTAAAATTTTTCGTTCCCTTTCCTCCCCTGCCCAAGTGCCAATCAAGCTCTGATGAAGTCATCAGCAAAAACATGAGAAACAAAAGAAAGAGATTAAAAGAGTTAATTAGCAAAGGAAATAGGAAAAGTATGGCATGGATATATTCAAGACATTATTAGGAAAAAGTTCAGACTATTTGTGTGAGATTAGAATTCTTTCCATTCTACAATTGGAATGAAGATCTTTATTTTATTGATTAAGTAGTTGACATGTCATTTAAAATATTAAAAAAGAAGTTGAATGAGTAAACTTAAAACTTTTTGAAAATAAATGACCTTGCCATTATATAAGAAAACTAGAAGGGTGCCCCCACTATGTGGGTGGAATCAATTTGGGTAAGTATTGAGAAAAAATAGGAATCACTACGTGAAAAAAAAATAGAGATCTCTATGCGGTTGAAAAATTAATTCCATAATTTACTATGTTGTCTTTTAAGTGATAAGATTTTTATACTTAGTTTTCTTAATTGTTTAGAACTGTTTAAGAATTAAATATCGTTACTCATCTTCAGTAACCTAAAAGTGTTTGTTCTTCTACAATAATATAGATATAATTTTGTAGCAAAAATGTGATACCTTGTTGTATTAAATAAATCATGCTATTAAGTTCTTTTGGTTGATAATAAAGGATGTTTTATCTATAAATGCACACCCATCTGAAATTGTCACACTTCTTTTCTGTCTCAAATGAGACCCTATATGAAATGCATCCAAGATTTGATTTTGTTGAGAGTGCGTGAGCACGGGTTACTCTAGTTTTGAAACATGTAACAAACGTTGGACGAACAATGATCGCAGCCACAAAAGTTTTTAGAAAAAAAATTTGAGCCGTTGGATGAAAAGCCTGCTCTGTCTATTACAGCTGGTATCAAAGCCTGGTAGTATTTAATGATTCTTGTTCTGATGTATGTCCACTTGATGGGACAGTTTTAAGAGGGATTTTGAAAGTGTGAACAGCCCCAAAGGTAATCTGGTCCATAGGATTAAAGAAAACTCAATGTCATCCGTTGATCAATTGCTACGTAGGATATTTATCGACCGTAAAGTTATGAGACTCACGTAATTTGTTTAGACGAAATTTAAATTTGGGACAAAAGGTTTAACTAATCTCAATGATTAAATATAATTTAAAATTAAATTTAATCCTTAAATACAAATATAAAAAGACATTTTAAAAAAAATTTGTGTTTTATTATATAAATTCTTGTTTTAGTTTATGTCCACTTGGTAAGACAATTTTAAGAGGGATTTTAAAAGTGTGAAGATCCGCAAAAGTAATTTGAGCCATAAGATTAGGGAAAACTCAATGTCATCCGCTGATCAATTGTCACATAGAATATTTCTCAACTATAAGGTTATGGGACTCACATGACTTATTTAGATGGGATTTAGATTGGGAGAAAAGGTTTAACGGTTCTCAACTATTGAATATAATTTAAAATTAAATTGAGCCATCGGATACAAATGTGAGAGAGACATTTTTAAAAAAAATTATGTTTTATTATATAAATAAATGAGCTTACGATTATATAAGAAAATAAATTTTAAAATGTACAAAATGTACTTTTGGTAACACATCTGATAGGGCCTCATCTAACCCATTTATTATTAGTTGGAAGCAATGTTTTAAAAAACTAGATCGAAATGGTCGGTTCAATTGGTTGAACCATTGACGGTAAAAAACGATTCGATTAGCCTTCTAAATTCGTTTTGGTCAAAACTCAATCAAACCCAACAAGAACGGTGGTTGAACCACGACCTAGTCGATAAAACCGGTTGTTGAATCTTTCGGTTCAATTTTTAAGGCAAAATTTTATGTTTTAATTTCAAAATTTTAGGTTTTAAATATCAAAACTAATGTTGAAAAATAAGACACATTTTATTACTATTAATAAATAAATTAATGATATAATTATGACATCACAAATTAATAACATTGACCTAATGGTTGAATCAGTGACGCATGACTCAATATTTTTTTTCGATTTGCTCAACAATTCGGTTTTTAAAACATTGGTTGAAAGGGAGAGATTCCAAATTCAGTGGTTAAATTAGTGCCGGGTGGCGGAAGGGGGCTGGGATCATTAAATAATATTATAAGAAGGTATGATTGAATCAAAATTATGGATTTCATTCAATTCTTGTTGGATTTATTAGATGGAATGGAAGTTAACGTTAGAAATACAAAGGAAATTGCAATTACTATATTAATTAGGAGTTAAGGTGATAAAATAGGAAATGACAAGAAGTAATAAATGAAATGTGGAAATAATTTTAGTTAGGGAGAAATAAAAAATAAGAATGAAAGGAAGTTATATTCCAGGATGACTGTCACAATGTGATTCAAAATTCACTTGTAGGTTAGGAATACTCGAGACAAAATCAAAGTCAGTATTGAATTTACGAATCATAATTACAACTTTATATGTTGTATTGTAACAAGTCAAAATAAAGGGAAAAAAATTAAAGAAGAAAATTATTGAATTTACAAATCATAACTACAACCACCTTTGTTGTAGAATAACACATCAAAATAAAGGGAGAAAAATTAAGGACTTGTCCAAGTCAGCAAACACGCGGACACGTCATCGTAAAATTGTAAGTGAAAAATGGTACTAATGTATAACCACATATTTGTCATTCTTTATAAAGCTTCAATACAAGCTTTTAGTAAGGCACGAAATACAAGTTTTTAAGGATAAGGCTAGAGGGAGTGGGTTTTGATGATAACATAATTTTAATATAAGTCTTGCTAACATGTGTTTTAAAGACACATTTTAAATATGTTTTGTTTGATTGTATAAAGTGTTAAAACTTGTGTTTTCATAATTTTCAACACTGAAAATACAATTATTAATATTATGTATAACCAGACAAAACATGCTTAAAATATACACTTAGAACACATGCTAGTATTTACTTTTAATAGATAGATGCCTTACTATAATCAGTGATAATTACAACCCTAGTGGGGGCTTTGGGAATGGGTTTTGAGGATTAGATTATTTTAACATATACTTTTATTATAACCAACAAGGTGTAATTAATAATGGTGTAGACTTAAGAGAGGCCTCCAACCTGTAAAGCTAATAGCATCACTTAATAAACTAGTCCATGCTCATGGCACTGAAAAGGTGACCTTATGAGTGTATGATTGTACTTTTGCTCATGAATATCACCTCACTTTGTTCCAATGTCAGACCTCTTTTTGTTACTTGTTTATTTTTTGTGTGCAAAATAAATATTGGGTTCTATTAATGTGCAAAGTATGACAATAGTTAGTGTAATATTTTGATTTGTTGAGTCATTAATCACAGCACAAAATGATTATTCTCATTCCAAAGAGATGTCATATGAGCTCAATTTATTGTCACAAGTGGACACTAAAATATGACATGTCATGATGAGTCTTATTTTTTATATTTTATTTAAACTCTTTTTTATTTATAGAAATTATTATTTTTTATGAAGTCATAGCAGATAAGAAAAGTAGAAAATTTTCTTTTCCTTTTCAAAATTCCATCCATCCATAGGTATCGAAATCTCAGAGTAATTTACAAAGACTATGTTTGCAAGAATATAATAATAATAATAATAATAATAATAATAATAATAATAATAAAACAAAGAAGAAGAAGAGCTATGTTTGAAATTTATATACGGTAATAAGGGAGTATAGGCAACATATCGAAAATCAGAAATTTTGGAGAACATTATTTTATTGTGCAAGAGGAATGCTCAAGAAAATAAAATAGTCATGGTAAGTAAAAAAGTTGCGTTCTTTCGATTTTGGGATATAGTTTTAAATATGAAACATTATTTGCATTGTTATCTATGACTTCATGATTGCCGTTCCTTCAAATAAAGTTTTGGCTCTGCCATGCATATATTTAATGCATATGTAAACATTTATAGGGCAAGAATTAATGCAAGATAGAGCAACAGCACAATAATTAATGGAAGGACAAGGATTTCTCCGGCTTAGGTTGCAAAAAATTCTCTTACCTTGGATACATGTGTAATAGCACACCAAACTAACACACATTAAAATTTATTATTAATCTACTTAAATATTTCTTAGATTTTAGGCACCACCATTTATGAGATTATTATATATGTACATGATATTTAAATGGTAAATGCTATTCTTATAAAAAAAAATTTATACAAAATTTGTAAACAAAATAATGTGGTGTTTTATAATTAAAAATCATCGCGATGAGTGTGTGTTTTGCAGTGAAACATCCTCATTAAAATATATTATTTTGTATAAATTTTTTGTTATATATTATTATTCTATTTAAATAATGTATATATATCTATATATTTATATAAATACCTGGTCAACTGAAGTGCTGTCACGGCAGAAAAAAGTGCACCAGTCGGAGAAAATCCGTATGTAGATTCTTTTGAACAAATCAACAAGCCGACTTCCATCCGTGTGAAAGGGACCGATTAGTTACTATATAATTACTGCACATTTTAACTTTAGAGGATTTGGACTCCAAAATTAAACTCAAATCAATCTACAGATTGCTATGACTTAAATGGCCATGCACCACTTGCTATATAATGTTGTTTTCATAGTACAGCCTTGCTTTTGTACTATATATTAAGTAACAAACACAAAGACAAACATACCATTATCAATAAAACCCACAAAATGAAGACTCTTACCATCTATCTGCTCACACTTCGTCTTGCATCCTACATTGTTTTCATGTCTGTCAGACAGCCCGACTACTTTGTTGGCCGCGAGTACGATGTTTTCATTATCAATGGCTTCAAAAACAACTCATCTTTGCCTCTGGTCGTCTGGTGTGCATCCCAGGACGATGATATTGGTGGAAGAGCTCTCCAGGAGGGAGATGATTTCAGTTGGAGCCTGAAGACAAGCCTGTGGGGAAAAACTCTTTTCAGTTGCACCATGAAATGGGACAGAAAGAGGAAGAGATTCAACGCTTTTCAAGTTCATCGCGATAGCCATAGATGCGCTCCCTTTCGGAAGTGCTTTTGGTTAGTGAAAGAAGATGGGTTTTATTTTAGTAATGATGGAGTTAATTGGAAGAAAGATTTTTCATGGTCATAGTTATATACATGGATTATATATCTAAGATCTTTTTTTATGGTTCTTATAATTGTATCCATCAGACATTTGAATATCAAACATGTACAGAAATCTGTATGCACCTACTCAATGTAGTTGTTAGAATAATTTATATTTTACTTTTGGTAGATTTATTTAGGACATTATTTTCTGCTTGATATAGGGCTTTATTTTTTCCTGTATATATTCTTTTCCTTTCTTGTATTTTGTGCAATTGGTAGCTTTCCTTATTTGCTGTTTTTGTATCTTTATAAATTAGGGGTTCCGCCCTCGTAGTAATAAGAAGAATCCATTATTATGATGGTTTTCATGGTATCAAAGCCTTTCATTCTGTGGGTATTTGTTCTCTGATTTTTTGTTTCGTGCTCAATCATCATCCACTTGAATCTCTGTTCGGGGTTTATTCGGTGCTAGCCAATTTTTGTTCTCTTGATTGGTTGTGAGCACTACCGTGTGATTCTCTGTTCAATTCGACTTGGACTTGTGTGTGAATTCGAGTTTATCACAATCTCTTGCAAATACACTGATTTTGACCAATCAATTTTGCTACACAAAGATTGCTTTGGTATTGGTAAGGTTATTCTTGTTGTTGTTGGTAACCAGACTTTTGGTGGACAAAGTTCTAAGCATACATTCTTCCTTGTTTTCATGGCATTAAGTGAGTTAGTTCAGACTATATTTGTTAAGTTGGATGGTCTAATTATAGTCATTGGTCATATCTCACGCGTAGCTTTTTAAAAGGAAAAACGGTTATGGAAGTATATTACTAGTGAAAAGAAGGGCCCAACAAAATCAATTGATCAAAAGGCCGATGTCTTTGAATCACTAGTAGATAAATGGGATATGAATAATAGTAAAACAATTACTTGGATTGTGAACTCTGTTATTCCTTCTATTAGCATGCAACTAAGTAAATTTGAGACTGCACAGGAAGTTTGGGATTTTCTTGCAAGACGTTTTGTTCAAACTAATTTTGCAAGAAAATATAAACTTGAGATAAATATTCGAGATCTGAAACAAAAGCAAGGGCAATCTATCTCTGATTTCTACTATGCTATGTCTGTTGTTTGGGATGAATTGGCACTAATGGAACCTAAGTGGACAGTGGATACTAAATTACACTATAAGTTTAGAGAAGAAACTCGTCTTGTGCAATTATTAATGGCCCTTATGATTTTGAGTCAATTAGAGCTTCGATACTTCATCAGTCCCTCCTTCCTTCAGTTGATGCTGTCTTGTTCGAGTTATTAGCCAAAGAAACAAGGAAAGGTACTATCACTCATTCTAAGGTTGATAATGAAGGTATTCTCATTGCAACTCAATGACCACAAAACACAGGTCAGTCCTCCAATTTCTCTACTAGCAATAGAAGTGGCCAAAAAGATATGTCCAAAGTTCGTTGCAACTATTGTCATGAACTTAGCCATCTTAAGTACCATTGTCCTGCAAACAAGAGATCTGGTAATTATAGTGGGCGATTTGTGTATACAACGGAAAAGGGGTTCTAATCTTTGTCGTGGATTTGGTTATGTTACTAGTGCATCTCGTGGACCTGATTATGTAGCTGCCTTGCTCCCATCTGATACAAACTCTAGCACTAAATCGCGAGATTCAACTTTACAATCCCATCATCCTACTTTACAATTTGATTATCTTACAGTAGATCAAGCCCAAGAGATGATTCGATAAGCTCTATCTGGTAATGAATCTACTGTTGCCACTGCCCTTTCAGCTATTCCAGGTATTCATCCTAATTCTTGGTTCATTGATTCTGGAGTATCTAATCACATGTGTTTTAATCTTGATATGCTAAATTCATCTCGTCATGTCTCTAGTCCTTCCACTTTTTGTACAGCTGATGGTTCTATAATCACTGCTAGTCATATTGGTTCTGTTAATCGTTCTAATCAGTTTTCCATTCCTGATGTGTTCTATGTTCCAAAAATTTTCATGAATTTGTTATCAGTCGGTCAGTTATGTGATCCTGGTTTTACTATCATTTTTTCGTCATCTGGTTGTACAATACAGTATCACTCAATGGGGAAGCAAGTTAGGACAAGCCGTAAAATTGGAAGACTTTTTCACTTGGACACTTTACATGTTCCTCAGAAGTTTGTTAGTGCATTGGTGGCTAGTTCTATACAACAATCTTCTCAATTTTGCCTTTGGCATAGTAGATTAGCTTACATTTCTGTTCCTAGACTTAAGTATTTGATCTCTAGTGGTCAGTTGGGTCATATTAGGTTTGAATCTTCTTTTCATTGTATCAATTGCAAACTTGCAAAACAAACAACTTTACCTTTTAATAAAAGTGACTCAGTTTCTTTGTTTCTATTTGATCTTGTTCATTTTGATATCTGGGGGCCTTCCTATGTGAAAACTGTTGGGGGTGCTTGTTATTATGTTATTTTTGTTGATGATTACTCCCGTTATACTTGAATATATTTGTTACATTCTCAGTCAGAACTCTTTCACGTATACAAGGATTTTTCTATCATGGTTTGAACTTAATTTTCCAAACTCATTAAAAGATTCCTTGCTGACAAGGCTCAAGAATATCAATCTCATCCCTTTAAGGAATTTCTTGCTTCTCAAGGGACCTTGGCCCAATCATCATGTACTAATACCCCCCAACAAAATGGTGTTGCTGAAAGAAAGCATCGCCATATCATGGAAACGACACAAGCCTTACTACTCTCATCATTAGTTCCTAAAAGATTTTGGGCGGGAGCATCTCTTACTTCTGTTTATGTGATCAATTGTATACCTTCCTCAGTTATTGGTGGTGTTTCACCTTTTAAACGTCTTTTGAAGACTGCACCTGATTATTCTCAACTTCGTGTTTTTGGGTCCACATGTTTTGTTCTTCTTCCTAAGTTTGAACGTGATAAGTAGTTTAAAAAAACTAGTATATGTGTATTCTTGGGATATGGAATTGGGCAAAAAGGATACCGATGTTATGATCCTATTGCAAAGAAACTTCGAGTATCTAGGCATGTTACTTTTTGTGAAAACATATCATTATGCTCCTGGCCCCATTTTCGTGAGTCCTCCACCTCCTCTCCTGAGTCTTTCATTTTTTTGATCCATTCGTTGAATCTGATGTTGATTTTACTCAATCTACCTTGCCAGATAGTTCACCAGAACTCTTAGACTTGTATGATAATCCCTCACTTGACATTGAAAATGTCCAAGCAGATTTAGAAGTGCCTTGTCCTAATGTTGTGACCTTGGAGAGTGATCCACCATTGGTTGTTCCTGAGCTTCATCGTTCTACACGAGCACGTGTTCCTTCTCAGCGTTATCATGATTTCCACTGTTTCTTGTTTACCATACTTTCTGTTTATAAACCTAAGTCTTATCATGAGGCATCATTGGATCCACTTTGGAAGACAACAATGAATGAGGAATTGGCAGCTTTAGACAAAAACCATACATGGGATCTTGTGGATCTACCTCATGGAAAATCTGTCATAGGTAGTAAATGGGTGTACAAGGTAAAGACTTAATCTGATGGGTCTATTGAGCGGTACAAAGCTGGATTGGTTGCGAAAGGTTTTATGCAAGAGTATGGTATTGATTATAAGGAAATTTTTGCACCAGTTGCTCGCATGACTTTTGTTTGTGCATTGATTGCCATTGCTTCTGTTCGAGGATGGCATTTATCTCAGATGGATGTTAAGAATGACTTCTTGAATGGTGAGCTTCAAGAAGAGGTCTACATGAAACCACCTTTAGGATTATCTCATCAACCTCAACAAGTTTGTAAACTTCGAAAAGCTTTGTATGGTCTCAAACAAGCACCATGTGCTTGGTATGAGAAATTCAGCTCTGTTGTCCTCAATTTTGGTTGCCAGCAAAGCCATCATGATTCAGCAATTTTCTTTCACAAAACAAGTTGTGGGTTTGTCACATTACTTCTTTATGTTGATGATATGGTGATCACTGGAGATGATGTCATTAGTATTCAGAGTATCAAGAATCATCTCAGCAAGTGTTTTGAAATGAAGGATCTTGGCTCTTTAAGATACTTTCTTGGCATTGAAGTAAATTCTTCATCTCGTGGTTATACTTTGTCTCAGGTCAAGTATGCTTCAAATCTTATCTCTCGAGTAGGTTTAACTGATAACAAAACAGTTGATACTCCTTTAGAGTTGAACACTAAATTGAGAGCCACTGATGGGGAGGTTCTTCCACATGCCACTCTTTATAGACAACTTGTTGGGAGTTTTATTTATTTGACTATTACCAGGCCATATATTAGTCATGCTATTCATATTATTAGTCAATTTATGTCTTCCCCTCGCTTTACTCACTTTGCTGCAGTTCTTTGAATATTCAGATTTTTACGAGGGACATTATTTCTGGGTTTGCTTTTCTCTTCCACTTCTAAACTAGAGCTTTGCGATTATTCTGATTTTGATTGGGCTGGAGATGTTACTGACCGTCGCTTCACCACTGGTTTTTGCATTTTCTTAGGAGATTCCTTGATTTCATGGAAGTGTAAAAAGCAAACAGTAGTTGCTCGTTCTAGTGCTGAAGCAGAGTATAGGACTCTTGCTAACACTACCTCGGAGATTATATGGTTGCGTTGGTTGCTTCAAGACATAGGTGTCATGGTATCTTAAGCTACTTCTCTTTTTTGTGATTGTAACAGTGCTATACAGATAGCTCATAATGACATCTTTCATGAGCGAACAAAACACATTAAGATTGATTGCCATTTTGTTCGCCATCACGTGTATGCTGGATCCATTTCATTCCTTCATATCTCTTTTGACTCCCAGATTGCAAATTTCTTTACTAAAACTCTTCCTATTGTCGCTTTTGTTATCTTCTCTCCAAACTCCAGATGTTACAACTTGAAGCATCTTGAGTTTGTGGGGGAGTGTTAGAATAATGTATATTTTACTTTTGGTAGGTTTATTTAGGACATTATTTTCTGCTTGATATAAAGCTATATTTTCTCTTGTATATATTCTTTTCCTTTCTTGTATTTTGTGTAATTGGCAGCTTTTCTTATTTGTTGCTTTTGTATCTTTATAAATTAGGGGTTCCACTCCAATAGTTATAAGAAGAATCCATTATACTGATAGTTTTCAGTAGTACTCTTTTTAATTGTCAAGTTTGCTTGCATGAGAGAATGAGTGTTAATGAATAACTTTTCTTTGCTTCCATGGTAGCTCTCATTTTACCAACTGGGCCCAAAACACCTGTTATTGACTGAAACTAATAAGAATGCATGGTGAAGATGAGACCACACAGTGAGTGTAAGGAAATAAGTCAAGGCTGCTTCTCTTTTGGCAATATGATTATATATACTTGTATGTATATATATATGGTTTTTTCTTTATGGTTGTTTGTGTGTTTACAAAAACATTTCTTGTCATGCTACTCTAATTCCCACCTTATAGGAAAATTACGTGTAGACAAAAAGGTGGGACACCCTTGTTTTCAAATGTTTCTGTTGTTTCCTTTATGATTTTTCGAATCTTGCTTTCTTGCAACTTGACTTAATGTATGTATCATGCCCTCTTGATAACTTAGTTTACTTGAAAATTTATCAATTTGACCTTGTTTAAAGTCTTTTTTTACAATTTTATTAAGTATTATATTAAAAAGAACATCGTTTCAAGTGAACGTCGCGGCGACAACTAACAAATTAAAGCTATAATCAATTGATGAATGAAATAATAAATTAATAAATCTGTCAGTTTGTTTCAGGCTAAAGCCAAAAGCATCTTGCTGCCATTTGAGATGGAAAATCTCAATACTTATGGGAGACAAATCATATGCATCAGTCTCTTTCTGCCTTCATTAGATAAGACTGAAGAGAGAAAAAAAAAAAGAAAAAAAAGAAAAAAGAAAAAAGAAAAAGGGAGATAAGTATGAAGGTGTAATCTCTTTAAAATGTTCCATCAACATGAAGAAAATGAAATCTTTTCCTTAAGACAACTTTTTATCTGTTCATTGTTTGACAACTCAAAGTAACACTGTTGTTTGATTCTGATCGGTTGCCCTGTATGGTCCTCAGACTTACATGTGGGCTTATAAAGATAATGATGGCCCATAAGCTTTTGATGGGTATAGGAATTTTCTAATTATTATAAATAGACTAAAGATATTGTTAAATCTACATCAATATTTTTTGGTCAAATCTATAGTCCTCTCTCTTATATGAGTTTAAAAGATAGGCTCATAGATCTAAAAAAAATTAAAAATTTAATTAGTGTGTTAAATGAAATTTAAGAAAAAAAAAATGAGAATGGGGTATATATGAGAGAGAGAGAGAGAGAGCTACATTACAAGTTTAGCTTTCAACCCCATTTCTATCGTTGTTCAAATTAGGTTGGATCAAATTAACTCGCATATTTTGTTTTTATAGTTTATATAATACATAAACAATATTATCCTACTCCACAGGTGTCCGTGGCAACAAAAAAAGAAGCTACTTTTCTCGGTAAAAGGAACCATACTTTGAAAAGGAGGATATTAAAAGAGTCAATCATTTGTACTTTGACATAAAAAAATAAGTTAATTATAAAAGTATTTCTGAAGCTATGACTTATTATTAGTAAATCGTATTTTCTAGTATCATCAATGAGAATCAAAGTACTTTCGTAGTAAAGGGTTCCAAATCACGGATAACGTTCTAGTTGCCCATGAGTTAGTGCATGCTATTAAAAGTAAGCGTTTTGGCAAGGAAGGAAATTTTGCACTCAAACTCGATGTGGCTAAGGCGTATGACAGGGTAAACTGGCGGTATTTGGAACAAGTCATGTCAAAATTGGGTTTTGAAACGCAGTAGGTTCATTGGATCATGGAGTGTGTATCTACAGTTTCTTTCTGAGTAATGGTTAATGGGAAAGGCGGAGATGTAATCGTTCCTCGTCGTGGAATTAGACAAGGGGACCGTTATCCCCTTATCTGTTTCTTTTTTGTGCTGAAGGTTTCACGGCCGTTATTCGCCATTACGAAAATAATCAGCCGCTACGGGGGTCAGAATTAGCAAATGTCGTCCTTCAATATGTCATCTCCTATAGCAAATGTTGTCCTTCAATATGTCATCTCCTATTTGCGGACGACTCCATTATTTTTTTGTAGGGCGAGCACCACGAATTGCAATTCTATTAATCTAATAATACACCAGTATCAGTGGCCTACTCAAAATTTTTTTTTAATGGAGGTAGAAGTACTCCTAAAGTAAAAATTTTAAATAATGCTTTTTATATTTTTAATACTAAGTGTAAATTTTTTCACTTAAAATTTAATTGTTTTTTAGAAAAAAGAATTAATTTATTTTTCTCTCCTTTTAATGAAATATTCACCGAATCAAAATGAATTTAACATTCAATAAAAATTAATTTTTGGTGAAGCATTCACCAAATGATTCGATCAACATAATACAAAATTGATGATTTAACTAACAAACAAAGTATGCAAGGTCGAACCCACAGGGACTTATAAGATTTTTGAAAATAAATTAGAATAAATATACTCCACTCTAACCTAGTTAAAAAATCTCGAATTTGTTTAATTAATCTAAGAATAATTTATTTTTTTTTAGAATCCAGTTTCACAAACATCGTAACAGCTACTTAATGTTTAAGTAGAACTTACAAATAATAAAAAAAAAAAATAACAAGATTAATTTACACTTTGTTCAAAATTAAAATAAATCACATGTTAAATTATTACAACAATATAAAACTTATCGATCTATATAAAATACAAAAATACATTAACAAGCCGTTTGATGATGTTAGATTTACAAATTTATTTTTTAAATTGAAACTTTTGTCTTTGTAGAGAGAGAGAGAGAGAGAGAGACAAACAGACAGAGTATATAATTTACTTTTCAGTTTCACCATGACAGCTATTTGTAGAATCACAAACAATAAAAAAAAAAATGTACACTTTGTTCAAAAGAAAATAAAACAAACACCAATCTATATAAAGTATAAAAATACATCAACAAACCGTTTGATGATGTTATCGGTAAGATTTACTGATATGATAATTTTATTACTCACAAGCGCACTAATCATTTTTTTTTTTTTTTATGTCTTGTCTTATTTAGATTGAGATTTTTTTTATTTAGATTGAGATTTTTTTTCTAAAAAAAAATTAAAATTATACAAAATTTTAACTATAATAATGTATATTGAAGTATAAGAATGTGAGTGCAAGGTCAATCCCATAGGGACTTATAAGATTTTTTTTTCAATCCAAATACTTCACAAGAAAAAGCTAATTATTAGAATTCTTTTCAATATACTCCACTCTAACCTAGTTAAAGAAATCTCGACGAGTTTTCTTTCTCAACCTAATCTAAAAGCTTCCAATTACTTTGTGTTGAAAATATGTTCAATAGGCAAAAATAACTAAATAATTACTCAAATAAACAAGTAAAAGTAACTTAATCAAAACAATAATAATAAAGATATGAGAGATATCAAATTAACAATGACTAAAATGATCTTTTGTTTTTTCTCAAAATCCACACACATGCATTTTTTTTTTTTATAATAACTTTTCACGTAATTTAAATTATTTTCTTAACTCACTTCACAATAACGTCGTAATCAAACTTGTTATTATGAAAAATATAATATTAAAATCACTTTAATAAATGAACTAATGTATAAACTAATGTATACTCTTCTCAACCTTAATGTTCAAGATTAAAAATTCATATGTATCAATTCGAAAATAAATCACATAAAAAATCCAATACTTAAAATTATACTAATAAATAACAGGGTTAATAATTAATCCAACAATCTCAAATCATGAACAAAATTTATATCCAAAATTATTGACTTTAATTAAATTTAGGCAAGAGTATCAAACAATCAAAACACGTGTTTTGAAAATAAATATAAATCACATGTTAAATTATTACAAAGTATGAAGTTTCATCCTTAATCCTAATATAAAACTTAGCCACTTATAATTTTAGTATCCATTAAAAATAAAAAAAATAAAACCTAAAATCTGAACACATAAAATAATAAAACTTCAAAAACTTTGTATTCTAAATTTTTCTCTTCTTCTCCCTCCTTTCTTTCTTTTTCTCTTTAGCGTGTTTTTTTTCCTGCTCCCCCTTTGGTTGTGCGGCTAGGTCTTCCACTGTGCGGCTTCCCTCCCAAGGTTTTGATTTCTTTCTTTCTTTTATTCTTTTCCGCCTTTGCTTCTTTGCTTGCTTCCCCACTTCACACGTGCACCCCTATATATATATATATATATATCCATTTATAACTTTTTTTACACACACACACACACACACACATATATAAATTTTGTTCCATATATACAATTTTCTTTATTAATTAAAAATCTTTCCTTTTAGTCTTCTTATTTTAGTAGAATTATTGAAGAATTTGCTTCTTTAATCACGTATTTTCTATTTCAGCTCAGAGTTTTTTTTTTTGTTTTTATATCCAAATCTACAATAAAAATAATAATATAAATAAATAAATAATAACTAAATAATATAATTAAAGAGTGAAAATATATAAATTATGTAATTATCATTTACTAATTTATTTTTTAGTTTAAAATTTTTGTCTTTGTACGAGAGAGAGAGAGTGTGTGTGTGTGTGTATGTTATTAGAGTGTAAATTTCTAAATATGTATACAATAGAGGGTGAGAAAGTTGTATAAGTTAAACATTTGATTTTTCTTGTATTGATAAAAATTTATATAATTATAGTAGTTAACTTGGGATCTTTTTTTTCTTATGGGATTTTTGTTCTTTTGATGCAGGCATTTTCTTTCTTTTCTTATAAGTCTTTTCTCATTTAAACTGAGGCTTTTTTTTTTTTTTTTATGTGTCTTTTCTTATTTAGATTGAGACTTTTTAAAAAAAAATTAAAATTATACAGAATTTTAACTATAATAAGTAAGATTTTTAAAACTTAAATTCTTTAAAAAATTAAAAACCTAAAGCGATTGATTTTATGACTTTACACTTTGAAATTAGTATTAAGTTTAATTGGACAAAATCTATTTTTAATTGAATTAAGTATAAAAAAATTTTTTTTGAAATTTCAGTGAAGGTGACCCACACTGCTCGGCCAAGCGTCAGTACCTCTTACCAGTATCAAAAAAATTAACAAAGAGAAGTCCTCGTTTTTCAATCCAAATACTTCACAAGAAGTTAAAGCTCAATTATCTTCACTATTGGGTAGTTCTTTTCAACGTAAAGGCAACACGCATCTAGGCCTCCCATCATTAATAGGGCGCCCGAAGCATGAAATGTTCAGATTTGTGAAAGACAGATTTATGGGGAGATTTAGAAGGGCTGGAAAGAAACTTTGTTATAGTCAAGCTGGACGAGAAATTCTTCTCAAATCAGTTCTCATGGCTTTACCTACCTATGCTGTATCTTGCTTCAAGCTTCCAATTACTTTGTGTTGGAAATATGTTCATGTATAGCTCGGATCTGGTGGGGTAGCAGACAAGGGGAGAGAAAAATTCACTGGATGAATTGGAGCGAGGTAAGTGAGCCTAAGAACGGGGTGTTGGATTCGGAGACTTATGTCATGTTTGTTTGTGGGATTACTCATATTATGTTTTATTAAGGTAAGACAAGAAATATGATAAGTAATTTTAATATAATAATTTATAATTACAAAATAATATTTATATAATATCATGTAGTGTATATAATGATATATACAAATGCGACAGGTGGGCAAAATGATCTTTTGGTGCCTTATTTCCCATAGCATCGCACCTCCCATGTGTGGGAGAGGTAATTATTCTTTATTTTTTTTTTTCAAACATGAAATTAGATGGGTTCTATAGATAGCATTTCTAATCCCTCATTCCATATCCCCAAACAACATGGCCTTAGTGGCTTTTAATCAGGCTCTACTAGTAAGCAGGGATGGAGGTTAATCTCTGGTAGCTCTTCTTTGTATACAAAGGTCTTCAAAGGCAAGTACTTCCCTCATTGTTCATTTTGGCAATCAGTAATCATGGGCATGGCGCAATATGATTTCTGAAAGAGAGATTTTGAAGATGGGATGGCGCTGGAACGTGGGGAATGGATCATCCATACGTATATGGGAAGATTCTTGGCTACCGCGACCTAACTCTTTCAAGTTCCAATCCCATACGTATATGGGAAGATCCTTGGCTACCGCGACCTAACTCTTTCAAGTTCCAATCTGCTCCTCAGAGGTGGAGCCAGCTAAAGCTTAGAGGGGGAACTTGTGGAGCTTTTGACCACAATATTGTCAGTTTCAAGAATAATTCCCAAATTATTGTTCTCTTAAAATTATATCTCAGTCTATCGTTAATTTTGTCACGTCATTCACCATTTAAGAGAGAGAAGAAACAAACCAAAAAAATAATTAGGAAAATCACTCACTTCAAATAAGGTTTTATTTTAAAACTTTCGTACTCTACCACCTTATGCCAAAGACAAAACTAAAGATTAAACAGCCGTCATTTGAAACTAAGTAGATCAGTTCGTATTAGTTTACTGAAGTAAATGAAAGCACTGTCATTTGAAACTAAGCAGATTAATTCATATCAGCCAAACAGAACTGAATGAAAGCACTATCATTAATTTAAAACTAAGTAGATTAATTCATATGAGTCTTACACAGGTAAATAAAATCAGTGTAGTTTGAAACTTATTTCTCCCCATTCATCATCTTTTATTGCTCCAAGGAATTAACTGCTCTCCATTTTCTATTGTCGTATTTTTATCTTATTATAAGAAATGTATGCAAATATAAAACCTATCCCCTCGGTACTGTGCTGCTTCCTAGAAACTTTTCTTATTGCAATGATTCACAGCATAGTATTTTTAGATCAACCTTTTTTCTTTCCTTGTTTTGATTATAACTATTTCTTTTTCTAAATTTAAATTTTCAGATATAGTTTCCTACTAAGATAAGTATGTAGATTCTTTATCTTTGTTTACGATCATGACTTGAAAAATGTTAAGAGGTGTACCTTGTTCAGAATTCAACCTTCTACAGAAGATATAGAGATTTCAAATACATGAACACTTGCAAAAAGTCCAATTAATATATGAATTTTAATATTTTCCAGTATTATTTAACAGTGTTCCATAGAAGTCAATTTTCCGGTAATATTTGGATAACAATTTTAGTGAAATTATTTCATCCTTTCAAGCTTCTAATATTATTTATGGTATTATGGTAACTACGTTAATTGAGCAAGTTAATTACAAGGGGTAAGCCAACGGTCAGCTTGTCCTTATGCTAAGCAAGGAGTTTGAAGTTCGATCCCTTCTTATGCCATTTTTTGCCAACTATCATTCATGTAATGTATGAAATTTATGTGATTCATGTGAACGGCAATCTTACATAAACATGAGGGAATAGTTAATCAAAGGTATGAACACCCTGCAGTAATCAATAAAAAGAAATTAACTGGACAAACGTGTGCTTAGGAGCAACACAAGAAGTAAAATTATTTGAGGTAGATATCCTGCACACGATGTTCCTTATAATGGCAGATGGTAGGGCCCTCCTCATAAAATGGTCGATCGATTGCATAATATGATGATACTAGTTGCATTACCTTTGATCAAACAATTTCGGCAGATTAAAGGGGCGGAGTTGTTTAGTGTGGAGGGTTTAAAATAAAGCTTTCATTTGAAATGGGGGGTTTTTCATAATAATTTTTTGGATTGCTCTTTTCTTTTTTTTACATGGCATATGATGTGGCAAATCAACCATAAATTGAAAAATAGTTTAAGGAGAACACTAGTTTGGGAATTATTTTTAAAACTAACAATATTATGGTGAAAAACTCGATTGCAACCTAACTTTTACTCATAATTTTCAAAATAAAATTCAGCTTTACCCCTTAAAAATTTCTAAATTCCCCTTTGAAATTCTGAAAAGTTCTATTTTAGCCTATGTTTTAGAAATAATTTTCCCTTTACCCCTTAAATTTTGAAAAGTCACCTACTTTTTTCCTCAAATTTAGAAATAATTTTCAATTTGCCCTCTCAAATTTTAAAAAAATTCTAATTTTACCTATAACTTTAGAAATATTTTTCAATTTTCTCTTTTGAAAATATTTAAATGCCCATCTTAAATAATTATTTTACTATATATTTAATAAAAATTAATATATAAAAAAGCATGACATAAAATATCCCAATGTTGATTAAAAAGGAAAAAAAAATTTAGTTGTGATTAATGGTTGCCACTCCTGATCAAATCAAATGAAATAGAGAAATTAAAGGTATATATTTATTGATCAATTCATACCTTGATTACACATGTTTTAAGTTTTGTATTCTATTTTTCTCCCTATCTTAAACCTCATAGCCAAATTATAATTTAAACAAAATTTTTTAAAGATTTGATATATATATATATATATATATTGTCTGTTCATTCATTTTGTAAAAAATTCACTTATCAACTAGATTAATTTTCTGACTCTGCTGCTCCTCTTTCTAATTGTCAGATTTTTAGAATTGCTGAGTCGATAGATCATGACACAATGCAATGGAAGGTTCTCTTGGTCCAACAATTGTTTCATGAACATGAAGCTGATTTTATCTTATTCATTCCGGTGGGCTCCAAGTACTGTCATGATAAACGGGGTTTGGCATTCCTCTATTAATGGGCAGTTAGTTATCTGTTAAAACAGATATGAATTGGCCAAATATGTGCACAAATGTAAACAACCAGTTCAAAGATGTCACGGGGAATCTAGTCAATCAAGTGAGGTTCAACGTATCGGGCAAAAGCTTTGGAGTTTAATATGTATACCTACAAAGGTTAAGCATTTTGCTTGGAAAATGCCTCCATGTAATCGTTCCGGTACAAGCTAGTTTGGAGAAGAAAAAATGGCCAAGTAGATCCATTATGCCCAAGGTGCGGTAAGGAAAAGGAAGGTATTGATCATATGTTTATGAGATGTGTCGAAGCTCAACAAACATGGCTGGTGACTCCCGTGTCCTCAGCCTTCTATGCTAGAGTCTTGTCTCTTTCGTTACATCTTAATGACCTCATCTCCGCAAAGACAACTAACTAGTAGGGAAGTTTTGGGGCTGGTGGTGATGGTATGTTGGGGCAGTTGGAAAGCTCGCAATGACTGGGTTTTCAACTCCCTGAGGTGGGTATGTTGGGACATTTGGAAAGCTTGTAATGTGGCAGCGTACGAATGTGCTAAGTTTGCTATTTCTGCTGTTAAACCTGGCACATGGGGTGCATAATTTTTCTCATGGTGCCTGAATTTGTTACGACGGTCTAGTTGACTGATTGGTCATTAGCTTATTATTAACAAAATCCTTCTACTCTTCTGTCCAAAAAAAAAAAAAACAATCAATTTGTATTAGAGTGGATGAAAATTTATTATATGAGTTGCACATATTCACAGAAATATAATTTTATACCTAAATTAACTTTTTATTTTTGTAATAATTGTCTAATGATTGAAATGAATGTCAATTTAAGTATAAAATTATAATTTTATGAATATATACAAGTCAAAAGACAATTTTTCATTCACTTTCTAAATAGATTGTTAATATAATGTGTTAATTGATACAAATTAATAGTTTTTGGTAGTCAATATGTTACGTTTTAAAGTTTAAAGAAGTTTAGTAATACTAAATCATAATTCACAAGATGTTTTCATAATTAATCCTAAAAAAATATATCTAATGAAAACTACAATCACTCTCATGAATTTTTAAAAAAATAACAATACTCCCTATATCATGTGAGATAGAAAAAGCTTTCTATATCTTATATGAGAAAATCCTCTACCCGTATGTGTAATTACAATATAACATGGTCCTTTTAGTTATTTTGTTACATAATTGCATCGGGTTTTAATAAATGTCAAATAGAGCTTGGGTGAAGGCCACACAAACTCAAACTTGCTTTGGGTTTTATTGTTTTCTCCCATAACTCGCTTCTAACTTGCTAATTAAACTCTCAAACCCTTCTTATTAGGAGTGGGGTGGTGGGGTGGGGTGGGGTGGGGTGAGATTCACTTTTTGAGATAATTGTCATTCTTATTAATATCACATGGGAGAAATAAGGTTCACTAAAAATAAGACAAAGGTTTAATGATAAGGTAGTATTAAATTTCAATAGTCATCTCTACTAAATTGTTATATATAATGTTTAATTACATCAACAATATTAATTATGATAAACAAAAAAAATTTAAAAAAAAATACCATATCACAAAACTTAATAGACACAAGTACCAAGAAAACTCACACAACAGAACTTTTTATCCGAAAATAGAAATTGAAATTGGAGGCTACCCAATTAGATTTGTCTTAGCCGTTCATTGTTGGGCATTCCATTATGGCCCATTGAACGTTGTTATTTTCATAAATCCTTGGAAATTTGCAATATTGCTTCAATGTTATACAATTGGATTAATTACACTTTGTACCTTTGTATTTTATACCAAAATTTTATTTTAGGATTTTTATTTTTAATTATAATAATTAAACTATTACACTTTTAATTTGTTGCAGTGTCAACCTTATGTTTGAAAAATTGATAGAAGAGTAAAATACACTTTTACCCTAACACTTTTCACAAAATTTTACTTTAGGATCTATACTTTCAATTATAACAATTAATTATCTGTACTTCTAATTTGTTGTAATGTTTATAAACTTTTGTTTGTGTAGTTAACGACCAAAAGTCTTGTGCATCTCATGTAACTTTTTTGAAAGACAAAAATATATTTTCATACCAACTGATGTTATTTTACACCAATCATTTAGTTTTCAAAATTTCTTACAGTAGGCAAATATTTTACATTCATTCTATGTATAAAACAAAATTAGAGTTGTAAAATACTCCTAAATCATATCAAGTGAAGGAGGATTGAAGGCATTTGGGTGTTAAAATAGTATGAAAATACATTTTTATCATTGAAAAAGGGCTAAGGGAGATGCACGTGGCTATTGACGGTCAATTGCACTAATGAAAAGTTATGGGAGGATGACATTGTAATAAATTAAAAGTACAAGGGCTTAATTATTACAATTAAAAGTGCAAGTTCTAAAGTGAGATTTGGTCTAAAGTGTGAGAGTGTAAAGTGTATTTTACCCTTAATAGAAAATTCACATGTGATAATCATATGGCTTTTTCAAAGGACAAATACATAAAACGTAGCTTTTTTTCCATCGTAACGACTCACATATATTGCCCATGAGTAAAATTTGAAGTTTTATATAAAGCATAATTACATCATATACATCACAAAGTTTATTACACTTATAATTTTGAAGTGATTTTAAGAGGAATTTGTGGTAAATTATTAAGAAGAAGTATGGTTTTATATTTTTGGCCCTTGAGAAAGTTAATAAAATATTGACATTACAATAAATTAGAAGTGAAATGGCTTAATTGTTACAATAAAAAGTAAATGCTCTGAAGTTAAATTTGATGTAAACTGCAATGGTGTAAAGTATAATTAATTCTATTTAACATACGAGATTAATATCTTTAGCTAGTAATTTTACTATCTCAGTCACTGGGGTTTATTATTAGGATTCAGGTTTAGGGCTTTGACATTTAGCAGATAACATAATTGGCTGTGGCTTTTAATATTATTTGATTTTAGGTTAAGTTGATAGCGTTATACTAGTGCCATGCACAAGAAATCTCTAACATCAAAATAGTAATGAATAGTCAAAATATATACAAATATGTGAAATATTTTTGCAATACGAGAATGTGTGAAATATAAACTGTTACTTGGAATTTGCTTCAAGCCTTAATCATATGTAATTCATATAGTTTGTAAAAGTATGATAAATTTAAATTATGACAGTATTGAATTATGATTGGAATAGACATACGAATTTATGAGAAGAAATAGACCATGAGTCACAGTAATGATATAAACTAAGAGTTTAAACAACTACTATGATGAATAAAGATGCAAATCCATGACAAGGAAATACCAATAACCTCAAGCCATAAAAATATTTTAGGAAGCGCTTACTTGTACAAAACTCATATTATGAAGTTGCTTTTCTCTCTGAAGAAATTAAAAATGAAATGAAAATCAATACAACAATTCACAATTACGAATAATTTAAAGAAAAAAAGCATGAAAAGAAAAATGTAAACAAGAATATAGTGAAATGCATCAGATCTAGAGTAAAATATTGTATGAAGCTTTTGTGTTAAAATAATTTTTCTTAAAACAATTTAGAGAAAATGAAAAGAAGTGTATGAGAATATAGAATAGTTTTGCAATAACATAAGAAAAAAAAAAACATGCACACAGAAAAGCGATGTGGTGAAACTTACTACTCATAGTTGATAATATGAACTTGTAATGAAACATATCAAAACGGAAGTTTATATCTATGAAATTAATTGTACATATCAAAAGTAACATATTATGTGTAGGTAGAATTTTTAGGAAGACTTGGTTAAACTCTCGAACTAATTTAACAAGTACGAGCAATCTACAAGAAAAGAATACAATAAGAATAACTCGATTCCCTTTGGGCCGAAGGCATTCCGATGATTAAGTTAGCAAGCTTAATCACAATGAATCGAATAAAGTACTGAGAGCTAGAACTCAAGTGAACTTACCTTACACCTTTAGTGCACGAGAGTATTTATAGGTTTCGGAATGCCGCGTTCCCTTTGGGAATTTGAGTTACTTTCCTCCTAAGAATCTTATTTGTTTGAGTATGTTTAATGTATTGGATATTTCATTTATTTGTCCTAGTTCACTTAAGAATAGAATTTGTATTTTGGACGTATTTAACCCTTATATATTTTGAATTAGAATCCCTGGGCCAACCCCTTTGGGTCCTAACCTCTGATCGGCATGGGCCCGGCCTGCTAAGTCGACATCCTTTAGCTGACTTGGGCTCGTCTTCTCTCTATCTTGGGCTTGGCTTTCATTTGGTCCATAATTGGCCCCCTAGCCTTTGCGCCCTATTTTGATTGACAAATGGGACAAAGGTTGAGGTCTGCATTTAATACTCATCATTTGGCCTTCCCATTGTTTCAAGAGCTTACGCACCACGTGGCAACTTCACACCAGTCGTAGAACTAGAGAGGTGCGCCATATAGACTGCCAAGTTAACGTTTGGGTCGAACAACATGACTGCTATAGTTTCTTAACCTCTGAACGGACGACATGACTCACTATAAATTGGACAATTCGCCGCCCATCCTCATCATTTGAACCTAGCTTGAGATTTTTGGTGAGAGAGAGAGTGGATCTTGCCCTAACACTTTAAGTTCTTCTAACCCTTGCTCTATCCTCTTACTGCCATCTTCTTTCACGGTTGTTCCTTGCTGGCAACTCGCTGATTTCACTTTAAAAGTGTAATTTTAGTTCTCTAACTAGTTGTTTGTTAGCCACAATATGTTTATTAGAATAGGTTTTTAGTAATAAATTATTCTAAACAAGCTTTCTTTGTGTATTGTAGGTTTTTTGGGCTAAAATGGCAAGAAGGGGCTAAAAGTGCAGGAGGACTGTCTGAACGTAACGTTTGGATGGTGATTTCACCGTTCGAACGCACTTAGGACGGTGTTGGACACTGTTCGGACGCTATGTCAAACGGATGACTTCTAGAGTTGAATTTTTGGATCCGAAGCTGTTCCAGAGTCATGTTTTTGCGTCTGAAGACCGTTCGGACAGTTAGGCTAACCATTCAAACAGTAAAATAACCATTCGGATGGTTATTTTACTGTTCGAACAGTGCGTCCGAACACTCTTTGGACGTGCACTGGATGCACTTCGGACGAATGACGCAGTTTCGCCTTAAAACCTAACAGCAGCCAAAGAAAGAGATAGAGAATTTCTGGGCGAGTTTTGCTGCGGAAAATAGGAGAAATCCGAGAAAAATGTTGGTTTTTGGTTGTATTTGGTTTGGATTTTGTAGTTAGGATTTTGAGAAGAATGTTGGGATAAAATCTTTTTAGATTCTTGTCTCATTCTTTGTGATCTTCCTCATAATTTCTTTGTAATCTAAACAAGATTTTTGTTCAATAAATTTTAGATTTATAGTTTTAGATGGTAGTTGGTTATTTTGGCAAGCTTTCTTCCATGGATTTCTCTAGCTAAACCTATTGTTTGGGTGCAAATGTAAAGATCCTTTAAGGAAAGTATGGAAAGTGAAAGAGGAATTTCTAAATCTCAATGAATATCTATATTGTGTTTATTGGAATTGATTGTTGTAAAAAATTTAGATCTATAATCATGGTTAAGTAACTTGTAATTTATTTTTAAGAACCTCTCAAATGTGATTAAATCTAATTCCAAATTAATTAGAGAACCCTAGATTTTCAAAGCTAAATCTTCCGAATCAAGGATCCTTTGGAAGATCCTTGATTTGAGTTAAGTCAAACTTTTTCTTCCAAATTTCATGCTAAAATTGGTAGATTGAAGCAATTGCACCCAAACTTGCTTTTTATTCAATTTAAATCCCAACCTATTGTCACTCGAATTTTCATTGGCTTAAAACTAATTTAGTTCAAATTGTGGTAGAATTATCAAGTTTATCAAATTGCTTTATTTAGATTTTAATTGTTTAAATTAGTATTTTAATTGTCACTTTCAATTAATTGCTTAGTTGATAGTAACAACCAATCTATAAACCCTTAAAGATTTTTTATTTAATTTTATTTCCCATCAATTCAATACCATTCTTGTGTTGTAATTTTAATTTGAATAATTCTTAACTTGTGCTTGTTACTATTGCTAGATCTGTACAAATCCCATGGGCGAACACAATAATGGGAATGCCTCCTTTTAAACTACAACCGCCTCTGACGTGTTAGTTAAGAGCGAACCAAGTTTTGGCTCCATTGCTCAGGATTTGAAGGAACGAGCGAACTAAAGAAAAATTAAAATTAAAATCACAAAAACAAGGTGAGAATTGATTACCTACCTCCGAGAGAAGCATCTACGGCTTCGGCCCGGGGTAATTTTTTCAACTTCATTGTGAAAATCATGCTAGGATTCTTATTTCTTTCTTTTCAATAGTTTCTTTTGTTTGATTAATCAGTTACATTATATCTTACTAGGATCATTAGAAGAGATAGGATAGCGTGTACTCTATTTGCTAATTAGTGGTATTATTGAGCATGTGGAGTAAAAGTTTGGAGTTGAAAAGCCGTTGTCCGGTATTGATTTTGATTATGTATGATGTGTTGACTATTGAGGCATATTGTTTTCACATTGTATGTGCATGTCCTATTGGGCTTGAATCGATAATAGACGCCTTTTATGAGTCAACTCACCATCACCGGTTAACACACCTTCTTCCAAAATCTCGTTTGTAATAGACCTAGGCATAGTTGAAGAAGGTAGGCTTCCTAATCTTGTTCCACCCAACCTTAGCCCACAAAATCCAAATGTATTGCTTAATCCACCAATGGGTGGATTGCCACTCAATCCTCCTCTAAATCCCGCACATGACTTTGAGGGTGATAATATGGAAGGTGGGAGCATCCATGGAGACATGGGGGCTAATCAATTTCACACTTTGAGAGATTTCATTAACCTACCACGGCAAGCGCCGAGTTCATGTATTATTTTTTCACCCTATTATGCCCCCCTGAACATACGACTAGGTATGATACAGTTGCTTCCTCAATTCCATGGGGCAGATTCGGAAAGATCTTATGCCTTTGTTAAGGAATTCGATGATGCATGCTCATTAGTGATGGATAACTCTTATCCAAGGAAAATCTTTTTTCTCAACTTTTTCTTTTTTGTTTAAAAGACACAGTTAAGACATGGTTCAATTATTTGAAACCACTTTTCATCCACTCTTAGCAAACTCTTCAAGGGGAGTTTTGAAAAAAAATTTCTCAAAAAACAGAACGGAGGCCTCATCTGGAAAAATAAATGAGCTTGTGATTATATAAGAAAATAAATTTTAAAATGTAAAAACATGTAATTTTGGTAGCGCATCTAATAGGGCCTCATCTAACCTATTTATTATTGGTTGGTAGGGAGAGATTCCAAACTCACTGGTTAAATTAGTGCCGGGTCGGGGAAGGGGCTGGGATCGTTAAATAATATTATAAGAAGGTATGATTGAATCAAAATTATGGATTTCATTCAATTCTTGTTGGATTTATTAGATGGAATGGCAGTTAATGTTAGAAATACAAAGGAAATTGCAACTACCATATTAATTAGGAGCTAAGGTGATAAAATAGGAAATGACAAGAAGTAATAAATGAAATGTGGAAATAATTTTAGTTAGGGCGAAATTAAAAATAAGAATGAAATTCATATTCCAGAGATGACTGTCACAATGTGGTTCAAAATTCACTAGCAGGTTAGAAATACTCAAGACAAAATCAAAGTCAGTATTGAATTTACGAATCATAATTGCAACTTTATATGTTGTATTGTAACGCGTCAAAATAAAGGGAAACAAATTAAAGAAAATTATTGAATTTACAAATCATAACTACAACTACCTATGTTGTAAACTAACACATCAAAATAAAGGGAGAAAAATTAAGGACTTGTACAAGTCAGCAAACACGTGGTTGTAAGTGAAAAACGGTACTAATGTATAACCAAATATTTGCCATTCTTTATAAGCGTCAGTACAAGCTTTTAGCAAGGCACGAAATACAAATTTTTTAAGGATAAGGCTAGAGGGAGTGGGTTTTGAGGATAAGATAATTTTAATATATAGATGTCTTACTATAATCAGTGATAATTACAACCCTAGTGGGGACTATGGGAATGGGTTTTGAGAATAAGATTATTTTAACATATAGTTTTATTATAACTAACAAGGTGTAATTAGTAAACCATGGTGGAGACCTAAGAGAGGCCTTCAACCCGCAAAGCTAATAGCATCACTTAATAAACTAGTCCATGCTCATGGCACTGAAAAGGTGACCTTATGAGTACATGATTGTACTTTTGCTCATGAATATCACCTCACTTTGTTCCAATGTCAGACCTTTTTTGTTACTTATTTATTTTTTGTGTGCAAAATAAATATTGGGTTCTATTAATGTGCAAAATATGACAATAATTAGTGTAATATTTTGATTTGTTGAGTCATTAATCACAGCACAAAATAATTATTCTCATTCCATAGAGATGTCATATGAGCTCAACTTATTGTCACAAGTGGACACTAAAATACGACATGTCACAATGAGTCTTATTTTTTATATTTTATTTAAACTCTTTTTTATTTATAGAAATTATTATTTTTTATGAAGTCATAGCAGATAAGGAAATTAGAAAATTTTCTTTTCCTTTTTAAAATTCCATCCATCCATAGGTATCGAAATCTCAAAGTAATTTACAAGACTATGTTTGCAAGAATATAATAATAATAATAATAATAATAATAATAATAATAAAAAACGTAGAAGAAGAAGAAGAAGAAGAAGAAGAAGAGCTTTGTTTGAAATTAATGTATGGTAATAAGGGAGTATGGGCAGCATATCAAAAAACAGAAATTTTGGAGAACATTATTTTATTGTGCAAGAGGAATGTTCAAGAAAATAAAATAGTCATGGTAAGTAAAAAGTTGCGTTCTTTTGATTTTGGGATATAGTTTTAAATATGAAACATTATTTGCATTGTTATCTATGACTTCTTGATTGCCCTTCCTTCAAATAAAGTTTTGGCTCTGCCATGCATATATTTAATGTGTATGTAAACATGTATAGGGCAAGAATTAATGCAAGATAGAGCAACAGCACAATAATTAATGGAAGGACGAGGATTTCTCCAACTTAGGTTGCAGAAAATCCACCTACCTGGGATACGTGTGTAATAGCATACCAAACTAACACACATTAAAATTTATTATTAATCTACTTAAATATTTCTTAGATTTTAGGCACGACCGTTCATGAGATTACTATATATGTACATGATATTTAAATGGTAAATGCTATTCTTACAAAAAAAAAAAAATTATACAAAATTTATAAGCAAAATAATGTGACAGTAGCTGCTTTATAATTAAAAGCCATCGTGATGAGTATTTGTTTTGCAATGAAATACTTTTATTAAATCACATCATTTTATATAGAAATTTTGTATAAATTTTTTTATCGTATATCATTATTCTATTTAAATAATGTATATATATCTATATATTTATATAAAATACTGGTCAACTGAAATGCTGTCACATACAGGGTAGAAAAAAGTGCACCGGTCGGAGAAATCCGTATGTAGATTCTTTTGAACAAAATCAACAAGCCGACTTCCATCCGTGTGAAAGGGACCGATTGGTTACTATATAATTTCTGCACAATTTAACTTTAGAGGATTTGGACTCCAAAATTGAACTCAAATCAATCTAAAGATTGCTATGACTTAAATGGCCATGCACCACTTGCTATATAATGTTGTTTTCATAGTACAGCCTTGCTTTTGTAGTATATATTAAGAAACAAACACAAAGACAAACATACCATTATCAGTAAAACCCACAAAATGAAGACTCTTACCATCTATCTGCTCACACTTTCTCTTGCATCCTACATTGTTTTCATGTCTGTCAGACAGCCCGACTACTTTGTTGGCCGCGAGTACCATGTTTACATTATCAATGGCTTCAAAAACAACTCATCTTTGCCTCTGGTCGTCTGGTGTGCATCCCAGGACGATGATATTGGTGGAAGAGCTCTCCAGGAGGGAGATGATTTCAGTTGGAGCCTGAAGACAAGCCTGTGGGGAACAACTCTTTTCAGTTGCACTATGAAATGGGACAGAATGAGGAAGAGATTCAACGCTTTTCAAGTTCATCGCGATGGCCATAGATGCGCTCCCTTTCGAAAGTGCTTTTGGTTAGTGAAAGAAGATGGGTTTTATTTTAGTAATGATGAAGTTAATTGGAAGAAAGATTTTCCATGGTCATAGTTATATACATGGATTATATATCTAAGATCTTTTTTTATGGTTCTTATAATTGTATCCATCAGACATTTGAATATCAAACATATACAGAAATCTGTATGCACCTACTCAATGTAGTACTGTTTTTAATTGCCAAGTTTGCTTGCATGAGAGAATGAGTGTTAATAAATAACTTCCTTTGCTTCCATAGTAGCTCTCATTTTATCAACTGGGCCAAAACACCTGTTATTGACTGAAACTAACAAGAATGCATGGTGAAGATGAGACCACATAGTGAGTGTAAGGAAATAAGTCAAGGCTGCTTCGCTTTTGGCAATATGATTATATATACTTGTATGTATATATATATGGTTTTTTTCTTTATGGTTGTTTGTGTGTTTACAAAAACATTTCTTGTCATGCTACTCTAATTCCCACCTTATAGGGAAAGTAGGTGTAGACAAAAAGGTGGGACACCCTTGTTTTCAAATGGTTCTGTTGTTTCCTTTATGATTTTTCAAATCTTGCTTTCTTGCAACTTGACTTAATGTAACTGTGATGCTCTCTTGATAACTTAATTTACTTGAAAATTTATCAATTTGACCTTGTTTAAAGTCACTTTTACAATTTTATTAAGTTTTGTATTAAAAAGAACATCGTTTCAAGTGAACGTCGCGGTGACAACTAACAAATTAAAGCTATAATCAATTGATGAATGAAATAATAAATTAATAAATCTGTCAGCTTGTTTCAGGCGAAAGCCAAAAGCATCTTGCCACCATTTGAGATGGAAAATCTCAATATTTATGGGAGACAAATCATATGCATCAGTCTCTATCTGCCTCCATTAGATAAGATTGAAGAGAGAAAAAAAAAAAGGAAAAAAAGGAAAAAGAAAAAAGAAAAAGGGAGATAAGAATGAAGGGTGTAATCTCTTTGAAATGTTCCGTCAACATGAAGAAAATGAAATCTTTTCCTTAAGACAACTTTTTATCTGTTCATTGTTTGACAACTCCGAGTAAACTGTTGTTTGATTCTTATCGGTTTCCGTGTAAGGTCCTCAGACTTACATGTGGGCTTATAAAGATAATGATGGGCCATAAGCTTTTGCTGGATGTAGGAATCTTCTAATTATTATAAATATACTAAAGATATTGTTAAATCTACATTGATAATTTTTTGGTCAAATCTATAGTCCTCTTTCTTATATGAGTTTAAAAGATAGGTTCATAGATCTAAAAAAAATTTAAAAATTTAATTAGTGTGTTAAATGAAATTTAAGAAAAAAAAATAAGAATGGGATATACATGAGAGAGAGAGAGCTACATTACGAGTTTAGCTTTCAACCCCATTTCTATCGATGTTCAAATCAGGTTGGATTAAATTAGCTTGTATATTTTTTTCTTTTTATAGTTTATATAATGCATAAACAATATTATCCTACTCCACCAGCATCCGTGGCAACAAAAAAGAAGCTACTTTTCTTTTGGAAAGGAGGATATTAAAAGAGTCAATCATTTGTATTTTGACATCTAAAACTCATTATTATTATATCACATCAATGAGAATCAAAGTACTTTCGTAAAAGGAACTCAAACTCCATATGGCTATATGACAGGGTTGGAAAGGAGGATAGTGGAATTCGAAAAGAGTCAAGGTTTCACTCCCCTTATTTGTCAGAGTTAGCAAATGTTGTCCTTCAATTTCATCTTCTATTCGTTGACGACTCTGTTACTAAAACCACGAAAATTCTATTAATCTAGTAATATATCAGTATCAGTAGCATACTCAAAAATTTACTTTAGTGGAGACGGAAGTACTCTTAAAACGAAAATTTTAAATGACGCTTTTTACATTTTTAATATTCGGTGTAAATTTTTTTCAATTATTTGAAGAATTTTTTTACCATTGATTATTATTAATTTAATTTTTTCTCTCCTTTCAATGAAATATTCACTGAATTACCATATTTTACCAAATGACTCGACCTACATAATACAAAATTAGTGATTTAACAAACAAAGTACATAATTTACTTTTCAATTTCACCGTAACAACTACTTGTAGAACCGCAAATAATAAAAAAAAAATTTACACTTTGTTCAAAAGATAATAAAACAAACATCGATCTATATAAAATACAAAAATACAGCAACAAGTCATTTGATAATGTTATCGGTAAAATTTATTAATTTATTTTTCAGTTTAAAACTTTTGCCTTTGTAGAGAGAGAGAGAGAATTATTTGATTTTTCTTGTATTGATAAAAGTTTATGTAATTATAGTGGTTAACTTGTGACCTTTTTTTTCTTATGAGATTTTTTTTTTTCATTTGATGTAGGCATTTTCTCTCTTTTCTTATGAGTCTTTTCTCATTTAGACTGAAACTTATTTTTCTTTTTTTATGTGCATTTTCTTATTTAGAATGAGGTTTTTTTTTCAAAAAAATAAAATAAAATTATAACTATAATAAGTAATATTTTTAAAATTTAGAGGTTTTAAAAAATTAAAGACCGAAAGCTATTGATTTTATGACTTTACACTTAAAATGAATACTCAAAATTATTATTGGGTCATAAAAAAAATCGTAGAAGCGGCTGATGCGGCTTGGTCAAATCATATTTTCAAGTATCATCAAAACACTTCACACGAGAATCAAAGTACTTTCGTAGTAAAGGGTGCCAAATCACGGATAACGTTCTAGTTGCCCAAGAGTTAATGCATGCTATTAAAAGTAAACGTTATGGCAAGGAAGGAAATTTTGCACTCAAACTCCATATGGCTAAGGCGTATGACAGGGTAAACTGGCGGTATTTGAAAAAGTCATGAAAAATCATTCTTCACTTTTTTTTTTTTTTTCTCTAAACATGGAATTAGATGAGTTTCATGGATAACATCTCTAATCCCTCACCCCTCACCCTATATCCCCAAACAAAACATGGGTTTTGAAGCGCAATAGGGTCATTGGATCATGGAGTGTGTATCTTCAGTCTCTTTCTGAGGTATGGTTAATGGGGAAGGTAGAGATGTAATCGTTCCTCATAGAGGAATTCGACAAGGGACCCGTTATCCCCTTATCTGTTTCTTTTCTCTGCTGAAGGTTTCACGGCCCTTATTCGCCATTACGAAAATAATCAGCTCCTACAGGGGGTCAGAGTTAGCAAATGTTGTCCTTCAATATCTCATCTTCTATTTGTTGACGACTCTGTTACTGTTTTTGTAGGGCGAACACCACGAATTGCAATTCTATTAATCTAGTAATATATCAGTATCAGTAGCATACTCAAAAATTTATTTTAGTAGAGACGGAAGTATTTTTAAAACGAAAATTTTAAATAACGCTTTTTACATTTTTAATATTAGGTGTAAATTTTTTTCAATTAAAATTTGATTTTTTTAGATGAAAATTTATTTATTTATTTATTTATTTTCTTCTTTTAATGAAATATTCACTGAATCACAATTGATTTAACCATCCAATAAAAATTAATTTTTGGTAAAGTATTTACCAAATGACTCAATCAACATAATACAAAATTAGTGATTTAACAAACAAAGTACAAAATTTACTTTTCAGTTTCACCGTAACAACTACTTGTAGAACCGCAAATAATAAAAAAAAATTTACACTTTGTTTAAAAAAAAATAAAACAAACATCGATCTATATAAAATACACAAATAATCAACAAGTCATTTGATGATATTATCGGTAAAATTTACTAATTTATTTTTCAGTTTGAAACTTTTGCCTTTGTATAGAGAGAGAGAGAGAGAGAGAGTGTGTGACAAAGTATATAATTTACTTTTCAGTTTCTCCGTAACAGTTACTTGTAGAATCACAAATAATGAAATTTTTTTTATACTTTGTTCAAAAGAAAATAAAATAAACATCAATCTATATAAAATACAAAAATACATCAACAAACTGTCTAATTATGTTATCGGTAAGATTTACTAATTCATTTTTCAGTTTCAAACTTTTGTCTTTGTACAAGAGAATGTGTGAAATATAAACTGTTACTTGGAATTTGCTTCAAGCCTTAATCATATGTAATTCATATAGTTTGTAAAAGCATGATAAATTTATATTATGACAGTACTGAATTATGATTGGAATAGACATACGAATTTATGAAAAGAAAAAGACCATGAGTCACAGTAATGATATAAACTAAGAGTTTAAACAACAACTAAGATGAATAAAGATGCAAATCCATGACAAGGAAATACCAATAACCTTAAGCCATAAAAATATTTTAGGAAGCTTTTGCTTGTACAAAACTCATATTATGAAGTTGCTTTTCTCTCTGAAGAAATTAAAAATGAAATGAAAATCAATACAACAATTCACAATTATGAATAATTTAAAGAAAATAAGCGTGAAAAGAAAAATGTACACAAGAGTATAGTGAAACGCATCAGACTACAATATTGTGTGAAGCTTTTGTGTTAAAATAATTTTTCTTAAAACAATTTAGAGAAAATGAAAAGAAGTGTATAAGAATATAGAATAGTTTTGCAATAAATGAGAAAAGAAAAAAAAACATGCACACAGAAAAGCTATGTGGTGAAACTTACTACTTATAGTTGATAATATGAACTTGTAATGAAACATATCAAAACGGAAGTTATATCTATGAAATTCTACATATCAAAAGTAACATATTATGTGTAGGTGGGATTTTTAAGAAGATTTGGTTGAACTCTCGAACTAATTCAACGAGTACAAGTAATTTGCAAGAGAAGAAGATAATGAGAATGATTCGACCTCCTTTGGGCCAAAGGCACTCCGATGATTAAATTAGCAAGCTTAATCATAATTAATCAAATAAAGTACTGAGAGTTAGAACTCAAATGAACGTACGTTACACCTTTAGTACATGAGAGTATTTATAGGTTTTGGAATGCCACGTTTCCTTTAAGAATTGGAGTTACTTTCCTCTTAGGAATCTTCCTTGTTTGAGTCGGTTTAATGTATTGGACATTTTCTTTATTTGTCCTAGTTCACTTAGGAATAGGATTTGTATTTTGGATTTATTTAGCCCTTATATCTTTTGGATTAGAATCCTTGGGCCAGCCTCTTTGGGTCCTAGTCTCTGATCGGCATGGGCTCAGTCTGTTAAGTCGGCATCCTTTGGCGAACTTGGGCTGATCTTCTCTCTATCTTGGGCTTAGCTCTTATTGAGCCCATAATTGTTCCCCCAGCCCTTGCGCCCTATTTTGACCAACGAAAGGAATAAAGGCTGAGGTATGCATTTAATACTTGTCCTTTGGCCTTCTCGTCATTTCAAGAGCTTACGCACCACATGGCAGCTTCACACCGGTCTTGGGCCTGGAAGGGTGCGTCGTATGGACTGTCGAGGTGACGTTTGGTTCGAATGACATGATTGCTGCAATTTCTCAACCTTTGATTGGACGATATGGCTCATTACAAATTGGGCAACTCGTGGCACATCCTCATCATTCGAACCTAGCTTGAGATTTCTGGTGAGAGAGAGAGAGCAAATCTTGCCCTAACACTGTAAGTTCTTCTAACCCTTGCTCATTCCCTTTCTGCCATTTTCTTTCGTGGTCATCCCCTGATAATGGCTCGCCTTAAGAAACTCATGGATAGTTTGGCGGCTATAGCTGCATTTAAGTCTAGGTATAATATAGCTGACCAGGTCGGCCTTGAGTTGGTTGCCCTTGATGATTATAGGATGGAAAAAACTGAGAAAAGGATGCCCCTCTCCGTGATTGCCATCGTAGAGGGCGGTATCAGGTTTCCTTTGCACCCTTTTCTTATAAAATTCCTTCAACACCATGATGTGTGTCATACCCAAGTAAGCCCGAATGTCTATAGGATTGTCATGGAGATGCTTGAGTTGAACCGAATCTTGGGCTTTAACATAGGGTTTGCGAAGCTTGACCTCTGTTATACTCTATGTAAAGTCGGGGGTGATGGCTGGAAATTTTACCTTAGGGCCATCGATAAGGATAGAGAAATAGTGAAATGCCTCCCGTCTTTGGGTAAGGGCATAAATGACATCAGAGTATGGGTTTTCAGCCTTTGAGAATTCGGTAACCTTCTTGCTGACCAAATGACGTTGAGTCGATGCCGTAGAACCCCTAGAGAATTAGGTTGGTGCTGATCCCTTACTTTTCATGTGCAAATTAAATTGTTTGCCTCTAATCCGCTTCATCTTACTTTTTTTAAAATCTAGTAAGAAGAGCAAAAAGAAGAAGACGTGGGGTGTCAATTTGAGTGATTTGCACAAAGTTCTAAACTATAGAGGCTCTGGTTAGATCTGTGACACTGCAACAATCCCTCACATTTAGCTAAACTATCCACTTCGGGTTTCTCCCTTCACTACCTCCTCTGGGATCCCGTCAGGTGAAATTGCCAAATTATCGGAGGAGGGTGCAGCTGGTTAGTTTGCTAAAATTTCAGTTGGTATAATGCTTGAATGAGTACTCCCCAATGATTAGGTGACTATTGTCGATCTACCTGCCGATGCATTACCAGCAGTTGAGTGTACGGTTACTCGAGTTGTTGGAGATACTATTCTAATGACCTCTAGAGTTGCCTTTTTGAGTTGGGCATCATTTGAGTTACCCACAAATCCTGCAGATGATTTTGTAGAACCTTTTGGTGGTGAGGGTAATCCGATCCACGGTATCTCCTCTGAGCGGTGAAGTTCCTCATAATCGGCATCAACGTCTACTTCATACAAGGTGCCAGACAGCCGAGTTATATCTAAGATTGGGCGAAAACGGAAGTTAGTCTATCCTTCGTCTTTAGATTCTGATAGCTCTAACAAGATAAATTTGAAGGAGCTGGTGCTGTAGAAAACGATAAAGAAACTGAAGAAATTAGGGAGGACGGAGACTGATGCCGTAAAATCCATACCCCTTCTTACTGTTGTGGAGGTCAGCTCCTCCGAACCTAAACAACAGAAGAGGGAGACACGGTCGTTGAAAAAAAAGTCGATGATGGGGGATGTAACTGTTGAGCCAGCTTTGAAGAAACCAAAGGTTGTGTCGACTAATCCCCGCCCTGGTAGTAATGTTGTTACTGACGTTGCCGGCCGTGTGATCATAGAACTTGACATTGGTGGTCGTCTTATGCTACCAAACGAGTTCATGATTAAGTCAGCTGAGGTAGCGATGGGGGTAGTTCAAAGTTTCCTCCAGCAAGTTGACATTTAACTTGTTGAAAGTAATAATAACTTATCGATCTTCCTAAAAGCCTTCCATGATTCCTGCTGGTAAATTCTTCTGTCTCTCTTTCTATCTATATATATATATATATATTTTTTATAGTGTCGGTTATGTACCTATTTTAACAGCTCTTTTTGGTTTTTAGGGTCATCTCAATGCTTTGGAGGCTATATGGTGCTTTTAAGTTCTAACCACACTTAGAAACTTGTAAAAGTGCATGGCATGCTAAAGAAGGAGTGGATCGAATCGAAAAAGGCCCAACTATTAATTGCAAAGGAGGCCGATGAGGTGAAGATTGCCCTTAATCAGGTCACTGCCAATCTGAGCAAAAGGGATGTCGACGTATCGAAGCTGGAGGACGACAATGCTATTCTCTTGGTGGACTTATACAAGGCGAAGGCCGAAGTCAAGAGACTTAAAGCCGACATTGTGAAGGCTAAGGGTGAGGTAGAGGAGAGATATAAACAAGGTGTGGTGGACAATGCTCAAGATTTTACACAGCAACTGGTTGATCTATCCCAGTCGACTTGTGTCGAAGGCTGGTAAGGGGCTCTGAAAGCAATGGAGGTTAAAAGCTCCTCCCCCATCTAGAAGAATATTCTGAACTACATCGAGATTACCCTGGGGAGTGATGTTGAGGATATCTCCAAGACAGTCGAAGGCATAATCATCCCAGCAAACTCAACTATTGATGCCTCTGAGACGGTTGAGGCTAATGTCACCAAGATGGTTGAGGCTAATGTGACCAAGACAGTTGAGGCCGAAACCTATTGTTACTGACTCGGCTATCCTTGTTGCGAATTCTGCTGAAGACATTATGCCCTAGCTTTCAGGATTTCCATTTGTTTTTTGTTGGACTACTTGTATCTTTTTGCTGTGAAACCTGTAACTCTGTTTTTCTTTTAAATGAATCCGAATTTCCTTGTTTCAATTGATTCTAGCATTGATGTTTTCTCCAACTTAATTCAGTAAACCCATATAGTTTTAACCTTGTGTTTTAATTTTATTTGGCCTTCATTAGTCGACCTGCCAACAAGTTAGACAGGACCAAGTTTTTATCCTAGCTGACCTACCCAACTTGGACAGAACTAAGCTTTTATCCTTGGTTTTTCATGGCCTTCATTGGCCGACCTACTTAACTGGGACAAGACTAAGCTCTAACACTTGGTTTTTCATGGCCTTCATTAGCTGACATGCCCAACTTAGATAGGACCAAGCTCTAACACTTGGTCTTCTGTGGTCTTCAATGGCTGACCTGCCCAACTTGGATAGGACCAAGCTCTAACATTTGGTCTTTTATGGCATTCATTGGCTAACCTGCCCAACTTGGATAGGACCAAGTTTTTACACTTGATTTTTGTGGCCTTCATTGGCTGACCTGTCCAACTTGAATAAGACCAAGTTTTTACACTTGGTTTTTGTGGCTTTCATTAGCCGAGCTGCCTAACTTGGATAGAACCAAGTTTTTACACTTGATTTTTGTGTGTCTCCTTTTTATGCTTGTCTTTAGGAATGGCATCAGGTACATAGATCTGCTGAATGACTTCTGATTTTATTGACAATATGCAGCTTTTGAAGGAAAAACAATGTATTAATCTATGCCATTACATCCTTTGATTATAAGAAGACTTCTACTAATAAAATTTTCTAAGATTGTTAACATTCCAAGGTTGGGATAGTTGTCATCTTTCTTCGATAGTTTCTAGTCAATATGCCCCCATACCGACCTGGGATGCAATTTTGTAGGGACCTTCCCAATTAGGGTCGAGCTTCCCATCTACTGGATTCTTCATTGCCCACAGTACCTTTCTTAGTACTAAGTCTCCAAGAGTGAATGTTCTTGGCTAAACATGCTTGTTATAAGATCGGCTTAGCTGTTGATGATATCTAGTAAGTTTAAGCAAGGCGGTCTCTCTCTTTTTTTCAACGAGGTCGAGGTCCTTTGCCAAAGTCTAGTTCTTGAGGCCAGTGTCAAATGTTGCCAATCTAATGGTTGGGAGCCTGACCTCCAAAGGTATTACTGCCTCCACCCTATATGCCATTGAGAAAGGGGTTTCTCTAGTAGATCTCCTTGGAGTGGTTCTATAAGACCATAAGACGCTAGGCAGTTCCTCCACCCATCTTCCCTTAGCTTTTTCCAGCCTCTTTTTGATCCCATTCAGTATAGTCTTGTTTAATATTTCAGCTTACTTGTTGCACTATGGATAGGCTGGCGTTAAATAGTAGTTTCTGATCCCAAGCTCATTGCAGAATCCTCTAAACATGTTGCCATCAAGCTAGGTACTGTTACCTAAAACCAGTGCACGGGGTATTCCGAATCTAATGATAATGCTTCTCTATGAGAACATTTTAGCATCAATTTCTCTAATAGTTGACAAAGGCTCTGCTTCCACTCACTTAGTGAAGTAATCTGTTACCATTATGAGAAACCTCTTATTCCCTGGAGCTTGGGGTAGTGGTCTGACTATGTCCAACCCCAATTGTGCAAAAAGCCAATGGATGGTGATAGTTATGAAGTCCTCGGTAGGTTGGTGGATTATTGGCGAAAACTTTTGGCACTTTTTACACTTCAGCACATATTGGGTAGCATCTTTCTGTGTCGCGCCCCGGTTTTTTGGGTGCCCAAGGTCCTTTTGGCTCGAAGACCCTAGAGCACGGAACTCTGTCACTAGAGCTCGTCCTCCTAAAAGGACAAGTGCGACTAGGTTTGAAAATTGGTTTGACTAAGGGCTTTTTAGAAAAATAGGAGTCGCCACCTAACTTCATTAAGGTGAGTTAAGACACCTAAAACTAAGTGTTAATCCGAAGATTAAACTTAGGGTTCCTTGGAAAAGGTTTTGAAAAACTCCCTCAAGAGAGGGTTTTAAGAAAATAGGTTGTTTGGCAACCTTCTTGAAATATTTAAGCCCTTTTTTGAAAATAACTCCATTTTGGTCTTTTGAAAACAGAAATCTAAAGTTCGGGGGTTGGTTACGTGTAGGGAAGATATCCTAAGATCATCACCCTACCCGGCCTTTTCGGTACCTACATGTCTAATCACCCTTGGTTCACTCACTAGGATAACCGGTTACCATTGTCCACTTAATATCCACCTTAGAACTTTGAAAAAGGGATTTAGTCATCACTTTTTGGATGAATGATGCATAATGCATAATGTAAGTTTTTGGAAGGGTTTGAAAATAATGGAGGTTTTGAAAGAGTTTGGAATAGAAACTTTGAATTGATTGGAATTTTTGAAAAAGAGATTGGAGTTGAAATAAAAGTTATGACCGCACCATTTTAGGTTGCCTACGTATCTCATTTGGCGAGAATCAGGTCAATCGTAGTTCGGGCAAGAGCCCGATGGAAAATAGGCGCATTAGGGCCTTTGGAAGGTCTAAAGACACTTTGGGGTCTTTAGAAAAGTTTAAGACACTTTGAGGTCTTTGGAAGTTAAAAACTCTTTATGGTCTTGGAAGTTTTGACTTGAAATTGGAAGTGAAGTGTTTTGAAAATGCTTTTGGATTGACTTTAAGAGAGTTTTGGAAAAATGATTTGGCATGACTCAAGAGAACTTGAAAGTGTTTTTGGAGTCTTGTTTTAAAGACCTTGGAGGCATGACTTTAGAATGTTTGGATGGATTAATTTTTGAAAGTGGTCTTTGAACATGGAGTGTGTGGAATCCTAACATGGACAACCTAAGAGGTTGTTCTTAATTTATCACTCGTCCTTAGAATCCCTAACCATGAGAGGGCTAGGAATACCTTAAGTTTGTGACTTTTGGAAACATCTTTGGAAATGTCTTGAAGATGGAGTGTAGGAACATAAGAAGAGTATATGGAGTTGGGTTTTTGAAATCATGGGGGTAGGAGGTTTTGGAAGAATAGGTTAAGAGGGTAATTGAAAATTTTGAATGATCATTTGAAAAAAAAAGGATTCAAGAGTTGGAACCTTGAAGTATATTAACCTTGGTTGGGTTAGCCTAGGGTTAGGGGGAACCTAAGGTTAAAAAGACTAAGGGTTAACTAACTAGGGTTAAGTTAACCGGGTTAGGTAACTAGGATTAAGTTAACCTAGGGTTAGGTAACTAGGGTCAAGTTAACCTAGGGTCAAGTTAACCTAGGGCCAAGTAACTAGAGTCAAGTTAACCTAGAGTTAGACAACTAGGGTCAAATTAACCTAAGGTTAGGTAATTAGGGTCAAGTTAACCTAGAGTTTGGTAACTAGGGTCAAGTTAACCTAGGGTTAGGTGGAAAGATGATTTTGAAGTGTGGTTTGGTGCATTTTTTGAAAAAGTTTTGGAAAACAAAACATGTTATGCAATGGACTTTAGTATGCCATCTCTTTGAAGATCATTTCCATGAAAATTTTGACTCTAGTTAAGAGTATGGTTTGTATGGATGGTGCTTGAAGAGCATTCCAAGGAAGGTTTCCTCATGGCCATTATAACATTTATCTTGACAAGAGTGGAGGGATTAAAATTCAACATGATGATGACAAATTTTGGAAAATCATTTTTGATGCAAAGATGGAGAGAATGCATTTTTGAAATCATCTTTGGAGAAGGATTTTGAAAACTATTTTTCAAGGGAACCATTCCATTAAGAGAGGATTCATATGGCCAATAAAAGGGAGACCACTCAACAGAGGGTTCCATGAGGCCATTCCAACTACTAAACTTGAGAGAATAGGAACCAAAGAAATCAAAGATTTTGAACATCATTCTTAGGCAATCATAAAGAGAAAAGGGAACCATTTTATTAATTTAGGGTTTCTATGGCCAATATAAAGGGAGACCACTCAAGAGAGGGTTCCATGGGGCCATTCTAACCACTAAATTTGAGAGAATGAAAACCTTTGAAAATTAGGGGGTTTGAAAGCAACCTTTGTGCAAGTTGAAATGCAATGATGCAAAAGCATGAATTAGGGGGTTGAGAGGGATTTTCTAAGGCATGATTCCTAAAGTCTCATCCTAAACTTCAAGGGGCCAACTCTTAGAACAATTTTTGAAGGACATGTAGAACTTGAAAATGTCATGAAATTAAGAGTAATGCAAGCATTATGGGATATGGCAATACACATAAAATGAAGCCAAACATACAAGACATGATCAAAATAATAATATGCAAGGGGTCATGATTCACATACAAGGCTTTTAGGCTTCACCATACAAACAAGGGGCTCTTAGGCCATACCATCTTAAAGTAGGCTAGTGAGAGGTCCCCCTACACGGTGGCTCTCATTTGCTTTCTTGTAGGCATGATCTAGGAGCCCTCTTGGCTCAAGCATGTAAGAAAGAGGGGTTGGAGATGGGGATTAAAACAGAAAATAGCCTAAGTAGGTTAGAAGGAAGAAGAGAAGAGTGGGGGAGAGCACAAATGTAAAAAGGATACCACCTTTTGCCTTCAACACTCTTGTAATCTTCAATGGATGTCTTGATTGGAGCTTGAGTGACTTCAAGAAGGCTTAAGAGGCTTGAGTGGAGTGTATAAGTGTGTATGAGGCTTTGTATATGGAGTGTATAGGCTTAGGAGAGGTGGAATCTAGCCTCAGTGTTGGAGGGGAGGAATATATGTAGAGATTCGAGTTTCTAGAGTGATTTCAGTAGAGTTTTGTATCAATTTCGGACCTGGAATATGCAAGGGGGGAGGCCTCTTTTTATAGGCAATCTGGAATAGACCATGCGCATGTGCTACATGTGCACGGCCAAATTTTGGCCGTGCACATGTCCCACATGCGCAGGTACTGTTCCATTGCCAGAATAACACGTGGCACCCTATGTACTGATTAAATCTCGACTGTTGATCGAAAGTCGGTCGATCTGAACAAAATTTAAGCGCACGTAGCATACACTCCATCACCGGGAAGATTCGCCTAAACTTTGCCTCGATAATTGGGTCAACTAGGAAGGTTCCAGTGGGATCGGTCGCACTTGGGATGTTCTCATAGTGCATCTGATGAACTTTCATGTTTTCGAAGAGTTTGAATTACGTTCACAAGCGTGGGATATTGTCTTGGGAAGCGTGCCAAAAAGGACACTTTTGTGGAGCGTCTATGATACGCTCCGTGTATGTTCGAAAGTAGCTATTTTCATTTAATGTGATCGAGGCCTTTGCGAAGCGATCTATTCGATCGGACCATTCCGATGGAAAGTACTCTGGAAATACTTTCTAGAATTCTCAAATTTACGCATTTCTCAAGTCGTTTGACGGTGCGTTTTGATTAGGGAATCGGAGAAAAAGTCAACTTTGGCGGAGCGTCTGCGAGACGCCCCAAAGGTTGCTGAAAGTTATAGTTTTCGCACCGTACGATGGAGGGCTTTGGGAAGTGATCCATTCGATTGAACCGTATTGGTGGAAAGATCTATGGACGAGCTTTCGAGAATTCCTTGATTTACGCGTTTCTCAAGTCGGTTGACGGTGCAATATAATCAGGGAATCGGGAGAAAAGACAATTTAAGCAGAGCGTCTGTGAGACGTTTCAGGGAACTTTTATCGAGTTGTGTGAGTTTAGTGTCGTAGGGTGTTGCTTGGGTTAAACAGGGATGTGTAGTGGAACCTCTGCTCGAAATTCCAAGGCCGGTGCTGTTTCAGGGCATATTTGGGTTTCCAGGGGCAAAACGGTCATTTTGACCGGAGTTGGCTGGAAATGGTTAGGGATGGTCCGGTGTATTGTGTTAGGCGTATAGGGCTGTTCAGGGATGGTTTCGAGGGAATTTGTCGCCGTTCAGCGGGGTTCGTGCCGTGCTGAGTCGTTCAAGGGCAAAATGGTCATTTTGACCAGAGTGAGCCGAAATAGGACCGGATTTGGATCAAATGGCATGCGGGGGACGCCCGATGGTTTGAAAACATTATGGAAGGATGGACTTATCATTTTGAGGGATTTTAAACTTTCCCAAAACGTGCCTGGAGGCCTAAGGGATAGATTTGGTCATTTTTCACCAAGTCGGGCTAGCAGGCGCTGGTGTTGACCTAGGTGTTGGTTCCCGAGACCGCCTGGTCTCGGAAAACTACCTGTGCGGTGTTGGTCTCTAAGAACGCCTGATCTTAGAGAGCTACCTGTAGGGTGGTGTTAGTTCCTGAGAATGCCTGGTCCCAGAAAGCTACCTGGAAGGGTGGTGTTGGTCTCCGAGAACACCTAGTCCTGGAGAACTACCAAATGACGAACATTCTTCATTGGCGGGCTAGTAGGCGCCAGAAGTGAACCGTCTGGAATCTTTGATGAGGTGTTGGTCCCTGAGATCGCTCGATCCCGGGAAACTACCTGGATGGCATTGGTTTCTAGGACCACCTGGTCTGGAAAACTACCTAGAATAATGGTGCTTAAGGTTTCAGCGGATCCTTATGGGCCCGAGAAGCGACCAGCTGGTTGGATTGGAGATTGAAAGTCTCATCTTGAGCCTGCATGTGTTGTGATGTTGGAAACCGAATCCGGTCGGGCCGGAGATTGCCGAGCGGGCAAAAATGGAGTGCTCACATTCTGCATATAGGGCCACCAGTAGTCCTGTGAAATAGCTCGGTGGGCTAAAGATTTTTCGCCGATGTGACTCCCACAAATCCTTTCATGAATTTTGAACAAGATGTCCTGCACTTTGTTCAGGTGGACACAATGTAGATAGGGACCAGTAAAAGATCTTCTATGAAGTTCCTTGTCGGGTGATAAGCAGTACTTCAATGACTTGTGTTTGACTCTTCTGGTCTCGTTCTTTTCTTCCGGTAGTTCGTCCCTGTTGAGATATGAGATAATCGGGTCCATCCAGAATGGCCCTAATTGCTTAATAACCAGAGTCTACACTTCTTCTTGAAATATGCTTAGGCTAGGCAGTGTCTCCACATGAATTATTCTCTTTAATCCTGACTTTAGGGCCGCCACTAGTGTTGTCAAGGCATCGGCATGAGCGCTATTGTCGCGGATGATCTGATGGAGCTTGTATTTCTTAAATTTGTTGAGGAGGTCTCTTGCTTTTACCAGGTACTGTGTCATTCTTTCGTTCTTTATCGCATATTCACCTATGATCTGGTTAACCACCAGTTGGGAGTTTGCGTAGATAACTATCTCAGTAATCTTAAGCTTTATTGCTTGGCGCAGACCAGCAGGCAGAGTTTCATATTCTAACTCGTTATTTGAGGCAGTAAACTCCAGTTTTATAGCCTACTCTAATGTCACGCCATCTAGTGTGATTAGGACTATGCCCGATCTTGGCCCCCTATCGTTAGATGCTCCGTCAACGAAGAGCTTCCAATGATCAATAATCTCCTATAGCTCCGCCGCAGGGGGGGGGGGGGGGGGGGGGGTCACAATTTAGTTGATCAGTATCAAATGTCTGATTGGCTTCCTAGGGCAGTTCAACAAAAAATTCAGCAATAAAATTAGCAGGCACCTAACCTTTTACTGTCAATCTAGGTTAAAATTTGATGTCGAACTCTCCTAACTCCACTGCCCATTTCGCTAGTCTACATGAGAAGTTAGCTCTTAGAGGAGTGGCTTAAGCTGATGAACCGTAAGGACATTGATGGTATGGGCCCTGAAGTAATGTACCAACTTGCATGACACCATTACTAATGCTAGGACCAGTTTCTCCAATGGAAGATATCTACTTTTTGCCCCCATAAGAGTTTTGCTGACGTAATAAACTAGCCTTTGCTGCTTGTCTTGCTGATGAAATAGGACAGCGCTTACTATGTGCTCAGATACTGCTAGGTAAAGGAATAGCTCTTCATGTTTGAGCGGCGTAAAAAGTAGTGGTAGCTGGGCTAAATATTTCTTCAAGTTGGCAAAGGCCTGGACACAATCAAGATTCCAATTGAACCGCTCCTGATTTTTCAAAAGTTGAAAAAATGATCGGCATTTATCTGAAGATCAATTAATAAAACAATTGAGAGCCACTGCCATTCCAGTCAACTTCTAAACTTCTTTGATGTTCCTCAGGGTATGGATATTTGGATGGCACTAATTTGATGCAGATATACTTTAATCCCTCGGTGTGTAACCAAAAATCTAAAAAAAAATTCAAAGCTTACCCCGAAGACACATTTAGAGGCATTAAGCCTCATCTTGTAGTTTTTTAGGATGTCTAACACTCCTTTTAGATTGTCCAGATGTAGTCTGCGGACCTTACTTTTGACCACCATGTCATCAATATATACTTCGACAATGCTGTTGATGTGTTCCTTCAACATTTTGGTGATTAATCTTCAACAAGTGGCACTTGTGTTCTTCAAACCAAAGGGCGTGACTTTGTAACAGAAGATGCCCCTTGAGGTGATAAAGGCAGTTTTTTCTTGGTCCTCGTTATGCAGTGGGATCTGGTGATACCCGTGATAGGCATCTAGGAAGCTCATCCTTTTAAATTCAATTATTGCATTTACAAGCTGGTCGATCTTCGGAAAAGGGAAAAGGTCCTTGGGGCATGCTTTGTTCAAGTCGGTGAAGTCAACACAAACCCTCCACTTGCTATTCTTCTTCTTCACCACCACAGTGTTGGAAAGCCAGCATGGGTAGTAGACTTCCCTTATTATCCCTGCTTCAATAACCCTATCAATCTCTTCAATTACAGCATCCATATGTTTAGTAGATGTTCGTCTTCCCTTCTGGACCATAGGTCGGCTCTGTGGGTCTACGTTAAGTCTGCGATAGGCTATTTGTGGGTCAATTCCCGACATGTCGTAAGGTGTCCAAGTAAAGATTTTAATATAATCTGTCAGCAGATTAATCAAAGATTTCTCCTTAGTTTTGGGCAGAGAAGTACCGAGGACGAAGAACTTCTTCTCGTCATGCCGATCTATATGAACTTTCTTAAGGTCCTCAACAGCCTTACTTTCTGGTAACAGCCCGACATCATTAATCGTGGGTACGTCCTGGTAGAGCTCCATCATCTGAGCCTTACCAGCTTTTGTATTTGTGACACACGCTATCAGGAAATACTGCTTAGCTACCACTTGGTCTCCCCTTATCTCCCTTATTCCTCCTGGGGTTAGGAAGCAGATTAGCTGGTGGTAAGAAGACAATATGGCCTTCATGAGGTGCAACCATGTTTGACCCATAATTGCGTTGTAAGGGGAGGGCACGTTAACCACTAGGAACTCTGTCTGGATACTAATCCCTCCCATAGTTACCGTGTTTATTACTTTTGCCAATGTTACTTTTCCCAATGGCTAGACTGGATCCCAGCTAAATTTGATTAATGGAGGAGCTCCCCTGATCAACCAGCATCCTTTTGAATTCACAATCCCCCAATCACAACGTTACCACCAACGCATCATTCTGGGGCAATTGCACTCCAACCAAGTCATCATTAATGAAGGTTATGGCCTCAACAATGCTGTCGACCTTAGCCTTTTTACTTGGGGATTCCAACTACATCACATCCCTGAGATGTGCAGCTTTCTGGATCTCAACCCGGTACCTATGAAAATCTATCGTTGCCGATTATACCAACCCATAAAGGATGTTGATTACTCAAGTTGGTTCTGTTTTGGTATTCTTTTGCAGGACGGCTTCCTGCCTTGTTTGCTCGGCCTCCTGCTTTGTCTTCTCCCGATCAATGTACTGATCAAGATGACCAGTCCTTGCCAATTCCTCCAAGTGGTTTTTGAGATTTTGGCAGTTTTTTGTCTATGCCCCTTCTCCCTGTGGTAGGAGCAGAACTTCCTCTGGTCTCAAGTAATAAGGTCCCCTCCCAACTTTAGGAGCCACTTGAAAAAGGGTTTGTCCCATATCTGAGGTAAAATCTTGTAAATTGGGTCCTTGAAGACTGTATTGACCCATTCTGTTATCTTTTTCCCCCGATTGTTGTTATTTTCCTCGTATTTGGGCTTCTTGCTTTCACACTTATCTTTCTTCTCAGTTTTGTCGTCAATCTTTTCCTGTAGTAGCTGAATAACATATTCCTCTACCAGTGCGTACTGTTATATCCTTAACATCAGGTCATGTATCCAGGTGACTGGTTTCTTTATGAGGGATTGCCTCTGCCAATGCTCCCTGGGAAGGCCAATCTTGAACAGTGCAATAGCCAGCTGCTTATTGCAGTCCTCTATTTCATTGCAAGCTTCCCAGTATCGCCTTGCATACACCCCTAATCTGTTATCGTCTTTTTTCTGTAGGATCAGCAAGTAGTTCACCTCCTTAGGTTGCTTACTATTTGCTATAAAGCGGTTGTTGAATAGCTTGGCAAATTGTCTCCAACTTGAAACTAACTTAGATTGCAGTTTGTCGAACCATCGTAAGGCCACCTTTCACAGGCTTGACAGGAAAACTCGGCATATGAAGGACTCGTCCTCACTCCATAGTGCCATCATCTGTTTGTAGTGCCAAACATGAGTAATGGGATCTGTCTTCCCATCATAAGGAGTAAACTTTGGTGGGGTGAATTTCCTGAGAGGTCAGTAGGACTTAATTTCTTCTATAAAGGGTGTGGAAGCAATCTGGTCAAAGGCTCTTTTGGCTATATCCTGGGCTGTTCACCCCTTATGGTGCTTATCCATGTTATCTAACCGCTCGTTTAGCCACTTTTCCCAATTTTGCTGCTCTGGTTCAGCCCTTGCCAGATCTTTTGCAGGTGTCCAATTTCTGCGAGGCTGCTGATCCTCCCGTTAGTTAATGTAGTGCGCAGTGCTAGAAGCATGGCTCCCAGTTAGGCATGCAGCAGGGGGGCTCGTGTTTCTTGAATTCTTTCTCCTTCTTCTACGTCGATTTCAGGATCCATCGGGTACTCGTCCATCTTTTTTGGCAATTACTTCCCTCATAGCTTCAACTGTTGACCTAAGGTGGGCGATCTCTTCGTCCCCTTACCGAAGTTCCCCCTTGGCTGCTTGGGGCAATAAATTATTGGGTACACGTCCACTAGAAGGCGATGGATTCAAGTTCCTTCAACGATTAGGATTTCTGACATACTGCAAAGCCTATCGTAGGCCCTCTTATCTTTCCCGCTAGCTGCCTCTAGGGGCTCGTATCTCCGACCTGATAAAATGTCCTCTTGAAGTTTGCAGTGAATCATCATAACGACTTGACTCGTAAGTGTCGTTCTGACTACGAACATCATGGCTGTATTTTAACTCCCTGTCAGTGGGATCGACTCCTCCTCGAAGATAGTTGGTACTTATCGTTGTGTAGAACTTCCTATAGACGACACCAATTGCAATTGGGATTTTTAGGAAAGCCTGGTTGAACTCTCGAGCCGATTCAGCAAGCATGAGCAATCTATAAGAAAAGAAAACAATGAGAATAACTAGACCCCTTTTGGGCCGAAGGCACTCCGATGATTAAGTTAGCAAACTTAATCACAATGAATCGAATAAAGTACCGAGAGCTAGAACTCAAGTGAACGTACCTTACACCTTTAGTGCATGAGGGTATTTATAGGTTTCGGAGTGTCATGTTCCCTTTGAGAATTGAAGTTATTTTCTTCTTAGAAATCTTCCTTGTTTGAGTCAGTTTAATGTATTGGATATATCCTTTATTTGTCCTAGTTCACTTAGGAATAGGATTTGTATTCTCGACTTATTTAGCCCTTATATCTGTTGGACTAGAATCCCTATGTCAGCCCCTGTGGGTTCTAACCTCTGATCGGCATGGGTCCGGCCTACTAAATCGGCATCCTTTCGCCGACTTAGGCTGGTTTTCTCTCTATTTTGGACTTGGCTCTTATTAGGTTCACATTATGTATATGTGCGACAACTTCATAATAAACGTGGCAAAAGCTGTGTGAGAAAAGAAAGAGGTTTATATGAAAATATATATATTGATGAAATAGTAGGGGTTTTATAGTAGCAAAGTTATTTAGTATGAGGTTGACAATCTCTTAGAGTGTATTTGTTGAATCATGCTCTTTTGATATCTTAAAATAGAGGTAAATCTTTGAGGGGTTTGAATACAAAATTTCCTAACGACGAGAGTAATTTAAGGAAATTACTGGATGTAAAGTTAAGGAAAATTATAGGATAATGAACCAAAAGAATTTCTGAATTTGGTAATTTGAATATCTAATGAAATCTTTTTTTTGGTTATCATGGACAATTACTGACACATTTAATGCATTATGACTTTTCTTGCTAGATCCCTTTTCTTTTCTTTTCTTTTCTTTTTTTTTTTTTTTTTTTAGTTTCGCAGTTAGGATCTATAGGCCATTGTAGGACCACTCAGCCCGTTCCATAGGCTGGGTCCGAAATTTGTCCCCAAAAGAAAAAATTATTCAGTTCTCCAAAACACTTCACTTGTACTCTTTTTTTTTTTTTTTTTGGTGCGATCAGGGTCTTTAGACCAGTTACATCTCGGCTAATTAATCTCCTTTTCCATTTTGTTAAAGGCAAGTCATTAATGTCTAGTTTAGAAAATTTATAAATTTTTTATAAATTTAAGATTCGAACTTAGAACGTTTAGACTTGCGCGTTGTTACAGCTACCTCTTGCGGTTCACTTTTACGCCTCTTACGTAGCAATGGGTCTCACTAGATTATTTGTGAGAGGAGGAGTGATAACTAGTCAAAGTAACCATAGGATCACACAACCGTAGTATGAATTGTAATAATTAATCCTAATGAGGTTACCAAAAGTGTAGCCTCCATTAACTAGGTTTCCGTATGCACTTCTCTAAATTTCTCTCACATGGCCTACATATATCTATATATGTATATAGAAGATGACAGAGAACAACCCACAAAGAATCTCTCACAAACAAAAAATGACTACTCTCTTTCACTTCCCTCGCATCTTCACTCTGGTTTTGTGCTCCCTCTGCGTCGAGACAGTCCATAGCGCAACGGTCGTTCACTTCATCAGCAACATGCCTAAAGATTCATCACCATTGAAGATCAACTGCAATGCCAATGGTGGTTCCAGTGTAATTGGACATCCACTCAAGGTTGGTGAAGACTATCAATGGAGAGTTACAAAGAATGATATTTACTACTGTACTACTATGTGGGGGATCAGATTCTTTGGAGCTTGGCATGCTTATGAGCCAAGGAGAGACACTGGCCATGCAAAGATCTTCTGGAGGGTGGATGAGGATGGGTTCTTTCTCAGCTCTGATAGATCTAGTTGGAAGAAAGAAGCTAGTTGGGAAACTGATTGAGTCAATGTAATGAGCAGTTTTTTCAGTGTATCCAATCGTATTAAACTTTCTTTGCAATGTGTAAGAAAGATCAGGAAAAGAAAAATGCTATTCTTTTAGAATTATTGTACAGAATTTTATACCAGAATGATGTGGCAATGGCAGTTTTGTAATTAATATGCACCTTGAATGGTTCTTTATTATGAAGTGATAGGACCATAACTTAGACACATCACCCTGGTGATAAATTATGTATAAATTTTCTAGTTGTATAATATTACTTGTCTATTCTTTAATAGATTATACCCATTTAATAACCGGGTCAACCCATCGTAGACGCCTGGTTTGGGTCTATGGCCCAACCCAATTTCGAACACCAGTTAATAAGTGCAAATCTGTATAGCCAAACTAATTGTAATACAAATGTTATTGTTGCCAAAAATAGATGAAACCAGAATTGAATCCCAAATATTTGGTACGACCACCAATAGACTGTACCAACTTATTAAGCTAGTTTCTATCACTTTATTTTTTATTTTTTATAGATGTGGTTGAGAATATTATTTTTGTAAAAATTATTGGACATTGTTTCCAAGTACCTTGAATTTAACTTCGTATTTGGCATTTAACAAATGCTTAAATGCAACTAGATTTAAAGAATAGTGTAAACAATTATTAGTTTCTCCAATTTAGTCTCAGATTTTAATGTTGTCATTCAACTTTTATTTCTTCTATTAAGCTCTCTAAAATTTAAAAAAAAAGTCAATATAATTTAACATTTTAAAATAAATAAAAAAATTAAAAATTAATTACACTTTAGTAGTTTAACCCTCTAAATTATGAATCAATTTAATGTTATTTCATTGAACTAAAAATCATTAAATGTTCACCTTTTATTGAAAGGTGAATATCGAAGAGAAACAAATGATTTGATGGCTACGAAATGTTTTATACCCCTCGAATGCTTAAGATAATAGCTAAAATCTTCCATAAAACTTGACTTTTGTTGACTATTTCTCTCGCCAATATCAATCCTATATTTGAACTGCACTTTTGTTAACCAAAAAATATCTTATATTTGTTGTGAAGTCATGGCTGACCTCATGGTGAATGAGTCGTGCGAGTTGAAGACTTCAATTGCAATTGAAACTTTGCCTCTGAATCATTATAAATAGGAGAGTGCTCAATTGTTGGGTGAACAATCAAGAGAGAGAATAGGAGAGAGAGAGAGGAAGAAGCAGTATATGTAATTTCTCCAAGTTCGTATTGTATTCTCTAATTCTATATTATTAATAAAATTATTGGATAATCCAGAAGATCTAACTCTAATAGTTCTAGAAGAACTAATATGATCAATATTTTGATAGTTCTTAAAGAACTATCCACTATATTTTGTGTTGAGTTATTTTTCTCTACGTTATATTCTTTTACTTTTATAACAATATTCTATTATATTACAAAAATTCAAAGTGCCAATTTGTTTCTTTTGTTACTAGTACCAACACAAATTTAAAACGTAATAATTTAGGAGAAAAATGTAATAATTTTTAGTATAGTGGGTAAAGTGAACTTGAATAATGGTTGAGAGGATCAAAGTGCAATTAACTTTTAATTTTTTCACCTATTTTGAAATGTTAGACCACATTGATATGCATTTAAAAGTAGAAAACCTTGCATAAAAGAAATAAAAGTTGAGGGATGATATTTAGAGTTTAGGTAAAGTTAGAGTTGACAAAATAATTGTTTACCCTAAAGGATATTAATGAATTATTCATATATTTAATGCCCTTAATACTCTTAAGACCCTTATAAAAAGGATAACGCTATACAATCAAAAAATTCATACTTGATATTTATACAGAATAATGTGGTGAGATGGGAGATTTTTGCTTTACAATGAAGCACTCACAATGATAGTTTTTAATTGTAAAGGTATCATCGTCACATCATTTGTTAAAAGTGTATGGAAGAATACCATTGGAGAAAAGGGGAGAGCCGTAGGGATGGCAACGGGGCATGCTCGGTGTCTCCAATGGGAGAGTCGTAGGGATGATAACGGGGCAAGCTCAATATGGGTTAGGCTAAATCCCACCCTAGGCCTAATAGAAAAACTGAACACCATATCCTGCCCAGGCCCATGACGGTTTGAACATCCCTATTATGTCCCCGTCTCACTTAAAGTTAATTGGGGTTCAAGTTAGAACAGTTTACATCATATAAAATTTTAAAATAAAAATAATATAAATTATACAAATATTAACACAATATTAAATTGACAAAGAAAGGCGCTAAATCTATAGAATAAGAAATGACATTAAAACCATAATGTTTACTTATATATACAAATTATATTTTATATTATTAAAACATAAAAGGAGTATTCAGGAATTTTATAATATAATCAGGACAAGTTCAAAATGGAATAACCTAAACCCTGTCCCATCCCAAACCCGATTCGGGTTATACTTTATTTCTCATATCCCGCCACTATCTTGTTTATTTATAACTCAACCCTTACTATTAGAGTAGAATAAAATGAGATTTAGATTTTTCGGGTCCAATTGTTATTCACATGGAGATGAACCATAATAACTCACGAGTCCCATTAATACCAAAAATAAAGTTGGCTTCTATAGTTCGCCTTCAGTACTTATAATTTTGCTGGTACACCACACTCCATCTTTGCCATCGCTTGCAAGAAACATGGTATCATAGCCGTTTGTCAACACTATCATCAAATCCCACCATTGAATGATCAGAACCAAACAAACCTTAAAGGCTGGATTAGTTTGATTCTAAAGTCTTTTTATTCTTCTGTGTACCCCTACTTTTTACATATTCGAAATCTACTTGAGTCTCACCAACCTATCAAAATTTGCTCGCGATACATCTTTTGTCCACTTCAAATACATTCACTTTGTTATTTCATGGTTAACTCTTAATTGAGTAACGGAATTATCCTTCGTCCCAAAATTTCAAACCAATATTCTACGGATTAATTTCTTTTTTATTTATATAGATATATATAAAACCATTCATAAAATCCTAAATTTTCCAATCCTTCCTAAAAAAATATTGAACACTAAACACTGAGGTTGGAGATTTTTTGTATTTTTTATACATAAATATTAAGTCCTGTTAAGAATTAGACATCCATCAAGTACGATGAAGGAGATGAATATCAAGTGCGATTTTTCACCTGCCTACATTTTTTATACAGTAGAAAGCTGTAAAACGAACCAAGTTATTCAAACTTGGCTCGTGTGCGGCTCGTTAAAAATTCATTTAAAATTAATTCGTTATGTAAATAGGCCAAACTTAAACACGTTTTAAGGTTCGAAAAAATTTTAAGCTCAACTCGATAAGCTTATATATACTTAAAAAATCAATCTACTCAAGCACGAACTCAACTCAAAAGTTGAACAAGTCATGCATAAACATATTTTGAAACTCGTTGAGATTACCAAACCTTTTTTAAACAATACCCCTCAGCTCAGCCACGTTTACAGCCCTAAGTAGCCAACTTTGAATGGGTTTTCTCTAGTTTATTCTTCTTCTTTCGTGCTAAACCTTTAAATGAGCAACCAAATTATCCCCTATCTCAAAATTCCAATCCGAAAATTATAAGAACCAATTATCATATGACACTTCTCTACTTTCCATCTTTTTTTAAATTTTACGCGATTAACTTCTTTGTTTAATTCCATAACTGGATCATCCAAACCTTTCTTCTACTCTCCATCAAATAATATGAACAAAAACATGCCCAAATCAAAGATTTTAATTTCTTAGACATAAATACAAAATCCCAAACATTAAAAATGTAGATGAATTTGAACTATTTTTATTTTTTTGGTGTGGAATTTGAACTATTTAAGTAACCCACATGAGAAGTATTAAAAGTAGTTCACAATCTAGAAGGACACCGCCGATATCAAAGAAAAATATAAGAGAAAATTAAATGAAACAAATAAAATCTCTTTCTTTTTTTGGATGTTAGAAAAATGAAAAGAAAATAACAGATATTTGTCCAAAAAAAATCTTTTATGTTAATTACCCACAAAAAAATGAATGTGTTGGTAATTGTATTTCGCTTTTATTTTCCTAAATATCAAGTTCAATATTTCACACCTCATATTTTTTCATTTTTCTCGTTCCAAGAATAAATTTCTTCTTTGTTTAAACTTTAATCATATATAGACCCACTAAAATTATATCTTTCAACTTGTGGGGCAATAGCATACAGCCCAACCCATCTGGTTAGGCCCAAACAACACGAGTTAAAGCCAGGTCACTAGGCAGCCCAAATTCAGCACTAATGAACGGTTCGGCCCAAGATGCCGACCTAGGCCCAAACCGCAAGGGGCGAGCCCAAACCACTAACGGTCTTAGAGCATTAAATGCGGAGTTGACCCGCATTAAATGCGCCAGCGGCTCACCACGCGATGATGACATGCACGTCCGATCAGCCGGATTCCTCAGCGACGGCAAGGCAGCCATATGATGATGCCTACCCGACAGGCCATGATGACTTGCCGATAGGCCAGGAGCAGAATACTCCATCGATCACACTATAAATACCCAAGCCCTCAAGAGTCAGGTATGAACGATTAACTCCAAGTATATACAACTTTTATTCATTCTTCTCTTGATTAAGCTTGCTAACTTAATCATCGGAGTGTGATCGGCCCAACCAGGGTCGACCTATTCTAACTTCTCTTTCTTGAAGTGAGTTTGGGCTCATCAACGTGGGCTTGAGCGATCGGCTCGGCCTTCCCGAAAAATCTCACTTATAATTGGCGCCGTCTGTAGGAAGGCTCAGATAATCATGAGTTTGAACGATCAAAGAGAAAGATGAGAGAACCACATTGGACGAGGTAATAGAGCCTCCTCTAGCAAAGACCAAACCAGTTCGGCACACTGCCAATCTACCCCAATAGATCGGCATAGAGGCAGAAGACTGAGATCAAAAATACAAACCCTTGCTAAGAGCCACCAGGAAGCACAAGACGGACTACGAAAGAACCTGGACTATGTCAGGGAGCAAAATTTCCGCAGAAACCACCACCGGAACCTTACCTCATCACTTTCTAGTGGACGAGTCCTAAGTGAAGATACGCTCCGTTCAGTCAAAAGAGAGATTCGGCATTGCGGCGAAGAGCTTGCCAAACTCACCTCCCAAGATCGGGCCATGAAAGAGGCATTCTTCAAAAGAGACAGGCGTGGGGGAGAAAGGTCCCCAAACCATGAAAGAACCATAAGAAGCAGGGATGTCACGGCACCACGAGTAAGGGGAAGCTACACCACTAGCACCAGGCGCTGTGACAACAGGTGACCAGATCATCGGAGGGTAAGGAGCAAGACCAGCCAAACGATGAACGTGCGGAAAATGTGTAAGCACCCTATTTTTGCCCGCTCGGCAATCTCCGAGCTGACCAAGCTCACTTTCACACATCACATGCATATTTAGACTCTAAGCCCGCCTTTTTAACTTGAATTTAGTCCACCAGTCGCTACGGGCCCACTTGAAGCTAAATGACCATTTTGTCCCTGAGCACTCGAACGCCCCGGGAACCACACCGGCTCTGGGTATCAAACCAGTAACCTTCTGAGATTACTTCTTATGATATTCTCAACCTTTCTTTACCTTTCCGACAAACTCGGTGCAAAATGACCGTTTTGCCCCTAGTGGGCCGGTCTCCTTTTTCAACAACACTAGCTCTGGGTATCAAACCAGTAACCTTCTAAGACTGCTTTTTATAGTATTCTCAACCTTCCTTTACCTTTTCGGATCGTTCCGAGTTAGTTCCGACCAACCCGGTGCAAAATGACTATTTTGCCCCTGGTGGGCCGGTCACCTTTTTCGACCATGCCGGCTCTGAGAATCAAACCGGCAACCTCTAGGAACATTCTGAATAATGTTTCCAGATCCCAAGTCTTCTTCCGGGACAGTTCAAGTCTGTCCCGGCAGTTTTCCGATCTGATTGACCGTTTTGCCCCTAAAGGCCCGATCAACCTTTCCGACCCATCTTATCCTCATTTTTCAAGTCAAATACCTCCGGGACACTATTTTAAGTGTTCCTGTTCTTTTTCGACCTTCCGGGTCATTCCCGGCTCCTTCAAATCATTCCCGGACTTTCCGGAGTCACTCCTAGTGAAGTTAGGCTAAAAATTGCATGGTAGTCACTAGTATAGGCGTCCAAATCTAGTCAAACATACGTTGCTTACTGACCTTAAATATTTCTTAAATGGCTGGCGCCACTCCTAGTGGCGCCAGTGTAAATTTTGGCCTAGCGCCACTGCAACAAGCGCCAGTATTGTCCAACCTCTATAAATACAAAGCCTCTTCCAACGTGAAAAGGGTTTGTAAACTCAGTCTAAAAATCATATAATTCAATATATAGAGTTCGAGCACCTCCTAAACCCTAGCTTCCCTAGGTTTTCCAAACCCTAGCCACCATACACTAAACCCTAGCCCTCTATACGCTCATACACACCCTATACACTCATACACTAACCTTCAACCCTCCTTTGAAGACTTGAAGAGTTGCAATCTGAAGTTTGAAGCTTGAAGACAACTCTTGAAGATTGAAGACGAAAATCAAGACGAAGACCGAAGAAAGCAAGGCGCGCAAAATAAACAAGATATAAGGTAGGTTCTCCATTTAAACTTTCGCACTTCCCCCTTCTCTCTTCTCTCTCCTAACCCACTTAGGTTTTCTCTATTTTAATCCTCCATCTCTTTCTCCCCCTTTCTTTGCATGCTTGAAACAAGGGGATTCCTGATCCATGTGTAGGATTAGACTATTAAAGAGTCACCGTGTCGGGGGCTTTCTTTTAGTCTAACCAGAGACCACGTGGGTCCGGCCCCCTTAATTATGTGGTGAAGCCTTAGCCTTGTATGTTCACGACCCCAAATTTGCATTGTGCATATCATGATCTTGCATCTTCCAAAAACCGTTTTCAAAGTTGTCTTCAAAATCATTTTCAAACTTGTTTTCAAAATTGCATCAAAATTCCCTTTTCAAAAACTTGTTTTCCAAATCACAATCCTAGGGTAATTCAAGTTTTTCCATGGCTAGGATCGCTTTAGAAAAGTGTTATATTTGAAGTGACTTTTATGGTCCATATTTTCAACTCTTGTTGTTTTCAAAACCGCTTTCCTAAAGTGATTCTAGCCCTCTTATGGTTAAAATCGCTTTAGGAAACTGAGATATTTTTACACCTTCCAAAAACTCTCTTCAAAAATCTCTTCCTAAAAATCTTCTTTTTCAACATACTTCCCAAAAACTTTTCTTTCCAAATTTGTTTTCTAAAAACTCTTTACAAAAATTTATTTTTCAAAACCTCCTTTTTCAACTCCTTTCCAAAATGCTCTCCCCAAAATCCACTTTTCAAAAATGCTCCCTAAAAATCTTTCTAAAAACTCTCTTCCCAAAATCTTTCTTCTAGAAATTCTCCTCTAGGATTTTCCTTCTAAAATCTACGTTTCCAAAAACACACTTTCCCAAAACTCTTTCTCTTTAAAATCTTTTTCTAAAAACTCCATCTTCAAATTCACTTTCCAAAAACTCCTCCCTAGGATTCCCTTCTAGAAAACCTTCATTTCCAAAAACGCACTTTCCAAAAATCCTCTTTCCTTAGAGCCCAAGTCAAGCCCTAGAACCCACGATTAGGAAACTCTAATTTTCTTTCCAAAAGCATGATTTTCAAACTTTGCCTCGAACCTAGGTTTTCAAAATCTCTCGTTTTCTATATCCAAACTATACACATTTCTAAAACCTCTTTTCTACGTCAAAATTCTACACTTCCAAATCTAGGGTTTCTAAATCTTCCCTTTCCAAATCCTTGCCCAAATCCAATCTACCCGTTTAGGAAACTAGATCCAATCCTCTGTTTTTTGGAAACAAAATTAAACTTTCTCTTTTAGAAACAAAATCCAATCCCTTCCTAATCCAAATCTTTCCTAAATCAAATCCTTCCTAATCTTCAACTTTCTTAAATCTTAAGTTTCCAAAACTTGAACATAAAAGTCTTTCCTAAATTTTAAAACTCAATTTCCAAATCTTTCCTAATTCTACCTTCTTTTCAAATCTTAACTTTTCAAACCTAAGTTTTTCAAACTTTTACTAAACTCAAACCTTTCCTAATCTCAAGATTTTCTAAAATCCTAAAACTTTCTAAATCCCAAACTTTCTAAATTTCGATTCTTTCCAAATTCAAAGTTTCCTAAATTCAAAACTTTCTCAAGTTAAATCTTTCTAAATTTTCAAACTTTTCAAAACTTCAACATCTTTCCAAATCTAAGACTTTTCTAAACTCAAAACTTTCTTAATTCAAACATTTCCTAAATTGAAAACTTTCCTTTTTCAAACCTTTCCTAAAATGAAACTTTCCTATTTTCAAAAATTCCCTATTTCAAAACTTTCTAAATTCAAAACTCTCCAATTTTCAAAACTTCCCTAAGTCGAAACTTTCCTAATTCCAAAACATTCCAAAAATGAAACTTTTCAAATTCAAAACTTTCGTAAATCGGACCTTTCCTAATTCAAATCTTTCCTAAATCCAATCTTTCTTAAACTTTCGAGTCTTTCCTAAGTCTCATCTTTCTTAAGTCTAGATTTCCTAAACCTCCATCTTTCCAAAACAAGTTTAAATCTTTCCAAGTTCTACTTTTTCAAATCAAAATTCAATCTTTTCAATTCTAAAATTCCAAATTCCAATTTTCAATCCTCTATTCAAAGTTCAATCTCTCAATCTTCCAATTCAATTTCCAATTCAATCTCCTTCTTCAAATCAACTCTTCTCTTTTCAATCGGACTCCGGTTCGAACTACGACTGACCTGATTCCTCCAAAAGGATACGTAGGCAACCCTCATGGGTGCGGTCACAGCCTTCTTCAAATTTCAAATTCTATAACATCTTTCAATTTCTATTTCTACAATTTCTTTCCGGTCTCCAATTCCACAACATTTTTCAAGTTTCCAATTCCATAACTCTTTTCAAATCTCTTTTCAATTCCAATTTCAAATCTATCTTTCCAAATCTCTTTTCAAATCAAATCAATTTCTTTCCAAATCAATTCTTCAATTCTCTTATTTTGCACTTGCATCTCATGCATCATTTCTTTTCAAACATTCTTTTTCAAAGTGGGTAGGATTGAACCATAGTCAGTTGAAGACTCTCATAGGTGAATCTAGGGTAGATTGACATATAGGTACCGAAAGGGCGGGGTAGGGTGATGGCTTAGTGTGTCTTCTCTACACGTAACCAACCTCCGAATCTAGATCACTGATTTTAAAGACCAAAAACGGAGTTATTTTTCAAAAAGGGCTAAATGTTTTCCAAAGGTTGCCAAACAACCTGTTTTCTTAAAATCCCTCTCTTGAGGAGATATTTTCAAAATCGTTTTCCAAAAACCCTAAGTGTAGTCTCCGGATTATTCTTAGTTTTAAGGTGACCTAACTCACCTTAATCAAGTTAGGTGGCAACTCCGAATCTTTTTCTAAAAGCCCTTTATTCCAAATCAAAATTTTCAATTCAAACCTAGTCGCACTCATTCTTCTAGGAGGGTGAGTTCTAACGAGAGAGTACAGTATTTTTCCCACTTGTGTGAGTATTCCTCAAGTGCGAAAAATCTGGGCGCGACAAGATTGTCGGTAGCGAAAGGACTTGGAAAAGTGGTATAACGAAAAGCTAGAGGACAAAAAATAGCAAACTAAAGAGCGCACTGCCCATGACCTGGTCAAGAAGGCCTTGGACCAGATTGCATCCACACCATTCATAGAGGAGATTGAGTTCCACCCAATTCCTCGAAAGTTCACCCCACCAAAGTTCATGTTGTATGATGGAAAGGCCGACCCAGTTAACCATGTTTGGCCATTATAAACAGCTGATGGTTGTATGGTGTGGTGACCAAACATTGATGTGCTAAATCTTCCCCTCCAGTTTGGGGGACGTAGCCGTACGATGGTTCGACAAGTTGCCATCTAGATCCGTGTCAAACTGGAGGCAACTTACCGAGATATTCACCGCTCGATTCATAGCTAACAGCCTATAGCCAAAGGAGGTTGATTTCTTACTAACCTTGTGGAAAGAAGAAGATGAAGGATTACGGACATACGCACGACGCTACTGGGAGGCTTACAACGAAATCAACGAATGCAGCGAACAATTGGTCGTGACTCAATTCAAAATCGGCCTCCCTAGAGAGCATCGTCTGCGGCAATCCTTGATGAAGAAGTCTGCCCTCACCATACAGGAATTGATGTTAAGAATTGAGCGCTATGCAAGATTAGATGAAGACATGCCTCTGCCAACTTCAACAAAGGTTGGCATTATTACCGAAAAGATAAACAAGAAGGTAGCCAAGAAACCCCGACAGGAAGACAATAACCGTGGAAGAAAGGTGAATGAGGGGGTTTACACAGTCTTTAAAGACCCCATCTATAAAATCTTACCCCAGATCCATGACAAACCATTTTTTAAGTGGCCCTTAAAGTTGGGGGGGGGGGGGGGGGGGGGGGGGGGGGGGGGGGGGGGGGGGGGGGGGGGGGGGGGGGGGGGGGGGGGGGGGGGGGGAATCCAGCGTCCCGGGACTAGAAGAGGTTTTGTTCCTACCACCCCAAGAAGGGGCATAAGACAGAGCAGTGTCGGCACCTCAAGACCCATTTGGAAGATTTGGCCAAGGCTGGCCATCTCGACCAATTTATTGACTGGGAAAAGACGAAAAACGAGGCCGAACAACTGCGAGTGGAAAAGGCACCCCAGAAGGAGATTGAAGCAAGATTGGTCCGAGTAATCAATGTGTTGCATGGTTCAGCTAAATCAGGAACCGTCGACCCACATAGATACCAGGCCGAAATACGAAAGGCTGCACACCTGAGGGAAGTGATGCAAATACAACCACCGACCAAGAAAGTCAAGGTCGGCCAAGACCCTGCCTCTATTACCTTCATTGACGAAGACCTCATTAGGGTACAGACCCCTCATAATGACGCCTTGGTTATAAAATTGCGAATGGCAGACTATAATGTGAAAAGATTGCTCATTGACCAGGGAAGTTCATCCGAAGTCATGTACTACAGCCTGTTCAATAAGTTGGAGCTCAAGGAGTCCGACCTCCAGCCATCACTCAATCTGTTGGTCGAATTTAGCTCAGATTCGGTTTGGCCCATGGGGAAGGTAACGATTCCTGTGACCGCCGGGGGCATTACGTTACAGACGGAATTCCTAGGGGTTAACGTGTCTTCCCCCTACAATGCTATAATGGGACGAACTTGGTTACATCTCATGAAAGGTATCCCCCTGTCCTACCATCAGCTAATCAGATTCCCGATCCCCGGTGGAGTGGGGGAAATAAGGGGGGACCAAGTGGCTGCCAACAGTGTTTTCTCACGGCATACATAACAGAGACAAAGGCCGAAAAAGTACAGATAATGGAGCTGCGTGAAGATACCCCCACTATCAACGATATAGGGCAGATGCCTGAAAGCAAGGCCGTGGAGGAACTAAAGAAGATACAGATCGATCATCAGGATGATAAGTACTTCGTCATTGACACTTCTTTGTCCAAAATGGAAGAACACTATCTGATCGAGTTGTTAACAACTTACCTTGAAGTGTTCGCCTGGACTCCTTATGATATACCAGGAATTGATGCTGAAGTTGCCTGCTACAGACTAAATGTTAATCCCAAAACCAACTTGTGGTCCAAAAGGGAAGAAGGGTGGCAACACAACACATGGACGTCGTTATTGAAGAAACGGAGAAGCTTTTGGAAGCTGGGGCAATTCGGGAAATTAACTACCCGAGTTGGCTTTTAAACACCGTGTGGTAAAAAAGAAGGACGGTAAGTGGAGGGTCTGCGTGGACTTCATTGATCTAAACAAAGCATGCCCAAAGGACCCTTTCTCCCTCCCTAAAATCGACTAGCTCGTGGATGCAACAGCTGGCTTTGGGAGAATGAGTTTCTTAGATGCTTACCGAGGCTATCACCAGATTCCCTTCCATCTTGACGATCAAGAGAAGACGGCCTTCATCACTCCAAGGGATATATTTTGCTACAAAGTAATGCCCTTTGGTCTGAAGGACACCAGGGCTATGTACCAGCGATTGGTCACTAAGATGTTCAGAAAATAGATCGACAGTACGGTGGAGGTCTACATCGATGATATAGTGGTAAAAAGCAAGGTCAACAACTCCCATTTGGAAGATCTCAAAGAAGTACTCGGCATCCTAAAGCAGTACAAAATGAGATTGAACGCCTAAAAATGCGTCTTCGAAGTCAGCTCGGGAAAATTCTTGGGATTCTTGGTTACACATCAGGGCATTGAGGTGGATCCTCGACAGATCAATGCAATCTAGGGTGTTTAGGCCCCAAAGAATGCTAAGGAGGTACAGAAGCTCACTAGAATTGCAGCGGCTCTTAACAAGTTCATAAGCCAATCATCAGACAAGTGCCGACCATTTTTCCAGCTTCTCAAGAAGCGAGAACAATTCAAATGGACCCCAGAATGTGACCAAGCCCTCAATGACTTGAAGAAATACCTGACCCAGTCACCATTACTTTCCACCCCACTCAAGCACGATGAACTCTTCCTCCACCATGCAGTGTCGGAGCATGCAGTCAGTGCCGTACTACTCAGGCAATAGGATCTGCAGCAGTTACCTGTGTACTATGTCAGCAAAACTCTTCTTGGGGCAGAAAGTGGATACTTACCCTTAGAAAAGTTGGCGCTCGCACTAGTAATGGCATCCCGCAAGTTGGTACACTACTTCAGAGCTCACACCGTCAACGTCCTCACGGACCACCAACTCAAACCTCTCCTCAGAAGGGCTGACTTCTCCGGCAGATTAGAAAAATGGGCCATGGAGTTGGGGGAATTTGATAGCAAATTCGATCCCAGATCGGCTGTGAAAGTGTAGGTCCTCGCGGATTTCATTGTCGAATTCTCTATTGAACTACCACCTGAAGCTTATCAAACACCACCACCTGCTCAACAACATGAAGACCTCCCCCTAGATTTTTGGAAAAACAGTGATCATTGGCAACTCTACGTTGACGGAGCCTTCAATGACTAGGGGGTAGGATCGAGCATAGTACTCATTACACCAGACGGTTTGGTCATCGAACAAGCTATCAAGCTTGAGTTCGTCGCCTCCAACAATAAATTTGAATATGAGGCCTTGCTCGCCGGATTAGACCGAGCCATCGAACTTAGAATCTCTGAGATCATTATCTATTCGGACTCCTTATTAGTTGTCAACTAGATTACAGGAAAATACGCAGCCAAGAATGATCAAATGACGCAGTACCTAACTAAGGCTAAGGAATTACCCAACAAGTTCGACAGTTACAAACTCCGCCAGGTCAGCCGAGACAATAAATCTTATGCCGATACCCTGAAAACCTTAGCAACAGCACTGAAGTTAGTATTAAAAGGAGCCATCAATGTGGAACAAACTCTGACTGTAGAACGGTTGGGACCATGCTGGATGGACCTAATTATCTCCTACCTCGACAGAGACGAGCTACCAGAGGACAAAAATGAAGCAAGAAAATCAAACATGTGGCTCTTAGATACTGGCTGTCACCAAGCAAGGAGCTTTACAGGCATTCCTTCACAGGTTCATACTTGCACTGTGTCCACCTGGAAAAAGTGTAAGGCGTCCTATTTGAAATCCACGAGGGAATATGTGAAAATCACGTCGGCGGAAGATCAGTAGCACACCAAGCTATCTCACGAGGATACCGGTGGCCCTATATGCAAAAAGACACAGCCCAGTATGTCCTGAAGTGTGAAAAGTGTCAGAGGTATTCTCCCATCATACACCAGCCAGCCGAGGATCTTGCAACCATCACCAGTCCCTGGCCTTTTGCCCAATGGGGACTGGACATAGTCAAACCTTTGCCTCGAGCTTCAGGGAATAAGAGGTTCCTCATTGTGGCAACAAACTACTTCACAAAATGGGTGGAAGCGGAGCCTTTGTCGAATATCAGAGAGATTGATGCTAAAAGGTCCACGTGGAAAAGCATAGTGACAAGGTTCGGCATCCCTCATGCCATCGTCTCAAATAACGGCACCCAATTCGATGACAACATGTTCAGATCGTTTTGTGAAGAACTCAGGATCATAAACTATTATTCAACACCAGCCTACCCACAGTGCAATGGGCAAGCCAAGATTTCAAACAAAACTATACTCAATGGGATTAAAAAGTGGCTGGAGAGGGCTAAAAGGAAATGGGTAGAGGAGCTACCCAGCATTTTTTGGTCCTATAAAACCACCCCAAGAAGATCTACTGGCTAAACCCCTTCTCTTTGGCCTACAGAGTGGAAACAATCATACCTTTGGAGGTCGAACTGCCAACGATAAGATCGACAGCATTCAATACCGGACTTAATGACCAAACTCTTACAAAAGATTTGGATTTTGCAGAAGAAAAAAGGGAAGCAGCCTTGATCAAACTCACCGAATATCAGCGGCAGCTAAGATGTTCCTACAACAAACGGGTTCGTCCGAGAAACTTCGCTCCTAGTGACCTAGTTCTACGAAAAGTACTGAGTGCAACGAAGAACCCGGTGGATGGCAAGCTCGGCCCCAACAGAGAGGGTCCCTACAAAATGGCATCTCAGGTCAACTCTGGTGCATACCGATTAAAAACTGTTGAAGAAAGGAGACAATTGCCTTGGCCCTTAAATGCGAACAACCTGAAGAAGTTCTACCAGTAGTGCAGGGTCCCATATGATGTAACAACTCAATAAGTGTGTAAAGCATTTATGACATCAATGGAAAATAAAATTGTTTGAACAAATCTACCCTCAACACTGTAGGACTACACAAAAAACCAAGTGCAAAAACAAATTTCTCCACCGAGTTATCCGTGGCCTCTTCTACAACCATGGACGATTCAGCAGCAACCTTCTCCTTCTCAGCAGTGGCTTTTTCCCTTTCAGCCGCGACCTCCAAAGTAAGACGTCTTTGATGCTCGACGTTGGCCACCACCTTCTTTGGGTCGACAGCGCCGTCTTTAATAGTGTCAAAGTTATCTGGGCACAAGGGCCAAATATCAGAAGACTTATCCACATCAGCAACAAGGAAGGTGTATATATGAATTTTACCCCATGCATTTCTTGATATTGAAAGGGGGAGAAATATAAAATGTTGTGATTTATAAAGCATATTTGATATTAAATTAAATATGTCTTGCATGTATGATATTCATTGAATATATTTTGTAGACTTCAAAACGAAAAAATATATACGTATTCATATTCTATGGAACATTATCAGTTTTATATATGATTATTTTTTTATGATAACAAAGGGGGAGAAATATGTTGATTGATATGATGAGCTTTTAGTTAAATTCTTTTATAAATGAGTTTAAGATAAGATGCATTGGTTGAAGGGGAGTTTGGATTATATTTGTCTTTATTTTTCTACCACTCTCTTAAAAATGAAATATTTATGAAAATATTTATTTTACTTGAAATGATTTTATAAGGTAAATCAATCAAAGATTGTCATTATCAAAAAGGGATAAATTGTTAGCACTAAGTTTATTCATATCTAATTTTATATATGGTCTTGATGATAACTTACTTTGATTTATAAATATTTTCTTGATTAAATATGTTCAATGCTTTTAATCCTTGGGCTAGTTGGTGTAATTAAGTTTTGCAAGATTATGAAGCACTTAAAAGAGAAATCAAGAGTTGAAAAGTAATATCTAAATCCTTGGTGTCGTATTCTCTTCTCTCTACCTCCTTTACTTTATAATTTGAATTGCTTGTATTTATTTATAATATATTATTACTTGATTAATATTTATTTAAATATTTAGTTAAAATTTTTAATTTTAAAATTATTCGTTGAATTATTATTTAAAGTCAATTTATCCCCTCTTAAGTTGGCACCTGAACTAACATTATGCTCTTTATTTCTTCTTAGAGACTTGGATAGAGCAACACTAAACTCGAAAAAGCCAAGGGCGTATTGAATATTTTTTAGCCCACCAAGGCGGGTAGGCTTGAGCTGCTTTTGTCATTAAAAATTAACTCCACAAGAATCCAACATTTAGAAACGAAATTGTGACTGTGAGGATTACATGGGCGTTCCCCTAATATTACCACGGGCGTGTATCTGTGTGATCAACACTATTGATTATATTAACATAACACTTATTACTTTAAATAAGTTTTGACCCATTATTATATTATTCAGACTAATATAATGTTCATTTATAGTTATTTATCTATAGCAATATGTTGGTAAATTTTTAATGTTGAAAGACCCAATATAATTTTCTTAACTTTTAAAAATATGAAATTATTAATATTAAATATATTATAATAGTGTAAGTTTAACCATAAAATATAAAAAAAAATTATTTTTTTCCTGATTAATAAAATTTAACTAAATCTATTTTATTTTGAAAAGTTTTACATAAAATTCAAAATATTAGTATTTTTATTTTTAAATTTTCTTAGGTAAGACCCTTATAATTTTATAAAGTTATTCATTTAATTCAAAATTGTGAAATTTTCTTTTAAAATCCCTTTAATTTTGTTTAGAAGGACAAATCTATAAATACCATATATTATCGTAATTGATTGTCGGGTAGGGGTGGCCATGGGCCCGCAAGCCTGATAGGCGCGCCCAAACCCGCCCATAAATTATAGGACTTGAAAAAAAATTTTAGGCCCGATTAGTTTAATAAAAGGGCTTGGGAATTATCTTTGAAGCCCGACCTGGCCCGAAATATATATTTAAAATAATATTTTTTTATATTTTAATATTATCTATATGAATATGTAATTAAATTTTATATTATTCAATATTATTTATAGAGAAAAAAATTTATATTAAACAAATTTTATATTAAATGGGTAAGCTTGGACGGACTTGGGAATATAATTGTCTTAATTGGGTGGGCTTGAATTTGGTTTTGGGTCCGATGAAAAAAAAATTGTGTAGGCCTAGCCTAAGCCCCGCCCAATATCTACCCTTATTATCGAGTGAACTTTTTAAAATTTTCAAATCTTCCAAACTTAAAATTTTAAATTCTTTCTTAAGGTAATTATCAGTTTTAAGTAATTATATGTTCATCATTAAATGTATTAATTAAATAAAATTATCTAACATGTATAACGTATACACTTAATCAACATAGTCGCTTAGTAAGATTGTAAGGTAAAAAAAAAACTTTAGAACATTCACAATAAAATTTAGTTTCTTATTACAAATTAAAGGCTTTTATGACAATCAACTGTGAAATTTTTTTATTTTAATACTATATTAAATATTATAAATTAGATTAATCGTATTAGTGTATAAATTGATAATTTATTTTTATAAATTTTTATGTTTAATATATATTATTTTCATTCCATGCATAACACAGGTTCTTTGCTAGTATTTTTTATGATCTAATAACGCACTTCAAATTTATTCTCTATTTTATTATTGTTTCTAAAGTTAACCCTTAAAAGTGCGTCCAAATTATCTCCCGTCTCAAAAATTTTAACACAAAATTTTGGGGAATTAACAACATTCTTCCATCTCAATTTTCATCTTTTCTTGTTCCAGAGATTTCTTCTTACCTTAAAATAATATAAACCATTCTCAGAATCCTAGATCTTTGAACCCTTGCTTCAACTCTACATCAAAGAAATCCTGAACAATAAACACTTAAAGTAGTATATTTTTATTTCTTAAACATTATAAAACGAGGAGAACCTAGAGACTACTAGAACCTTAAACAACCGTAAGACAACTACTCTTAAGAGCCTGTTTGTAACTTGTGAAAGGGGAAAGGAAGCGAGAAAAAAATTATAAAAAAATAGTTTTTTCTTTTTAATTTCAACTAAGGAAATGTTACTTTTCTTCTATTTTTTTTACAAAACCAAACAGAGAAAAAAAAGATAACAATAGAAAATTTATTAAAAAGGAAAGGAGAACAAAGAAAAATATAAACTGAGAAGGAAAATCCCTCTCCCTTATTATTCTTTTGATTTCCTTTCCCTTTACTCCAACGTAAGATCAAGAGGAATGAACAAAAATTACTATTTTCCCTTCATTTCCCTTTCTTTCCTCAAGCTTCAAACAGGCTGTAAACTTTTGATGTAGAGAAGTGTTTAACAAGATTTTCAACTGCTGGGCTTCACTAGTATAAGAACAAGCAGATGAGCTACAATCAAATTTTGATTGAAAAAAAGAAAGCAAAACAAAAATACCAAGGCGAGGCGGATGAAATCAAGCAGCACTTGTAAACATTGGTGTGCATTTCATCATATTCCTGCAATTAAAAAACACTTCTACTAAGATAAAAAAATAAAAATAAAAAATAAAAAACCGACCATGTTTGGTAGACAATGTCTACCAAAGAAACGCATTCATAAGGTTGTGGTAAGACTATAGGCAAGAACCAAGAATAAATCCATTTGTGGTAAGTTGGAGATAGCGCCAAGGGTAAGACAAGAAAGAACCAATTGAGATGGTGTGACCAGGGGACCCAAGAATTTTGTTGAGAAGGGGCCAATAAAAAAAAAATTACTAAAAAAAGGGCTAGAGGGACCAATATAATCTTCTAAATATCTAAAAAAAACTATATGGATTAAGAAAAATTTTAAAATTTTATGACGGCCAATACTCTATATTATATTCCAAATATTATAAGGGTGTAAAGAAAATTTTCAAAACTTTAAACAACAAACTCAATACCAAACATTAACATGATAGTGAAGTTGTCCTAGATGAGAGCGCAAGGGACAACCCAGCAGTCAAACACTTATTTCCAAGCTCATCAGAGAGCCCCGGCCCCCCTTCCCCAGGCTTCAGCCTCCCTTTGGACCAAAACAAAAAAGTTGCCCTAGATGAGGGCGGGGGAGAACAAGAAAGGACATGTGCTGAGATGGGAAGGACTGCTCGTGTATGGTTTAACAGAAAAACATAGTACGTAGATATAGAATTGAATAGCAAAGTGTGACCTTAAAAGAGTTAGCAAAAAGGCTTCAATGCTTTACAACAAAGTATAATGAATAAAATGAGGAAAATTTTCTAATCTAGAGGGCAACCACACATGCACATACTCGGCTCAGCTGAACTCTTGGGATAAATTTCAAAAATAAAACCTAACCAACATAAAATTATAAAGCAAGTTAGTTCAGGAACACCTGAGGACATGAAAGTACACTTATTCAAAGGATACCAAGAGGTTAAAATGCGAGGAATTGAGTATATTGTTCATTGCAGCCTACTTCAAACATCAAAAATACAAACTTTTCGAGTCTTAGAAAATACCAACATCATTAAAGAAATAACGTGGTATATTTTGATGACTCCTCCCAGTTTCAATGTGATTAAAAGAGTTTCCAAGGGTTTCAACAAGTTCTGGTGGTTCTTTCCCAAATATATATAGGAGGAAATCCACGAAGGATCAGGTTCAGTTTCTGCCTCAATTGTTTCAAGGGAAAATTTTTAGAACTTCAGAATATAGCCAGAGAAGATAGCACATCCAATCCAACATATGTTCTGATTTCCAGCATTTTTTCTTTTTCTTTTTTTTTTTTATCTTTGTGATAAATGAAGATTATTCATTAGAAGGCACAAACAAAAGGGATGCAACCCCTACTACATGAGACTTATACAAGGAAAAAACATAGTACTACCATCTGACCTACAAAATTCAAGGAAAGAAGTCCAAAGAGATAGATTAATATCCTACATGGAGCACAATTGGTAAAAGACTCAAAATATTTCTTTTCAATCCATAAACTAGCTTCTCTACATGTAAAAAAGCCTTCTATTAGATTATGAATCAATGGGGAAGAAGTCAAGATTAAAGAGTAGTCCTTCAAAAGAGTATACACTCGAAAGATTTCCATTCAAAGTTGGTGGGCAATCAGTTCGCCTCAAAGGATGTTAGTTGTAGTTCTTCATCAAAAAATACCTATGGAAGTGGTAAAAAAAAGCCAATCATGCAACTAAGGATGTCCTGGAGCACTTAGAATGTCAGTTACAGGAGCTTCAAGAACTGAATGTTAGGGAAGAATATGATAACCTTGCTTCTAGTGACGAGGAAGACCTACGTGAGTGCTTAAGAAAGTGTATTTGTTGGAACGTCGGAACACCTAGTCCCTTTATGGTAAATAAAGCTTCATACTCTGGTAATGGTGGGTTGCAAGTTAACAAGAAAAATGAAGGTGATGGTAAGGTCGTTGAAGTTATCTCATCATCGGCTAATCATAATCATAGCCGTGCCAATAGATGGAATCAACCTTTTCTAGGGGATTTTGATGGAGGTTCAGCAGGTCCGGAAGTCTGGCCATCCTTGGCCATGGCAACTCAAGACTTGGGAAAGGAGGTTGGTATGGGTCCTCATGTAACCTTGGCATCACGAAGCAACATGATGAGACTAAAAATGGCTAGTGTGCACCAAATAGAGAAAGAGGAACCCATTAAGCAGAGCTTTCAATCTCCATTCATGGCGGCTCAGGTACCCGTGAGAAAGCCGAGTGGCGCAGATGCAATATGTAGTGCTGGTGCGAGTGGGGGCCAGCAGTTGAGTGGAGGTGGGTGTATCGAGCAGGCAAAAGCAAGTGAGAGAGATGTTTCACCTAGCGCTGCCGTTGACCTGGTGCTGCCACATGCCCAAGGAAAAGACAACCAGACAGTGCAGCTAGTCCAAGAAGTGCATTCAGGAGGGAACTTTGGCGCCTCTAGAATGAAAAATAATTCAAAGGATTGTGTTCTGCAAATGGTACGTGGCAGAGACGGGGCTACCTCTGGAGCTACCGCTGCTTCGGTCAAAGTTCCAGCAAGTGCTGTTCCTACTGGAATTGGGACAAATTCGGGTGCTTCTGTATCTTTGGCTAGAAAGCCTATTGCTGGGCAACAGAGCTCTCTTGCCACTGGTAATTTGCTGCCCTCGTGGAGTTCCTTGGTTAGTGATGAGAAAAAGACAATTTCAAAGGCCAATTTTAAAATTAAAGCACACGAAGTCGAGAATTAAAGGATGGCACGTATGATAAGCCAAATGAAATTTCTGAAAGGGCTTTCCCCAATGGTAACATGCTTTGGTGGGTTTCTTTATTGATCAAAAATTATCTTTTCACAAACCCTAGATAAAAAAAACACTAAAAAAGGTTAGAGAAAGAAGCTCTCGGCAGCTTCCTTCCTGGTGAATCTGTTGCCTTCGCTTGCTGATGTTCGTAGCTCTTTAACCTCAATTTCTACGCAAAATATTGTCTTCTTCATTGATTAAGTCTGCTGAGTTGGGCCACCACGATTTCTGGTAACGTGAAGGGTTGGATTTCACTGGGTTATTGATTTTGAACAGCGGGATTGCCTATTTTCGGAGCTACTCAACTGCAGTTTATTTCTATTGGTCCCTAATTGCTTTTAAGGGTGGATGACGGTTCTGTTACAGCTACTGGTCTGTGTTGGTAGTGATTGTGTTTGGTTCTAATTGTTCTACCTTCCTTTCTTGGATAAACAGTGTCTGCGACTTGGGGTTTTTATTATTTGAACGTTGAATGCCCCTCAAGGGGAGGGGCAAAGGCCCCAACAAAGCGAAAGGGCATGGGTCTTCAACCTTCAAGGGTAGGGCTAATCAAATCTTGGCTAAAGCTCAGCCATCTGTCCTCCCTGTCGGTCAAGCTAAACAACAAGAAATGGCAGATATTTTGGAAGCTGCCATGGAACGATCAGCTAAAGGTCTAAGGGGTGGAATGCTAAATGAACCCAATATAACCTTAGTTGATGCGCTTGGTGTTGAGGAGTTTGAGGGAGAATCTGTTGAGGATGATTCGGAAGAGGAAGAAACTGATGCTGCTTCAAGAACTTTGGGAGAGGAAGATACTAACTCCACTGCAGGTCTTTGTAAAAATGACTCAGTGAATTTGCCAGCTTCTACTAGCTTCGTGGCTGAAACCAATGCCATTGGGGGGTCTCTAGCACATACTCAAACGCAGGTTAAGGCAACCTATGCAAGTCATTTTGCTCGGAACAGGCTGCCTTCTGCAGGCAGCAAACTTGAACAATTTGCGGTGGTTGATGGGCCAGTTCATATTGAGCTTAAGGAGGTGCAAGACACATGGTCTCCTTGGAAATTTTGTTTGGTTGGTTACTTTGGTGGGAGATTTCCTGGAAAGCTGGCACTTAAACAAATTGTTGATGCTTGGAAGGTACCGGTCAATATCCACCACCATAACAGTGGCTGGATAATTTTTCAATTTGAAAATGCCGAGTCTCAAATGAAAACGCTGGAAAATGGACCATACATTATCTTCGGTAGGCCTTTACTCCTCAAGATTATGCCACAATTTTTCAGGTTTGATGATGAAGAAATTAGTTGCTTCCCAGTGTGGATTCAACTTCATAATCTCCCCTTGGATCTTTGGTGCCCAAGTGTGTTGAGCAAGATATGCTCTCAAATTGGCAAGCCCATTTATATGGATAAGTTAACTTCCCATAGAGATCGTGTGTCATATGCCAGATGTTTGGTGGAAGTTAATATGACTGCTGAGTTATCTGATGTTAAAATTGCCCAATGGTAAAGTTATTGAACAGGTAGTGTTTTATGAAAACATGCCAAGGTATTGTTCCCATTGCAAAATGGTAGGCCATTCGGTGGCAGGCTGTGTTGTTAAGAACAAAGGGAATGCCCAAAACGAAAACTCTAAGTTGAATGGTGTTAACCATGATGGGGAGACAGGGGCTGTAAAGGCCCATGTGCCTTTGACAGAAAGGGTGCCACAACTTTCTGAGTCTAAGGTGAACTTTCCAACCGAATTGACACAAGTCAGAATTTCCAAGGACTCCATGAAAGCAACTCAATCGAAGTCTTTGCCAAATTCCCCTGTACATGGTAATCAGTTTGAGGTGTTGGATTCTCTCACAGATGAAGTAGTGGAGCAGGGTCAAGTTATGGCTGCAGAGGTTGGGGCAGAATTAGTGCAAGAAACTCACACAGCTCAGGTGCAAGCTCCCTCAGTGCAACAGAAATGTCAAATGGGTATAGGTGTTTATGTGCAATAAGGAAAGCAGATTGCTAGTGGCAAACTGACTCTCAAAACTCAACAAAGACCCAAGACTCAAGCAGGCAAACAGCATCAGGTTGTGACACAGCTCAGGTACACAAACAAGAATAAAGTAGTGGTGGCCGAGCAACAAAGATCCCCAAGCTTGGTGGGAGGGAGGCATATGCCTGCTAGTTCGGCAGTTATTAAGGGTTAGTTGAGCTCTTCTTTGATTCCTATAGCTCAAGATCATGATCACATTGGTGTGAAAAAGACGAAGAACCGTAAACAATCAATTCAAGATGCAAGGCAGCTCCTCCAGTTGAGTTAGGCGCAAATTTGGGGGGTGGCTCCCCCCCCCCCCCCCCCCCCCCCCCCCAATTGTTTGTAATGATTGTTTCTTGTTGGAACATTAGAGGCTTTAATAAGTCTCTAAAACAGAATGGTGTGTTGGACCATATTAGAAAAAACAAAGTGGTTGTTACAGGTATTCTCGAAACCAAGTTGAAGCAGCAAAGATCATTGGACAATGTTCGACATCGATTTCGAAGATGGCAGGTTGCGGACAATTTCCAGTCTAATCCCAATGGTCGCATTCTAATTATCTGGAGAGGGGACAAAGTTGATTTAGAAGTTCTTGAAAGTTTGACACAAGTTATCCATAGTTTGGCAACATGTAAGATCACTTCTATTCAGTTTTGTGTTAGCTTTATTTATGCTTTTAACTCCATTACTGGGAGGCGGCCTTTGTGGGAAAATCTGAGCAGGTTCAAATCTACAGTTGAGGTTCCTTGGTTGCTTCTAGGTGATTTTAATAATGTTCTTAATGGGGAGGAGAAAAGCAATGGCCTCCGGGTTACCCCGTACGAGGTCAACGATTTTCATAGTTGTTGCTATGATATTGGCATTATAGACACTATGTCCACAAGTGCTTTCTTTACTTGGACTAATAATACGGTATTGAGCAAATTTGATAGGGCCATGATCAATGAAAAATGGGCTGAATAGGGGTTGGTAGCTTTGGCTAATTTTGGGCTTCCCGGAAAAATTTCAGATCACTCTCCGTGTGTGGTTTCGCTGTTTGGTGATAATTTTCAAGGTCCTCGACCGTTCAAATTTTTCAATATGTGGACACACCATGAGGCGTTTTTAAATTTGGTTGAAGGTGTTTGGAACATGCCTTGTGAGGGTACATCTATGTTCAAATTATGTAGAAAGCTCAAGGCTTTGAAGGGGCCATTAAAGGCCTTAAACAGGCAACACTTTTCCCATATCTTAGCTAGAGTCGAGGCTGTAGATGTAGAACTGTTGCAAGTTCAGCAGCAATTACATGATAACCCAAGGGATGTGGATCCCTAAAACCGAATTGTGGACCTTAAGGTGAAGGCTTCTCGGTTGGCAGAAGCAGATAGGAGCTTTTGTTCGCAGTTAGCTAAGGCTAAGTACTTGAAGAACTGTGATAAGGGTACTAAATTATTTCATGACTTGATTAAGAATAATAGAATGAGGAATCAAATTGTCTCACTTATTAAGCCTGATGGGACGCCCACTTCTTCATTTCAGCAGGTCAGTTCCTTGTTTGTTGATTATTATAAGAACCTGTTGGGGACTAAATCTGATTGTTCTAGGCTTCAAAAGAAAATTCTAATAGAGGGTAAAATGGTAGAGGAAGAGTAAGCGTTGTTCCTCACTCGGCCAGTTCTTGATGGTGAAATTAAAACGGCTCTGTTTGATATTGGAGATGATAAAGCTCCGAGTCCGGATGGTTTTTCCTCGTGTTTCTTTAAAAAGGCCTAGAACATTGTGGGGTATGATGTGTGTGCAGCTGTGAAGGAATTCTTTGCAACCGAAAAAATGCTTAAACAGATCAACCATGCTGTGATAGCTTTGATCCCCAAAGTTGGAAATGCTTCAAGGGTAGAGGAGTTCCGGCCCATTGCTTGTTGCAATGTTATATACAAAGTGATTTTCAAAATTATTGTTTCCCGTTTGTCTCATATTTTGAAAGGATTAATTGATCATACCGAATCGGCTTTTGTGCCAAATCGGAGTATGGTAGAGAACATCTATATGGTTCAAGAGCTGCTGCGAAATTATTATTAGAGTAGAATTTCTCCCAAGTGTATTATGAAAGTTGACCTTCGGAAGGCCTATGATACAGTGGATTGGATATTCTTGGAGGATGTCCTTCAAGGTTTGGGTTTTCCGGCTTTGTTTGTGACTTGGGTTATGCAATGTGTCGCTACTACTTCTTATTCTATATCTCTTAATGGGGCTTTGTATGGCTTCTTTCATGGTCGTCAAGGTTTACGACAAGGGGATCCTATTTCCCCATTCCTTTTTGTGCTTGGTTTAGAATTCTTGTCTCGTAAATTGGGGTTGCTAAAATTCAACCCACAATTTAATTTCCATCCCAAATGCGCTGAGTTGAACATTACTCATCTTGCCTTTGCCGATGATTTAATTTTGTTTGCTAGAAGGGATGTCATTTCAGTGGGTTTAATTTTGGAATGCTTGAATCAGTTTGGGGCTTGCTCTGGTCTCCGCATTAATGCTACAAAATCCAATATATTTATGGCTGGTATATGTAAGGAAGACAGGGAAGAGATCAAATGCATTACAGGGTTTTCGGTGGGCAGATTCCCCTTCAAATTTTTGGGGATTCCAGTGGCTGCCTCCCGGTTGACTTTTGAATAATTTAACCCTCTTATTTCTAAAATTTTTGAGTATATTAATGCTTGGGTAGGTGCTACGTTATCGTATGCTGGTCAGTGTGAGCTGATTAGATCGATTCTTCAGGGTGTGGAGTGGTTTTGGTTGTCCATCTTAACTGTTCCAACTGGGGTCCGAAATAAGGTCATCTCTCTTTGCAGGAATTTTCTGCGGGGTGGCAAAGCTGTTACGTACAAGAAGCCGCTGGTTGCTTGGATGGAGATTTGTCGGCCTAAAGCGGAGGGAGGTTTGGGTTTTATTGACTTACATGCCTGGAACTTAGCTCTCATCTCTAAATCTCTTTAGAATGTGCAATCCAAGAAAGACTCACTGTGGGTTAAATGGGTGCACCATGCCTACATAAAAAGAGTTACATTCTGGGAGTATGCCGTGGCCAAGAAAGACTCACAAATGGTAAGGCAATTGGGACTTATTCGAGACAAGCTTGTGGTAGCTGAAGGCTCTTATTCAGCAAGCCTAAACAGGTTGCAACAGTGGACAATTCTGGGCAAGTTTGATTCAAAAGCTCTTATGATTTTTTCCGGTGCAAAGGGAGGACTGCTTGCTGGCCGAAAATGATTTGGCACCAACCTGTTTTGCCTAAGCACTCATTTATTCTATGGCTTGCCATTAAAGATAGATTGCTAACCAGGAATAAATTAATTTATCAGCTAGAAGATACTTCCTATGCGTTTTGTGGTGTTACAATTGAGTCGGTTAACCATCTGTTTTTCCAATGTTCTATGGTTCGGCAAGTATGGGCTGTGATCAAATGTTGGCTGGGATTTTCCCGGGTTTTAACAACCCTCAAAGCTACAGCAAAATGGATAATCAAAGAGGCTAGAGGCACAGGGGTGCAGGCCATTGCAAAGAGAGTTGGGTTTGCATGCACAGTGTATGGCATCTGGGAAATTAGGAATGTTTGGCTGTTTGATCATAAAGTTACTCATCTGGATGCTATCATAAGACAAATCAAGATTCAAGTATATAGGGTCCTTCACGCGTCTTTCCCACAATTACGAGAGCTGTGACAGGGCTATATGCTTGATGCTATTTTGTGGGTTTTGGCTACATGTAATGGTTGACGGTTTGTGTTTTTCGCCACAATTGTAAGGGTCATGTTGGCCTATATTTTTCTTTTTGCTTGTGTATTTGACTGTGGTTTTTTATTAGGGCTTGGCCCTTTGTTGCTCATGGTTATTCCCAGAGCTTTGGACATTCTTTGGTCTGTAAAATTTATTTATTGATCTAAAAAAAAAATTATCATTTCACTATGTTAAAACATGGGCCGAAAATATTTGGGATAGTGCTTTGGGGGAGATGGTCTCAATAGACAATGGCGTCTATATTTTTAAAATTAGAGATGGAGAGGCCATGATAATATTCTCCAAAATGAATCATATTATTTTGGGAGTAGATTGATTGTGGTAAAGAAATGGCAACCGGTAGAGGTGTAAAGCAGGCCGGTATGACACGTCACGTGGCAGGCACTGCATGGCACGACAAGTGTGCCATGCCGGGCTTAGTGTTTAAAGGCACAGGCACGAGCAAGGTACGGGTACAAGCATGGCACGTGCACGGCTAACGGCTAGTTTTTTAAAAAATATCTTTAAATGTCAAAATTACACCCCCCCAAATAACTATATAACGGCTAGTTTAAAGGGCAATTGTGTATTTTCATTAAAAATGTCAAAATTATCCTTCCAAACAACTATATAACAGCTAGTTTAAATTGCAAATGTGTATTTTCATTAAAAATGTCAAAATTACCCCTCCCAACAATTATATAACGGCTAGTTTTAGGGATAATTTTGTAAATTGACTTATTCAATTTTTTTTACAAATACTAATTCTCACTTCATTTCTTTCTCACAAAATTATTCACTCTCCCTACAATCTGTACAATTTCTCTCTCTACAATCACAAACTACTCATTTTCTCTTTATATTGTTTACACTCAGCCATTTTTTTTACGATCTTGCTGCAAGTCAAGCAATCTGCAAATTTGGTTGAGGTATTATTATTATTATTATTATTATTGTTGTTATATGAATTGTATTATATTATTATTTTTTATTCATTTTATTTTTATTAAATATGGACCCTATGACTTTTAACCTTTTTTAGATTTTGATGATTACGATTTCGATTTTAACTATTATTATATTAATAAAGGTAAAGAAAATTACTCCTGATTGGTTACCCGAATATGACCTTTTTCAACCTTGAAGATTTTAGATTTATTGTAGATAAAGTTTTTATTACTTTTGATAATGCTGTTGGGGACAATTTCGACCTGGCTATAGATACGCATACTACCAAAAAATCTGTTGATTAGCATAGCCTAATCACGTGATTAGAATCGTACCTTCGAGATCTCTCTAGTTTAATCCCGAAAACAAGAATCAGCACCAAGCACGAATCAGCAAGCTCGAACTCAACTTTCGGACTTCTGCTGTATTCCTCGTACACGCCTTGCTCTATAGAGAGTGGGCTCGCTGCAGGGTTTTTCTCTTCCTCACAAAATCGTGTATCTCTCATTATGTGTAGAGTGTGTAAAGGTCTTAAATATATATAGGATTAGTATTTACTTCCTACGCAAATAAGGATTCCTAATTTAATCTTTTTTACGCATACCAAAAATTATAATTGCACTCCCTGTTATACTAGAAATTTTTTCGAGCTCCATATTATTAAATGCTTATTTATGTTAAGATTACAGATACCCGTCTAATTAAATTAAATTACTGACAATTAAATTTAATAGACTTATTTAATTCCTTGAGACCTTCCACTTAACTTATTTGATATGCGGATTCAAAACTTATATTTCAAGGGGGTATCATCAATCCCTATACGGGGACGTAGATTCCATCAATAATAAATATTCACCATACACGTAATGTCATTGTCCAACTCACTGAGTTTATTGACCCTTAAAGAATCTCACTCTTCTATGAATCAAAACAATAAATACTACATGCACGTGTCTATTTATTACATTAGGATTAAGAGCATAAGCACTCATAATAATATGAGGAATTAATTGTTTTTTATAGTCAGTATAAAAACAATTACCCCAACACGGTCCTGTTCAATACACACAAAGTGTACTAGTGCAAGGAGTTGGAACTATACCATTCCCCACAATCAAGACAGACCTATTAAAACCTTGTACTATAGTCCTACTGATGGTGTGTCCAATCTAAGACTGCGAACGATTAACTTATGAACCGATGATCTGATCTTCCGTGTGTAAGTTGTACTCTACACACCAAATCATCTACTAACACATGCATAATCATTAAATAAATAACGCAATGCAAACATTTCTCACACAGATTCTCATTAAAATGGAATAACTAATTTATTAATAAATACTAAAGTCACTTCACAAAGCATGTCTTTTAGTATAAATTCCCAACAAATGCTACTGCTAATAATGCATCAATTGATTTGTTTAAACATTATTTGCATCCTATTCATGGTGAAAAAAAGCTTCATGGAAAATGTGTGTCATATAATTAATTTGATTGTGCAAGATGACTTAAAATACATTAATAATCATATAGAAAAAGTTAGAAATGCAATTCTTTTCATTACTTCATCTGATCCTCGAGTATAAGAATTTGGTGAATTATGTAGAAAATATAGTCTAAAACCAAGAAAGTTTAAATTAGATATTACAACGCATTGGAACTCTAGTTATCTTATGTTACAATCTTGTGTGAAGTATAATGAAGTAATTAATGATTATCTTACTACTAGATACATTGATTTAGTTTTATCTACAGAAGATTAGGACTTAATTACTAAATTTATTGAATTTTTAAAAGTTTTTTATAATGCTACAAATATTTATTCGGGTGTTTGTTATTATACTTCTTATATTGTTTTAAATCAGTTATATAATATTTCTAATATTTTGGATAAGTACAGAAGTAATATTTATTTTAAATATGCTTGTCAATTTATGGAAGAAAATTTTTAAAAATATTGGGATTATATACCGCCTATTTTTTGTTTAGCTACAATAATAGATCCTAGAATTAAATTATTTGATGTAGAAATGTCACTAAATGGAATTTCAGAAAATTTAACCACTACACTTAAAATTACTTTAAATGATGTTAAGAGTTCATTGACCACTCTATATGAAACATATGAATCTAAATATGCAAATAATAGACGAGCTTCTTCTTCTTCAAGTAATATGAATGTTAGTAGTGATCTATCTTGGGCTTTAATTGTCACCAAAGAAAAATCCATTATAAGTTCTTCTTCAAGTACTGAACTTTATAGATATCTAGAGACTAATTTTATAGATTTTTTTACCATCGAAGAGGTAGAAAATTTTAATATTTTGACATGGTGGAAAACACATGAAAGGAATTTTCCTGTGCTTTCTATCATGGCACGTAATCTACTAACTGTTCCGGTATCTACAGTAGCATCGGAGTCCGCTTTTAGTGCAGATAATAGGCAATTGGACGAGAGAAGAAGTAGACTAACTTCAGAAATCTTAGAATGCATTGTGTACTTGAAGGATTGGGATGATGTAAGTCTTAGAGCCCAAAATTTGACAGACGATATAATTGAAGATTTTCAAAACTTAGATATAGCTGAATCAAATGAAGAATAAAAAATATGTTCCATTTATTTTGTATATGTATTCCATTATTGAACTACAATGTATTTCAAATTTTATTTGGTCTATAATTTTTTTACACATTGTAATTTACTTTTTATACTTATTCATTCTATTTAATATTTGTAAATGGATTTCATCATAAATAAATGTTTATTTCATTGTTTTGTTAAAGTTTTAAATGTATATGAGTTCAATATTGATAAAAAAAAATTAATATGAAGACAAGCACGACACAACCACGGGGCACGACTCGAACATGAGCACAGGCACGGCACGAGCACGAGTCATGCCTTGCCCACGGGCCGTGCCAAGCCTGGCATTTTTTTGCACGAGCACGGCACAACTGCTATATGGGCCGGCACGAGCACGACACGAAGCATGCTTGGCATAACACTGTAGCAGGCTGTGCCAGCACAGCACGGCCCACTTTACACCTCTAGCAACCAGGTTTGAAATTATCAAAATGTAATTTTTCTAGTATTCCTTTGTGGGTGAAAATGTTCAATGTTCCATTTGAACATGAATGAGCCTACTTTTTCAAAAAGTAGGTTTACCTTTGCTAGACTGTGTATCGAAGTTTTAGTGAGCAAAGATATTCCCAAGTCATTCAAGATCAATTTGGGGTATAGTGAACCATATGAAATTCAGGTGGAAGTTCCATGGGTCCCTAAAAGATGTGATGATTGTAATGTCTTTGGTCATTCAACTACATCATGCCCTTTAAAGCCTAAGCCTCAAGCTCCTTACCTTCCAAAGCAAGAATGGAGGGTTAAGGATCCAAATGAATGGGAGGAAATGAATAGAAAAAAAGGAAAACAAGTAACTCAAGTGCTTCAAAATGAGGAGAAAGTTGTTCCCAAGCCGGTTACCTCAAAGCCGTCAAGCTCTAACATATTTGAAGTTCTTCGGTCATGTGAAGTGATAAAGAAAAGCCTCTCCAACTTGGAGAAGAAAGGCATCGAGCCAATTGTTGCAAGTAAGCCTAGTGAGTTGGTGGAAAGTACCAAGGAAAATGTTGGCCTAGAGAATATATCATGTGCAATTGCATCTCTAAGTGAAGTGAAGAATAAGCAAGCCCCCCTTATTAGTGATGGTGTTAATATTATTGTATCTAGATATGTAAATAACAGGAAATTAGTAAAGAAAATTAAAGATCTCAAAGAAGATAGAGAACCGAGGAGGGGTTCATGTTTGAGAAAATCGTCAAACTTGTTTACTGAGAGTATGAGATTTCTTTGTTTCTTCCATGCCTAGCCACTTAAGAGTGTGAGTGAATTTTTTTTAGGTAGGTTAGGTTTTAGTCTGTTGACATGTCGTCTCTTTGAGAGTTTGTGTACCTTCGGATTATGTCCTAAGCTTCATTGTATTTGGTAATAAAATGCTTGCTTACCAAAAAAAAAGAAAAAAAGCCTTCTACACACATCCCATCATATACACTATAATAAACAAAGAGAGGCTATTATGCAGCCTATTTGAACATGCAACATGCTCGGAGAGAGAGAGAGAGAGCACTAATCTACTCGTTCAAGGTCTAGTTCCAAAATTTTCTTATTTGCATGGCTTGATGCACAACTGTCAACAAAATAAATGTTGACTAAAAGGATGTGCCTAAAAACATGGGAGAGAAGAAAGCAATGAAGAAACTCATGCCTAAGCAATGGCTACTATAGCAAGTCAAGATCAAGTTCACAATGCCCAAGAAGCAAACTAAGCTATACGCTCATTCACAAAAAGATCGAAGCCAAAAAAATGACCTATATTATCTATACAATCAAGAATTACAAAATCCAAACACTATTGGATTTTGGTCTGCCTCAATGTTTGGATTCGGGTTATTGGGACTCTATAGTGGTTTGTTCCGTAGGTGAGCTCTATTTGAACCTCATCTTGGAGGTGTGAGTTCCTAAATTTTCTACAAGTTTAGGTATCTGTTTTGTTGGGTTATGGCTCTTGGAACTAAAGATCTCTAAGGTCTCCTAGTATGCCACAGTTCCACTAATGAACTGGTTCTGCAATTTCTTGTAAGCAGATTCAGTGATTCTTTATGCGCGCTGGGGCTTGGGTTTTAAGTGGATCAGATGCCTCTTGCTAGCTTGCCATTCTCTCAAGCACAAAGGGTTATCCATTATCCTCTAGGTCAGTTTTTTTTTTTGCATCAATTTTTGCTGATTTGCCCTGGCTTGCATTCTTGTATCAGTACCCTTGCTAACAATAGGAAAAGGTAAAGGCACTAACAAGGGACGGGGTATGGGGGCTTCCACAATCAAGACTAAGGTAAACCTTGCCTTAGACAAACAATCAGTTGCCTCAAGGGGAGTTAATGATGTCTCGGTCAGCCTTGGCAGATAATAAGAAATTATTGCGATTTTGGAAGCTGCCAAGAATAGGGTTGCCGAGGGCTTGAGTCATTATGGTGGAATGCCTGAGGCTCTTGGCATTGATTTGCTGGATTCATGGGAGGAGGCTATAGAAACTAATTCTAATTCCTCATCAAGAACTTTAGGAGAAGAGGATACCATCGAGTGCACCCCAAGTGTTCGACATAAGGGGCCAGTGAACAACTCAGTCTCTATTAGTCATGTTTTTTAGTCAGATGTTAATGGGGAGAGTTTGTCAAAGGCTAAGCAGGTTGAGCCTCCAAGGAAAGCTTCTTTTGCTAGCCTTTTTGCTGGTAATAAGCAGCAAAACAATGGACTTGTGCTGAACAAAAGGGACACTGATGAAGGACCAGTTCAGTTACTAAAGGAAGGTGTGGAAGCTGAAGGTGACCGATGGAAACACTGCCTTGTTTTGTATTTTGGGGGTAGATTCCTAGGAAAAATAGCTCTCCAATAGATTGTCAAATCTTGGAAAGTATAACAAGTTAGCACTCTCCGTCATGCGAGTGGTTGGATCATATTTAAGTTTGATGATGAGGAGTCAAAGTGCCTGGCTATTTAGGGTGGTCCCTATATGATTTTTGGTAGACCATTGCTTCTCAAAGTCATGCCTAAATTTTTTAACTTTAAAGGTGAAGAATTAAGCTACTTTCCAGTTTGGGTCCAACTCACAAATCTGCCTTTGGCATTATGAGGGCCAGATGGTTTGAGCAAAATTTGCTCTAAGTTGGGCAAAACAATTTGCACGGATAAATTGACCACATGCAAGGAATAAGTTTCTTATGCTAGGATCTTAGTAGAGATTGATGTAGAGAAAGAAATGGACTATCGAATCAATATAGTTTTGCCGAATGAGAATTCTGTAGAGCAGCCTCTCTTCTTTGAGAACTTGCCCAAGTTTTGCTCTCATTGTAAAACCATGGGGCACTCTGTTGATGATTGTAAAGTGTTGCAAGGAATTAAGGCCAAAGGGGTAGCCAAAGCCAATACTAGCAAAGTTCCCCCTAATCCTAAGAAAAAAGCAACAACTATTGCTCTAGAATCCAGCAATTAAACAATCAATTCCAGATTCTGACTAAGTTTGATGGTGGCCATTGGATAGAGAATGAGGAACAGGTTCAGTAGTCTGATAACATAGAACTTGTGCATCAGGCTCAACAGAAAGCCAAGGCAGGTAAGCAGATTGTTAGTGTAGATAAAGAGTAACAGGCTTAGCAAAATGCAGATCTTGAGAATATACAACATAATCAACATATTTAACAGGATGCTACTAGTAATAGGGTGGGCCACAGCAGCAAGGATAATGGGTCAGGTGCTAGATTGCAGCCTAAGGGGTTAGACCAGAGTTGCAATAATAGTGCAGTGATCAAGGATAACCACAAGCAACAGATTGTTTCTCATCAGCTAGGTGATGGTATGGATAAGGATGGGTCCTCCAGAGGAGTTATGGCCAATACAGGGGCAAAGGAATGTCCAATACCTCAGCAAAAGATTATTAAAGAGAAGCTGAAGAAGAAAAATAAGCGTAAGGCAGCAAAAAAGGGGGATTCTAGTACCTTAAAAGCCTTTTGTGCAAAGATGAGGGGTGACTCCCCTACCCAATGGAAGTTATGATCATTTCCAGTTGGAATGTCAAGGGTTTTAACAAACCCTAGAAACAGCACATTAGAAGGCACAAGATTGATGTTATGGGAATATTGGAAACCAAACTTAAGTAGCAGAGGATCCTTGAGATTGTCAAGCATAAGTTTAGGAGATGGCAGACCATTGACAACTTTCAGCAGTACCCAGGAGGGAGGATCTTGATTCTTTGGAATGCAGCTAAAGTGAATTTACAAGTTATAGATAGTTCTGAACAAGTTATACATTGCTTGGCTACCTGCTTAGTTACTTCTAAAATTTTGTATTAGTTTTGTTTTTACTTACAACATAGTAGTAGGAAAGAGGCCCATCTGGGATAATTTATGTAGAATTAACACTTCTTTGGATGTTTCTTGGATCTTGCAAGGAGATTTCAACAATGTGTTTCATGTTAAGGAGAAGAACAATGACATTCCAGTCAAAGTTCATGAAATGAAAGATTTTCAACAGCGCTGCAATGAGGTTGGATTGGCTGATGTTAACTTTACAGGTACTTCTCTTACCTGGACAAATAATTTAGTTTGGAGTAAACTTGATAGAGCCATGACCAATGTTAAATGGATTGATGAGGGGCTGAAGGCTTTTGCTAACTTTGGGCTTCCAAGGGAGTTTGTCTGATCATGCTCCTTGTGTGGTCACCCTTTTTGATAACTCTTATCATGGTGCAACTCCTTTTATATTTTTCAACATGTGGGTGTAACATGAGGAGTTTATGAATACAGTTGAGAGGAATTGGAATATGCAAATCACAGGCTGCTCTATGTATAGACTTTGCAAGAAGTTAAAGGCTCCCCTAAAAGCTTTGAATAGGAAGTATTTTGTTCACATCTCCTCAAGGGCTGAGGCATCTATAGTAGAATCAGCTCAATTACAGTTACATGACAATCCTATAGATGTGGTGCTTCAAAGAAATGTGGTTGAGTTAAAGTCCAATGCTATCAATCTAGGTAAAGTAAATCGGAGTTTTTGCTCCCAATTGGCCAAGACTAAGTACTTGGAGGATAGTGACAAGGGGAGTAAGTTTTTTCATGATTTGATTAAAAGCAACAAGGCTAAAAAGCATATTGTTTCCATTACTTTAGCATATGGCTCTCTATCTACCTCCCAGCAATAGGTGAGTTCAACTTTTGTGGATTAGTATCAGAATTTGCTTGGGTCTTCTATGGATTGTTCACAATTGGATAGAGATATAGTTCTAGAAAGCTAGCTCTTGGAGGAAAGTCAATCTAGTGTTCTTATCCAAGCAATGACACTGGAGGAAATCAAGGAGGCTTTGTTCAACATTGGTGAGGATAAGGCTCCAGACCCTGATGGGTTCTCATCATGTTTTTTCGATAGATTTTGGAGCATTTTAGGAGGGAATTTTTGTGCAGCAATTTAGAAATTCTTCTCTTCAGGCTAGCTGCTTAAACAGGTGAACCATTCTGTTGTTGCCTTGATTCCTAAGTCTAATAATGCTTCCAAGGTCAAGGATTTTAGGCCAATTGCTTATTGTAATGTGATTTACAAGGTTATTTCAAAGATCCTTGCTTCTAGAGTGGCTCCTCTTTTGGAGAAGTTGGTGGATCATGTTCAATCGGCCTTTATCCAGAATAGGAGTATGGTTGAGAATATCTATCTTGTTCAGGAATTGTTAAAGAACTATTATAGGAGTAGAATCTCCCCTAGATGCATTTTAAAAGATGATCTCAGAAAGGCATATGATACAGTCAATTGGGGTTTTGTGCATAATCTTCTCTTGGCTTTGGGATTTCCTAATTTATTTGTGAACTAGATTATGCAGTGCATCACCACCACATCATAGTCCATATCCTTCAATGGGACTCTACATGGGTTTTTCAAGGGATAACAAGGACTTAGGCAGGTGGATCCTTTGTCTCCCTTTTTTTTTGTTCTGTGTTTGGATTATCTTTCTAGAATGCTTGGGAGATTGAAAGCCAATTCTAAATTTAATTTCCATCCCAAATGTGAATAGCTCCATACTACTCATTTAGCATTTGCTAATGACTTGATTCTCTTTTCTAAAGGTGATGTTACTTCAGCTAAGCTCCTCATGGATTATTTGCAGGATTTTGGGGAATGCTCTGGCCTTAGAGTTAATATGGCCAAGTCTAACCTGTTTATAGCAAGTGTTTGCAGTCAAGACTTGGATGAAATCAAGAGCTTAACAGGTTTTGAATTGGGTCATTTCCCCTTTAGATTCTTGGGTATTCCAATGGCTGCCTCAAGATTAACTATTGCTCAGTATAGCCCTTACATAAACAAGATTGCAGATTCTATTAATGATTGGTTTTGGGGCTTCTATGTCATATGCAGGTAAATTATAGTTGGTCAAGTTTGTTTTGCAAGGAGTTGAATGTTTTTGACTCTCTATTCTGCCTATTCCAGTTGGGGTAAGAGACAAAGTCATTCAAATGTGCAGAAATTTTCTCTAGCATAGTGAATGTTATGTGTACAAACACCCCTTGTGGCTTGGAAGGAGGTGTGCAAACCTAAGATGGAAGGAGGGCTTGGTTTCAAGGATCTGGAGGCTTGGAACTGGGCTTTGTTGGCCAAGACTTTATGAAATATCCATGCTAAGAAATATTCTCTTTGGGTTAGGTGGGTCTATTAGATATACCTTAACCAGGGTTTTATTTGGCACTACCAAGCCAAAAAGCAAGATTTTCAATTGATGAAGCAGCTTCTGCAGATCAGGAACAAACTCATTGCAATAGTAGGGTCTGCTTCTGGTGCAAGTAGTAAGATGGAGCAGTGGATTGTCTTGGGTAATTTGGACTCCAAACTTGTGAATGAGCTGTTCCAGCCTAACGGTTCAATTCCTAAATGGCCTAAACTGGTTTGGCGTAGCAATCTTGTACCCAAACATTCTTTTATTTTCTAGTTGGGTATGAAGCATAGTTTATTGACCAAAGATAAGATTCCGGTCCAAATTGATGACTAGTTGTGCCCCCTTTGTAGGGCAGCAAAGAAAGATATAGGCCACCTTTTCTTTCAGTGTTCTTTTGTGAAAAAAGTTTGGACAGCCATCAAATTGTGGTTGGGATTCGTTACAGCATTAAGTACCTGCTATCAAATGGATCATCAAGGAACATAAAGGAACAGGTATTCCAGCGGCAACCAGGATGATTGGCTTAGCTAGCACCATCTACATCCTTTAGGACACTAAAAACGCTAGAATTTTTTAAGGCAGAATTTAGTCTCCAACTGCTGTTGTCAGGAGAATCCAGATTCAAGTTTATAGAGTTTTATACTCTTTATTTCCAAATACTAGTCTTTGTTTAGGGACATAGTTTTTTTGCTTGCTTCTGACTTTTATAGTTGGCTGTATTAGATGCTAGGCTCTTTTGAGTCTTTGAGTTTGTAATGCCTTGATGCTTTGCTCTAGGCTTTTCCGATATGCTCATGGGTATGCCCAAAGTTTTGTACATACTTTTGATCTATAAACTTCATTTACTGAAGAGAAAAAAAAGAATTACAAAATCCAAAAAATAGATTCAAGGTTGGGTCTATGCTTCCCGAGAACCAACTATACAAAAGAGCCAAAACCTTTCTTTTCAATTTAAGCACAAGTTCTTCTACCCCTTTAAAAGTCCTGTTACATGCATGCTACGCGCCAAATATCCTAAAAATACTGTCTGCAAAACATTTCTTTAAAATTTTACTGAAGAGTCTTTAGTTCTTTCAATTATGCATCCATTTTGGATTCCATAAAACCCTTGACCTGTTTATATTTACCTTACCAGTGTTTCTGTATAGGTTTCTCAGTAGGTTTCTAGTTCAATTCTCGTTCTATCCTGCTTCACATCTCCCATGTACTATGGCTTCTGCTTATCGTGCTGTTTCCACTTCCTGCTCCATGGTTCACGTGAACAGCGAGAATACATCAATTAACCTTATAAAGCTCTGGAATTAATGATTTCAAAATCATTACCAAGAGCCCAACTAAAGTCTAATGGAAAATCTGATGTACATAGAGATCGGCCTCATGTTTCTTTTCTATTCAATTAAAAAAAATTGTGTAATTATATCCAAAATGAATTAGAAAGGAATAAGTGTAATCCACGATGATCATAAAAAACATTAACGAAGATCTAAGATAATTTAATAACTAACAAGACAGGAAAAGATTTTCAAGCAATTCAATCCACAGCAGGGCTTTTAAGCTGCAACTATAAGTCCTACTGTAAATGGGAAAAAAAAAAAGCAAGGAAAATGTAAAACAAGGTTTGAGACTTTAAAGTAATATTTATTAACCACAACTCATCTTAGAAAATCTGAGTAATGATATTTTGCTTGGTACAAAAATGTACACGATGATTTTATGATTTAATCATGGCAAATGATACAAGGAATAATCAGTCCTAGAAATCATATCAGTAATGGTCAAGAGCCATCATCTTTCAGAGGATGATCATAAACTGGAGATGAAATAAAGTTCCCTTCTCTCTCATCAGACTCAATCAGCATCAGCACAACTTCACGCATTGACGGTCGATCAAAAGGGGACATTCTCGTGCACAATAAAGCAATTTTTAAGACAATAATCATGTGATTGATGTCATTTTCGTCTTTCACATTTAATCGACTGTCAAGTATCCCGGGTGTCAATGAATGTTCCCGAATATAATTCCTCACCCATGTAACAAGATCACCTCCTTGATCTAATGCTTGCACAGGAGTTCTTCCAGTTAGCAACTCCAAGAGAACAACTCCATAGCTATAAATGTCACATTTCTCTGTAACCTTCATTGTGTATGCATATTCTAGCATGAGGAAAAAGGCAAATTATCAGTCAAATGGAAAGAAATCTATAAGGCATAAGTAAGCCGAGAGAGAGAGAGAGAGAGAGAGAGAGAGAGAGAGAGATTATGTCCATGAACAGAAAAGGTCCAAGTTTATCTCGAATGTTCCTTCATTCTGATTTCTCTCAACCAACCCAAGGAGGTGCAGAATAAAACATATTCATATAACAAGAAGAAATACTGAACTGAACTTAATTCAAATAAAGATCCAATCTTTATAATAACTAAGCCCCAGTGACCCCAGTTGTACGGTGAAAACTCATTTGAGGCATAAACGACTATCCATATGCAATAGAACTCAGAAAGAAAGGTAGATCATTAGAAGAATCCTTTAAGACATTTAGCCATCAAACTCAGTTGAGACATAAAATGACTGTCCTACAAATGAAAGGCAGAAACAAATTTAGGTCAATAATTGACTCCTATAAGACATTTAATCATTAAATTATGAAAGACCTCTTTCCAATACACTCTGTTTATAATGTGCTTTATATAGGATCTTGGGAGCAACCCAGTCAAGAACTCTTATTCCAGCAATATTCTTTTCCAGAATAGATACTTAATGACTTTGTTACAACCAAAAGATTGAATTGTTTTTTCTTTTGCTGATTGCAGGTATCCAACAATACCCGTAATGAACCAAGAAGCAGAAATTATAAACTGCCATGAGAAGGATCAAACAGAGAGCTTACCAGGGGCTATGTAGCCATATGATCCTGCAACTGCAGACATCGACTTCGATTGAGGCATGTCAATGACCTTGGCCAAACCAAAATCACCAACATGGGCTTCGAAGTTCTCATCAAGTAGAATATTATTAGACTTTATATCGCGGTGAACGATCTTAGGTTTGCAGTCGTGATGTAAATAAGCAAGTCCCTGGGCAGCCCCAAGAGCAATCATAAACCGTGTCGGCCATTCCAAGCTAGAAGATGCTCCGTGAAGCAATTCACCCAAGCTACCCCTTGCCATGTACTCATAAAGAAGCAAATTTGAACCCTGGTGATAGCAAAAACCATATAGCTTTACAATGTTATGATGCCTAATATTTCCCAGAGTTAAAATCTCAGCTCGAAAACTCTTCTCAATGTTGTTGTTGTTGCCCTCTCTGTTAGACACTAGCTTCTTGACTGCAATTGTTAGCCCAGAATGCATAACTGCCTTGTAAACTGTCCCAACAGCTCCTCTCCCAACAACATAACTGTCGTGAAAATTGTTTGTGGCCTCAACCAGATCTTGGAAAGTGAACCCCTCCTTGGGAGGAAAATAGATATCTGAAACCGGAGAGGATATCTCTTTATCTTGTACGGAAGCAACCACCTCAACCGGACGCCTCATGAAATATGCAATTACTGCAATTAGAAATAGAGAAACTCCACCCACAGCAGCTGCAACTGCTGTGATTATTTTACCCCGAGGAGCACTTCCACCTTTCGAAGAAGGTGGAACTGAATTAAAAGAGGAATTTCCATTGCAATCACCAAGAGGACCACCACAAAGCGCTTTGTTTCCAATGAAGCTGCTCATGGCCATGTTCTGAAACAATGCTACAATAGGCAATGGTCCAGAAAGGTCATTGTATGAGAAGTTGCACCCTAATAAACTAGACAGATTGCCAAATGTACTTGGTATTTCACCACTCAAATGATTGTTATTCAGCAAGAGGAATTCTAGTAAAATAAGATTCCCAAGCTGAGCTGGTATTGTTCCAGACAGATTATTATGACTAAGATTCAGCGCAATCTGCAAGCCAGTAAGAGCGCCCAACTCTGATGGTATTTCACCAGAAAACAAGTTGCCACCCATCTGCAACTCAGTCAAACGAGAGAGATTGCCCAATGCTGCAGGAATAATTCCAGAGAACTTATTTTCAGAAAGCATGAGAAGCTCCAGCTGTGAAAGGGTTCCGAGCTCATTTGGTATGGCATCCACAAAGCTGTTCCAGCTAAGATCAAGACGTTGGAGCATCTTGCAGTTAAGAATTTCAGGTGGTATTCTTCCAGTGAGAAAATTAGACGAAATATTAAAAATCACCAACCGGGACAGATTTCCTATCTCCTTTGGCAACGTGGATGCAAAGTAATTGTCTGAGAGATCAAGCCTTTGCAACTTTTGGCAATTTCCAATATCTGGAGGAATGGGACCACTAAATTTGTTCTGGCCCAATTCAACAGCAGAAAAGTTCACCAAGTTGCACAACTCAGAAGGAAAGCTCCCAGTTAGCCTGTTTCCATCTAGACGAAGTTGCACCAAGGATTTGCAGTTTGTGACCCCAGCCGGGATATTTCCATACAGCTGATTAGACTCCAGATTCAGCAAAATCAAGTTAGAATGCCGGCAAATATGAGGAGGTATTCTTCCAGTTAGGTTGTTGCCTGAAAAATCAACCACCCAAAGTTGGCTGTAAAGTCCAAGTCCTTGAGGAATGCTACCACTCAGAGAGTTTTCAAAAAGCTGTAACTGGAGCATTTCAGGTAGGTATTGAAATCCAAAAGGAATAGGACCAGTGAGGTTATTAATTGATAGATCAAGCTTTGTCAAGTTCCTCAAGCTACTAAGCTCATTTGGTATAACACCCGTAAGTTGGTTCTGGAAAAGGTAGAGTAACCATAAACCCTTTATTTGACTGAACTCAGTTGGAATCGCTCCCGTCAAGTAGTTCTCTGAGAAATCAATTTCTGTTCCTGAAGAAAGATTACCAATTTCCCTTGGTATTGTTCCATTCAACTGATTCCTGTACAGGTATAGCTTCTTCAGAAACTTGATGTTCCCAATCTCAGCAGGAATTTCACCTACAAGATTGTTCTGGTACAAAGCAAGAGTCTCAAGGTTCGTACAATTTCCAAGCTCCTTCGGTATGAAACCAGATAACTGATTATTCCAAAGAATCAACTCTGTCAAGCTCCCAAGCATCCCAAGCTCTTTGGGTATATTCCCTCCTAAATCATTTTGGGCAAGACCAAGATATTCCAAGCTCTCACAACCACCTATCTCACTGGGTATGTTTCCAGAAATCCCATTCTGCCCTGCTCGAAATAGGCTCAAGTTCTTGAGATTCCCAAGAGAACGCGGTAATGGACCGGTGATGTTGTTACTGTAAGCCAGAAACTGATACAGAGAAGAAAGATTTCCAAGCTCCTCCGGTATAGGACCAAAGAGATTGTTATTGCACAAATTCAAGTCTCTTAAAAAAGACAAAGTACCCAACTCAGAAGGAATTTGTCCATCAAACTGATTATTATTCAAATAAAGACTTTCCAATCTTGAGCAATTTCCCATCTCCATGGGAATATTTCCAGTGAAACTATTGTAAGAAACATCAAGTTTAGTCAGATTAACCAAACTGCAAATACTAGGGCTCAGGGTCCCAGAAAGGCTCATTGAACTCAAATCAAGAGACTCCACTACTGCTGGATCATAATAATTCGCTTTGCAATTCACACCCTTCCATCCACATGGTGTCTGGTCACCAGAGTTCCAGTTTCCTAGATAATCAAATTCATCATGGATGCTTTTCTTGAACTCCAAAAGGTACAGCCCATCTGAATTCAACCCTTTTGAAGCATAAACCAGCAGAGACATGACAAATAAAATTCCAGTAAACCTCGCAACCAAACTTCGCCTAGAGTCAGACATCATAATACCATCCGGTGTATCGAATTAACAGCACAACAAGACAATTCAACTACTTTATCTATATTAAGCAACTCAAATTATCTAGTTGAATAACCAAATTCGGGCCGCAGCATTTACAGCTAAATATACCATTCAAAATTCTAGACAGGCTTTGGAAGTATCAAGTCAACCAGAACTTCAATCATGTATTGGAGAAAATGCTTAACAATAGAATGATAGCTCAACCATTTGAAGGAACCCACCTAAACAAGATTCAGAAACACAACAAACAGAACATGTATTCCTGAAATGAACCCCTATAACCAATCTTTGACAAACAAGCATGAAATTCCTTCTAAATAAATATAGAACAGAGTCATGAATCAACCATTTCAAAGAACCCAACAATTGAAGAAAACCAACAAAACTAATGGGAATTGCAGAAATGATGATAGAAGAGGTGACTATTCAATCATCTCAAAGAGACCATTGAAATAAACCCATCAACGAGCAAAGCCTTAAGCCTTAACATACCTCTTGAGTCCATCACTCATCCAAGAAGAGAAAACCAAAACAGCAAAGACCACAAGTATTCAGTGATTCCTTAAGATGATGACACAGCAAAAACCATGGAATTCATGAATTGGAGGACACAAATATGAAACCAAACTATAGTTCCAACTTTTTCCAAGAATGGTGCGATCTTCAAATCTACATGCAAGATTTGTGTAAGGAACAGAAAGAAGGACTCAAAAGTTTCTTCAGGAACAAGCCTTTTGAATCCAAAAAAGGATGTAATAAAATGCAATGAATCAGAGATTTTTGGGGATTATTTTATTCCGAAAAGTTTTTTTTCTGGCGAAGCAAGAGAACACAAACCCACGTCTCGGTTTTTGGGTTTCTTTGGGTTTTTTCAATTTGGGTTAGTTAGTCTTGAACGGCAATGATGGTGAAAGATCTGTAGACTTAAGATGAATCGAATGGACGGATGAGAGCGATTCATTGAAGCTCTAATGGCCGACAAGGCATGCCATCAACTCTCTCTCTCTCTAATCTGACATTCTCTCTCTAGCTTCTCTTCTCTAGTGCTTGGAAAAGAAAACCGTGACCTTTTAGGCAAGAAAAGTTTGTTTTCTAGAAAAAAAATTTTTGGATTTCTTGGATTATGACAGGTTCTGGTAGGTAGGTACTGGAAAATGCATACCAGTGAAAGAGAAGTGCGGTCGGTAGCTACACAAAACAACCGAAAAACTTAATAATTTAGTTCAGATTTTTTAATCTATTAGGTTAAATTGAAATTTTCAAATTCAATTATTGAATTACCACTTTAGAAACTCGAAACTCAATCCCATCCAAATCTAACCCGAGAAATTGTCTATCTCTACAAATTTTATACACATATTACATATAAGTCTTTAACCATTATTTTTTATACTTAAATATTGTTGATTTTTTTTTTTTTTTTGCTTTTTAAGATATTGTGTTTCAAAATTGAGTTTTTTTTAAAAAAAAATTTTAAGTAAATAAATCAATATTTGTACAAAATATGAGATTGGAGACGTGTTCGAATGGACTCGAACCAACCTGACCCAAACTAAACCATAGAACTATTCCAAATTGACTCCACCTGGTTCATTCGTCAAATATTATCCAGTGGTTGGTTGTCAAAATGCCATGATGACGTCGTATTGTCCATGGTAAAAAGAAGCTTCTATCAGTCCTCCATTTAGCAATTAAGAAAAAATTAAAACATGAGTTATTAGTGATTAATTTATTTTTATTATTATAAATATTTAAGTTAAGTTGAAAAACCTTATTATATTAATTCATGAGTTTCCTAAGTTGTATTAAAATTATGACATTTTTGTGTAGCAAAATTTCTATGAGAAAGCCATAAGGAATTATTATAAATAAAAAGAAAGTTGAAGATTTATATAAGTGAACTCGTTTTTTCCCCCATATAGTCCATTTAATTGTAAATATTTGAGAAATTTCATGATCCGTATTAGAATAATAAATTTGAGTGTAACTTTGTTTTAAAACAATAAATGATTCCATTTTCTTTACATGTAAAGTAATAGTTCATACATGTGTATGATTCCAAAAGTAATATTGATGGATATAAAATAATAAAAAAAACCAAATAATATGAATGAAGCATTGTTTTGTCAAAAATATATCTTGTATACTCTACATCAAACTGATTACCTGCTAGTCTAATACAATTTCCATCATTCGTCAAATATTATTTTTTAAAATTTCTAAATTAATGTAATTGTTAAATTTAATCTCAAGGGTCTTCACTTCGACTCGTCTTTGCTCTACCAAAGAACTTTGCTATTGCTTCACCCTAAAGCTTACATAAATCATGTAAACAATGATCTAACACGAACAAAAGAAAAATTAATCAAAGACTTAAACACTCTTTAACAAAATTATAAAAAAAAAAAGTCAAAATAAATTTGACAATAATTTTAAATCCTCATATAACTTGTGGGTTACCATTCATAGTGGATTCCTATATATCCATGGAGATGAGTCACCTTTTTTGGCATTGTATGAGCTAGTAATAGCAATATACAAATAATAGAGAGGTTGGGGCCCTACCTTCTAGCACCCATTATAGGTATGTCCCACCATCTCAAAGGTGTGGACTCTCAAATTGGAGGGATGGCTTATTAAATTTTCCAAAGCACTTACTTTATGTCCAAATCGACCATTCAACATAGTGGATATTAGTAATGGGCCCTAATGATAAGGTTTTGGAAAGATGAATCGGTGGGGTATTCAACTTCAACATATGTGTGAAATTTTTCTAGAAAAAATAATGTGGTTTGAATTGGGTGGGAGCACATGTCAAGTTATGACTAGACTTCTATTTTAGTGACAGTTAGGCGCGCACAAAAGAATTGTATAGTTTACGAACTGAATTAGTTCATTTTTTTAGTTTGAATTGGTTCAATTTTAGTAGAGAATTAGTTCAATTTGAGTTTAAAAAAGCTTATAATTAATTAATTTGATTCGAATTTTTGGTTGAAGAGTTGGATAGATCCGAGAGCGGACCCTCGATATATATTTGACAAAAACTTATAATTAATATGTCTAAAATTTATTCGTTATGACTATATATATTTTATGTAAACAACCTTACGCATAATAAAATTTACAATTTGATATTATATATTTTTAATGGATATGTAAAGTCTTGTACGATACAAGAGACTTGTAGAGCTAACTCAAACTAACCTAAAATTTTTTCAACTTGGGTTGATTTTATTCCGCACCCTAATTACTTTGATTTTAGGTCAATAAATTAATAACTAACTAAAGTCGGTTCGGTTCTAAATTTAACCATGACCGGAATAACCCCTTCCCACAGCACCAAACCGCTAGTGGTTGTACCAAATGAGGACTTATTCTTTAGATTAGGCTCATCCCCACTAAAGCCTAACAAAGTAAGTGTTTTCTCATCAATATTTAACCTCTTACTATCGATAATCAAATTACGCTTCATAAATAAGAATAAAAACAAAACAAATGCATAAATCAAAGTTGGCTCCACTGATGAAACTAAATTCAAATTTAAGTATAAAGAGAGAGAGAGAGAGAGAGAGAGCCTAAACTGCCAAAGATTAATCAAACTGATCAAAATTTTGTTTAATCGAATCTCACTTCTTCTATTTAATTGATAATCTTACTTGTAACGTTTCAACAACTATAATTATACTTGAAATTAGTACAAGTGATTGGCCTGACAATACCTAAAATATGTTCATAAAAAATTTTACATCTTTCAAAAATTTTCCAGTGGGTACTTTTTTTTACTGCAATAACACAATATCTTAGATCAAACCTAATGTTTTGGCTCATAGTAAGATTTTTTCTCATTTCTTATTCAGGGCATTTACCAAACTTTGTTTGAATCTTGTCTCTTTCCAAGTACAATAATAATTAATAATTGGTATCTTGAATTAAGAACCTGAAAAGACTCGACTACCCTCTGATATAATGATAAATTAAATGTTACCAAAGGGTAAAAGGGTATTTTACAGTAGATTAAAAAATGATCAAGTTGGTAAAAGGAATAAGAGCTGGCTTAAGTTGACGCCAACGTCAAAGCCACAGGGATCTACGAGAGTAACGTACGTTTGGTCAACCACTGCTAATCTAAAACTTGTCCGTTAATCTATCATAAAACGTGCAGAGAGTATTTAATTTGCAAATGGCTTAGCAATTAAATGATGTTTGGACAGCCAAATCTAGTTTGGCTTCCGATTTAATTTTTGCAACATGTCTAACCGAGTTGTACGAATATTTGTTTTTTTATTTATTACCTCAGTCTTTGTAACAATGCAATTACAAGTCAGATGATGCTATATAAACATAATTTTATTCAGAATTTTTTAACAAGATAATATGGTTGTTTTTCATTTTTTGTCATTTCAAACTAGACTTTCCATTAATTTTAGCTCATAATTTTAGAAATATCACTAGGCGAAGTTTTCTGTATAAAAATCTAAAATAATATAATTTTGTAATTCTTTCATTTCAAACCAAAAGTACTAATTGTTTTAGCTCATAATTTTAGAAACATTGTTGCCATGTCATTTTAGTGAAGTTCTCTGTATAAAAGTCTTGTAAGAATAAACTTTATAGTTCTTTATTTCAAACCAAAACATTTATTGTTTTAGCTCATAATTTTAAAAATATTGCTACCACATCGTTTTGCTGAATTTTTATGCATAAAAATTCTGAAAATAGAATTCTCTTTATAAGTATGGAATCACATTCCATGAATTTTTAAAAATCATAGATTGGGGAGAAAATAAAGCTTTGAACTCAAATTGGACATGAATAAGGCTTACGAAAGGATGGAATGGGTTGGGTAGACAAAAGAAATCGAACAGAGATTATGGACATCAAACTCATCAATAGGTAACCAAGGTCCTTTGGGCCAAGGTCAAGGATAATACACCCCTTTGGGCTAAAGTCCTCAAAGGTAAAATACTTCCCTTTTCAACATCTTTTTTGGAAGCCACTCCTAAGGCTTCAGCATCATATATGGAGGTGGAAAAGCTTATTGTTAGGCAGGGATATGCTCAGAGGCTACGTTTGTTTGCAAGATAAAAAAAAGGGATAATAATAATATTATAAAATTAAAAATGTGATAATGAGTGATAAGTAATATCTTGAGAGATTACTTATATTATATTCGGTTAGAATAAGATAAGTAATTCCACGTTTGTTGTGTCTAATGAATATGGAATAAGTGCATGAAATTATTTTATTGTGCTTGAAATTACTTTCTTATTCCTAAAATATAATATTATATACATGAGTAAGGGCAAAATTGACTTTTTATGCTTATCCCCTAAGGGGATGTATAATACGTCCTTCTACGTGGTATTGCACATCCGCTACTTTTTTTTTATGTGCCAAACACAAGTATAAGAGGTCCACATAAATTGTTACCCAATCCTATAGCAATTATACCCAAAAACACACATGGCCAAAAAATGAATGCATCGAACATTGGTAACAGTAACTATAATGGGTGACCACCACTATGGTGGATGAAAAGTCAAATAAAAGGTTAGAGAAAAGGCAGCTTTAGGGAAGACGGTGCTTGAGAACAGGGAAGAGACAGGTTGTCGGTTAAGGAGATAGAGACAGTGGCTTTCTGGCTTTTGAGATCAGATCGGATCTGGTCTAGGGGAGAAGATGTGGTTACTTGACAAACTATATATGTCCATTTTGACACGCTACTAGTTGTGATTGGTCCTAATCGTATTTACGAACTTCAAATGAAAATTTTCAATATCAGAATAGCTAGAATTTTCACAAAAAAATGCTATTAGTTTGTTGAGAAATAGAAAGTAATATTGAAAATTCAAGTGACTAAAGTTGAAGTAGCTACTTTTGAAGTACTAAAAAGAAAAGCAAACGATCGGAGGGGGAGAGTCAGAGATGAGCATGCTTACCCTTTTTCTCTTCACCCTTTTCTTTTTGTTCTAGGGACTTTAAGATGTGCTAGTTGAAGAGTACGAGTCCCACCTACTTTTAGCCAAACGAGTATTTGAAACGAATAGCTAATTATATTTTGCACATTTGTACTCCACATTAAATTTTGTTTTAGGACAGTTTACATTCATTTGTAAGAATTAATTTTTTATACTTCTAATTTGTTATAATATTAATTTTTAGCTAATTTTTGTTCAGTAAACAGACGAAAAATTCTCATCTGATAATCAAGTTGCCTATTTTAAGGGGTAAAGATGTAAAATCAAACTCTACTCTAATAATCTACCATAACTTTCTTTCAAGTCACTCTTAAATTATGAGTGTAATTAATTTTGTAATATATATAATATAATTAAGTTTCTTGTGAAAAACCCAACTTTGATTCACGTGCAATATGTGTGAGCCTTTGAAATATAAAAATGCCTAAATTTTAATATTTGTCTCTTTCAAAAAGATTATGTGGTTGTCATATGTGAAGTTTATGTTTAGTTTTTAAATAGGAGATTGACAATATAACAAATTAGAATTGTAAAATTTTAATTGTTACAAATAAAAATAAAAATTCTAAAATACAATTTGATATAAAGTACAGAGGTACAAATTATAATTATCCCAAACAGTGATGTCTTAGATGGCCACAAAGGCTCTATTCTTTTTTGTTTTGTTTTAGTTTTAGTTTTTTTATTTTTTCTGAGTCAGACTCCATTCGTTACTATCCAATTAGTAAAAGGACTCATTACACGTTTCAATATGTTTTAAATCCAATCATATATATATATATATATATATAAGTTATGTTTCCCTTATATTTTGCCTCTCTCTTCTATGTAACGCTCTAAATACTTTAATACTTTTAAAATGTCACGTTAGCCACCCACTTATGCCTATAAAGCAATTAAATCCTATCTAAAAAATTACTACAATAGAAGAGAACAAATCAGAAAATAGTTAAATCCTGCCCAAATAGTTGCTATCCCTTGTATGATTAAAAATTAAATAAAAAGTTTACCCATTTTTATGCTATACTTGTATGTTTTTTGTTTTTCTTTCATGAATAATGTTAATACTTTAAAGAGTTTTTGTTTGTTTTATTACCACAAAACAAATTAGGGTTATCAAATTTGAATTGTATTTTTAATTATTTTGGATTTTGGATTAGTTACTTATAATATTTCTATAGTTAATTTAAACAAGTCTTACTCCCTGTGCATTACACGGATTGACATCTAGTTAAAATTATAGAGCTATTATCGAGGCAATCAAATCAAAAGAAGAGAATTATAAGAAAATAAATAGAGGAAAATTGCAATTTTATCGTAATATACGTCCTGAAAATATCAGGATGGTAATATTATTTTTGCAATTAAGATCCATCTTAATAGTATTTTACGATCCTATTCTTTGGTTTATCTTCCTACTTGTCATATTTATTTCTTCTTTTTTTTTTTCTTATACATTGAAGGTTTATAAAGAACAAAAAAAAAAACACGAAGTAGGACCTAAACTTCAGTTCTAACATAAATGTGATGGGGTCTCATGCAGATGGTTATGTGGTGTTGAAGAAGAATACTCCTTGACAGATGTAAGGAGTAACCTATCTGCATTTTTTATTTTTACCAAAAATTATAAAGGAAAAAAGAACTTAGAACTTATGAGAACCATTCCTCATGTCCTAAAATCTTCTCAACAAACTCCATGGCTAGTGAATTTTTGTCCATGGTGACCGTAATTTTGGACCATGGAAGGTTCAATCATTGTTTTGAAAATCAGACCGGACCGACTGGTTGTACTGAAAATGAGGTTTGGTCTAAGTAACAGTCCGGTCAGCCCTAGCTCCACTACCCATTTCGCTATTCTACATGAGAAGTTAGCTCTTTAGAGGAGTGGCTTAAGCTGATGAACCGTAAGGACATTGATGGTATGGGCCCTGAAGTAATGTACCAACTTGCATGACACCATTACTAATGCTAGGACCAGTTTCTCCAATGGAAGATATCTACTTTTTACCCCATAAGAGTTTTGCTGACGTAATAAACTAGCCTCTGCTACTTGTCTTGCTGATGAAATAGGACAGCGCTTATTGCGTGCTCAGATACTGCTAGGTAAAGGAAAAGCTTTTCATGTTTGAGCGGTGTAAAAAGTAGTGATAGCCGGGCTAAATATTTGTTCAAGTTGGCAAAGGCCTAGACACAATCAGGATTCCAGTTGAACCGCTCCTGATTTTTCAAAAGTTGAAAAAATGGTCGGCATTTATCTAAAGATCAATTAATAAAACAATTGAGAGCCACTGTCATTCCAGTCAACTTCTAGACTTCTTTGATGTTCCACGGGGTATGGATATTTCGACAACTATAATTATACTTGAAATTAGTACACGTGATTGGCCTGACAATACCTAAAATATGTTCATAAAAAATTTTACATCTTTCAAAAATTTTCCAGTGGGTACTTTTTTTTTTACTGCAATAACACGAAATCTTGGATCAAACCTAATGTTTTGGCTCATAGTAAGATTTTTTTTCGTTTCTTATTGAGAGGATTTACCAAACTTTGTTTGAATCTTGTCTCTTTCCAAGTACAATAATAATTAATAATTGATATCTTGAATTAAGAACCTGAAAAGACTCGACTACCCTCTGATATAATGATAAATTAAATGTTACTAAAGGGTAAAAGGGTATTTTAAACCATATTAAAAATGATCAAGTTGGTAAAAGGAATAAGAGCTGGCTTAAGTTGACGCCAACGTCAAAGCCACAGAGATCTACGAGAGTAACGTACGTTTGGTCAACTACTGCTAATCTAAAACTTGTCCGTTAATCTATCATAAAACATGCAAAGAGTATCTAATTATGCAAATGGCTTAGCAATTAAATGATGTTTGGACAGCCAAATCTAGTTTGGCTACCCATTTAATTTTTGCAACATGTCTAACTGAGTTGTAAGAATATTTGTTTTTTTATTTATTACCTAAGTCTTTGTAACAAGGCGATTACAAGTCAAGCGATGCTATATAAACATAATTTTATTCTTAAAAAATTTACAAAATAATATGGTTATTTTTCTTTTTCTTTTTCATTTCAAACTAGAGTTCTCATTAATTTTAGCTCATAATTTTAGAAATATCAATAGGCGAAGTTTTTTGTATAAAAATATGAAATAATACAATTTTGTGATTCTTCCATTTCAAATCAAAAGCACTAATTGTTTTAGCTCATAATTTTAGAAACACTGCTGCCATGTCATTTTAATGAAGTTCTTTGTATAAAAATCTTGTAAGAATAAACTTTATAGTTCTTTTATTTCAAATCAAAATATCTATTCTTTTAGCTCATAATTTCAAAAATATTACTACAGCATTGTTTTGCTGAATTTTTATGTATAAAAATTCTGAAAATAGAATTCTCTTTATAAGTATGGAATCACATTCCATGAATTTTGAAAAATCATGGATTGGGGAGAAAATAAAGCCTTGAACTCAAATTGGACATGAATAAGGCTTACGAAAGGATGGAATGGGTTGGGTAGACAAAAGAAATCGAACAGAGATTTTTGGACATCAAACTCGTCAGTCGGAAACCAAGGTCCTTTGGGCCAAGGTCAAGGATAATACACCCCTTTGGGCTAAAGTCCTCAGAGGGAAAATACTTCCCTTTCAACGTCTTTTTTGGAAGCCACTCCTAAGGTTTCAGCATCATATATGGAGGTGGAAAAGCTTATTGTTAGGCAGGGATATGCTCAAAAGCCACGTTTGTTTGTAGGATAAAAAAATAGATAATAATAATATTGTAAAATCAAAAATGTAATAATGAATAATAAATAATATTATGATTTTATGAGATATTATTTATATTATATTTGATTAGACGAAGATAAGTAATATCACGTTTGTTGTGGCTAATGAATATAAAATAAGTGCATGAAAATACTTAATTGTGCTTGAAATTACTTCTTTACCCTTGAAATATAATATAATATACATAAGTAAGGGCAAAACCGACATTTTATGTTTATCCCCCTAGAGAATGTGTAATACCATCTCCTATATGTTATTGCACATCCGCTACCTTTTTTATACGCCAAACACAAGTATAAAAGGCCCACAAAAATTGTTATCTAATCCTATGCCCTTATACCCAAAAACACACATGGCCAAAAAATGAATGCATCTGGAACATTGGAAACAGTAACTATATTGGGTGGCAACCAGTATGGTGGATGAAAAGTCAAATAAAAGGTTAGAGAAAAGGCAGCTTTAGGGAAGATGGTGCTCGAGAACAGGGAAGAGAGAGGTTGTCGGTTAAGGAGATAGAGACAGTGGCTTTCTGGCTTTTGAGATCAGATCGGATCTGGTCTGGGGGAGAAGATGTGGTTGCTTGACAAACTATCTATGTCCATTTTGACACGCTACTAGTTGTGATTGGTCCTAATCGTATTTACAAACTTCAAATGAAAATTTTCAACATCAGAATAGCTAGACTTTAAAAAAAAAAATGCTATTAGTTTGTTGAGAAATAGAAAGAAATATTGAAAATTCAAGCGACTATAGTTGAAGCCGCTACTTTCGAAGTATAACGTAGGGGATAGCAATTTGCACCGCTCCGTCCTGTCCGGTTCTTAATGGAACGGGTTTGAAGAGAATTAATCGGGTATGGGCGGGTCATGGGGATAGGAGAGTAACTCGACTCGGGTTCGGGACGAAGACAGGTTTAGACTGACAATACCTCGAACCCACGCTGATTATTATTTTTTTTACTTAGCAAAAAAAATTTTCAAAAAAATATTATATATATACTAAGTATGTAGGTAGTGAAATTTTAACTATAAAGTTTTAGATGAATATAAAATATATACTTATGTATATACCTGATCAATGTATGGTATTGTAGTTAGTGGGATTTAAAAAAAAAAATTAGCTATATAATGTTTAAATGGGGCAGGGGCGGGGGCGGGGGCGGGGGCGGGGCGGGGTTTTCCTAAATGGGGCGGGAATGGGGTTTTGAGTCCCAACCTGTCACGGGTTTGGGTTGGGGCTGGAGGAAAGTTTTTCTAAACAGAGCAGGATAGGGTTGAGATAAACTCGCCCCGTTGCCATCCCTAAGTACGAGTCCCACCTACTTTTAGCCAAATGAGTATTTGAAACGAATAGCTAATTACATTTTGCACATTTATACTTTACATTAAATTTTATTTTAGGACATTAGCATTCATTTGTAAGAATTAATTTTTTTATATTTCTAATTTGTTATAATATTAACTTTTAGCTAACTTTCGTTCAGTAAATAGATGAAAATTTCTCATGTGACAATCACGTTGTCTATTTCAAGGGGCAAAAATGTAAAATCATACTATATTCCTAATAATCTACCATAACTTTCTTTCAAGTCACTCAGAAATTATGAGTGTAATTAATTTTGTAATGTATATAATATAATTAAGTTTCTTCTGAAAAACTCCACTTTGATTCACGTGTAATATATGTGGGCCTTTGAAATAGAAAATGCCTAAATTTTAATATTTATCTATTTCAAAAGGACAACATAGTTGTCACATGTGAAGTTTTTATTTTGTTTTTAAACAAAAGATTGACAATATAACAAATTAGAATTGTAAAATTTTAATTGTTACAAATAAAAATAAAAATATTAAAATATAATTTAATATAGAGTACAAAAGTACAAATTATAAGTACCCCAAATAGTGCTGTCTTAGATGGCCACAAAGGTCTATTCATTTTTGTTTTGTTTTAGTTTTAGTTTTAGTTTTTTTTTTTTTTTTCTGAGTCAAGACTCTATTCGTTAGTATCCAAGTAAAAGGACTTCATTACACGTTTCAATATGTTTTAAATCCAATTATATATATATATATATATATATATGTATATATATAAGTTATGTTTTTCCTATATTTTTTCTCTCTTTTCACGTGATATTCTAAATACTCTAATATTTTTAAAATACCACATCAGCCACCCATTTATACTTATAAAACAATTAAATTATATCTAAAAAAATTATTACAATAGAAGAAAACAAATCAAAAAGTAGTTGAGTCCAATCCAAATAATTGTTATCCCTTATACGATTAAAAATTAAATAAAAAAATTTATCCATGAGGCTGCTATACTTGCATGTTTTTTGTTTTTCTTCCATAAACAATGTTAATACTTTAGAGAGTTTTTGTTTGTTTTATTACCATAAAACAAATTACGATTGTCAAATTTGAATTGTATTTTTAATTATTTTAGATTTTGAATTAGTTACTTATAATATTTTTATAGTGAATTTGAACAAGCCTTACTCCATGTGCATTACAAGGGTTGACACCTAGTTAAAATTATATACCTATTATCGAGGCAATCAAATCAAAAGAAGAGAATTATAAGAAAATAAATAGAGAAAATCACAATTTTATCGTAATATATGTCCTAAAAATATCATGATGGTAATATTATTTTTGCAATTAAGATCCATCGTAACAGTATTTTACGATCCTATTCTTTGGTTTATCTTCCTACTTGTCATATTTATTTCTTCTTCTTTTTTTCTACATTGAAAGGTTTATAAAAAAAAATAAAAAAAAAAGAGCACGCGGTAGGACCTAAATTTCGGTCCTGACATAAATGTGATAGGATCTCATACAGATGGTTATGTGGTGTTAAAGAAAAATACTCCTTGACAGATGTGAAGAGTAACATATCTGTATTTTTTTTACCAAAAATTAAAAGGAAAAAGAACTTAGACTTATGACAACCATTCCTCATGTCCTAAAATTCTTCTCAATAAACTCCATGGCTAGTGAATTTTTGTCCATGGTGACCTTAATTTTGGCCCACCGAAGGTTCAATGCCACATGCCAAGAGGGGGCTTGCCCTTAATTTGGCTCCTGGATTTCAAGACTTTGGCCCATAGAGCTTATTAGCCGAGTTTTTCTTCTCATGGCTATATAACAAAAAATTAATAATAGTAATCAATTGGTAACAATGAATCAATCAAAATGGGCATTGCAAACTCATGAAGAGTTTTTATTCCAAATTTCCTTAGTTTGAGGGGATAACATTGAAGAAATCAAATCAAAAGAAGGGAGTTTCAAGGAAGACAATAAAGAAATTATGAAAATTCAGTGTGAATGGTCATGGAAAGACAAGCACAATCAAGATATAGAACCATATCAAGGAAATATGAAAATGAGTCGAGAAATATTGAGAAATCAAACAAATTTGAATTGTTTCTTGTCTTTTTTGTTTCCATATATTCTAGCTCATTAATAAATTTGAATTCTGATATTACAAAAACCCAACTCTAGATCTTGATACTCTGACCCATAACAATCTCCCTACACAAAGAAATTGAATTTGGTCAGAGATCACAAGATTCAACAATTCAAACTAGATTCATGCCCCTTCACTGAAATTCCCAAATTTACACTCTAGGGCTTCATAGCCCAAATGGTTTGACTTCGAGTCTTGTTATATGTTGACTAATTTTTCACTTACAAAATACAATGCAGTGAGACCATATTATAAATACACGTGAGACCCGTTTACTTATGCCTTGTAGGTAAGAAAATAAATTTATTTGAGAAAGCCAAACTCCATGCAACCTGTTAAAACGAGAAGCGGAGGTTGAGGCTATAAACAACACACACATCCAGTTTTTACCAATGTGGGAACGAGCCCAACACGAAATTCCATATTATCCTGTGCCCCAAAGCCTGACCTGCACTAGGTGCATATCCAAAGACTAAAGAATGTGCAGCAGGCAAAGAGATTGATTTTTTTGAGAAAGACAAACTCTATGCAACTCGTTAAAATGGAATGTAAATTATTGAAAAATATATTAAAAAATTAATTTATGTATAAATTTTTTTTTTTCTTTCACTTTTCATGTGACTGGTGACTAATCAAAAAATATGGCCCGCGTGCAATCCATGTCATTGTTCACTATCTAAAGGAAAAATAGAGAGAGACAAAGGCCCCATTTGGGTTGCCCTCTAGCCTCTAGGGAGGTGCTTCTGCTTAAAAATAAGCAGAAGAAGCCAATAAGGTGTTTGGTTAGGGTGTTTTGCTTAAAATTAAGCAACATTTGCCAAAAGCATTCCCAACTTATATGTAGTTTCAGCACTTCTTTCATCAGCACCAATAAATGAGCACTTTCAAGTAAGTTTAGCAACCCTGAGAGAGAGAGAGAGAGAGAAAGACAGACAACCACATGATTCAGTGATATTCTACACCAAAATAGTAGGAAAATAAATCAAAACAACTTAAAAACATTGCTCTTAACTTTTATCCGAACACGAAAGCCACTATTTCTTACTGCTCTTGACTCTCTTTCTAAAATTATCCTACAAGAACTCAAAACACATTGCTCAACGTAGTAGGACCAAGTAAAGGAGAAATTATCCAAGGCAATAATCACATCGCGTTATTATGCTTATATGGTGTGACGATTTATTCATGTAATATCATATCTAGAGAGTGTGACAATACTTTTAAAAAACTATACGACTAGATGAAAACTTAAAATTTTTGACGTGTAAAAAATTTCGCATGTCACAATCTGATCAGTATGTCATACCACGTCAGCACTCCAGCCTAAGATAGTTCCATTAGTTAATTTATCCTCCACATTTTGAAAATCTTGTCAACCACTCTTCAAATTATTTTTCTGAGACAGCACCTACCATTTCCTCTGATCCAAACAAATAAATGCACATTGCCTTCCAGATACAGTCTTGCATGAGAAAGGAAGAGAATCAACATATATATTATTATTTCAAGTCATACTCACAGTTGAGTATATATCAAGGAAAGGTAAAACAATAGCTAAGCTGCACAAAAATTTGGCATGGTTAGATAACCTAATATTGACTAATTAACAAGATTATCATTGCTGTCACGGCACGGTAATACGAGCATTTGTAGGGTGATCTGGGTTTCAATCTTCTTCCTAACCAAGAAGAAATAAATAAACAGTTAAAATAGATGACTAAACATACACTTCGCTTATTCAAATCCTACTATTGTCAACCAGTTGAGTGAAAGGTCTTCTGATTTGAGGTTTGTCTAATGGAATAGTTAACTTTCTGCTGTCCAAAAGCAGTCGGGATGTGCTGGAAAAGCATGTGTTTGCATAAACTATACAGAGTTTTGTTCCATGCTTGTGGGGCTGATTCTTGACCTGCTACCTTTTTCGGTTAAAGTTCCGTTTTTATTTTCATTTTCGTCTTTGTTTTTTTTTTTTTTTGGGTTTCTTGAAATAAAAAAAAAATGAGACCATTAAAATCATTATCGTTTGCATATCATTTTCATTTTTAAGTGAAAATGGTTTAGGAAATTTTAGAAATACATTTTCTTTTTCTTGTTTCTAAAATTGGGATGTTTCTGAAAAAGATTACTGAACACAAGTTTCGGAACGAGTTTACTAATTCGTTATTTTTCAGATGCGATTTTGACGAAAATAGTTTATGAAACCAATTTGCTAATAAATTTTAAAAAATAAAAACAGAAATTAGAACCAAAATCATAACCAAACCGGGCAGACCACTCTATCTAAAGAGGACCTAGATTTAAACAAAGTCAGTTGGGAGCTAGCATGAGAGTCTCTCCCACAAATTGGCCTATGAATATGCTGCACTCAACAAGAGGATGATTAAACTTGAAAAATAGAAAAAGATTCCCTCGACTACTAAGATAACAAGCTACAGGTATGTTCTTGTGTTGGGTGGTTGATGATTTGATGTTTTTTTCCACATATTCCATCCTACATAGTGCCATATATGATAGATACAACTATATATTCTGCAAACGCTAGACCATGGCTAAAAGTCTCCAAGTGCTCTGCTTTTCTATATTCTTTTCTCAAATTATACTCCTCCCTAACATCTGGACAATCATATACAGAACAAGAGCTTGTCAATCCATTATTTCTTAATACCCTGCACTAAGAGCAAATCTTTAATCCCTAATGTACAAAAAAAACACTTGTCGAAGAGCTAATCAACCACCTAATTGTTCAATTAGTTCTCTATCTAGATCATGTTGAAACCTGATTAGGACCGTTAAACCGGTCAACGACACTGCAGGCTCTAGATAAATCAAGATATATATATATATTAGTGCCGTCCCCATTAATGTTTAGTTAATCTAAGATTAGCCTAAATTGTGGAAGGTGTGCCCTTCCATACCTCCTAACTCAGAGATAAAACCATGAGTCTGCTCACATGAATTGCACATCACGGTGCATTCAGAGACCCTTTTTTTTTTTTTTTACACCACATGAATTGTTCTATCTATCCCAACCACCCACATGCTAGAGGGTCCATGCATGTTCTCTGCAGTACATGACAAACTGCTATGGATAATAAAACCATTCAAGTCCCATGTAGGTCTAACAATGTCATGGTAAATGCTAGGGCACAAGTAATCTAAGAAAGCACACACTATGAAATACCCATGTCAGATATTCTATACTTGGGTATGCGTATAAGTATAAATATGTATTCGACATGTATTTTTAGATATTCACACAACAAAAGCGTTTACCAATCTGAGCTTACTACATAAATATACATAGAACTTTCATATTATCCATGAATATTTTTTATTTTAAAAAATAAAATAAATATATTAAAAATATAAAAATTTTAATGTGTTCCCGTATTCTTAAACACAAAAATTAGACGAATCTCATATTTAGACATCTACCCGCACTCAATATTTATACTGGGCCCATGTAATACAGTTGTTAGTAGATGTAACTACTATCCAACTGTGATACCATTAAATTTCACTCTTTTCTTGGTGACAAGAGGATGTACAATAACTCAGTTCACATTGCAAACAAACCAAAACCATGTTACCGCCACTATTTATCTTGCTTTGATCATAGGAAGCCTCTCCAAGACGGGGACAGACCTACCCCTACATAGTAAACTCTAGGTAACTGTAATCACCCGCAAACTTTGGTTAAATCTAAAAGTCACTAATAACAGTCGAACCCATGACACATCCGAGTTTACAAACGTCTCTTATACAAACCAAACTAAAGAAGAAGAAATGGATTTTTTTATTTATCAAGGAATGAAAAGTTGTGAAATGCCTTCTGTTCTCTCCTTCCCTCCCCTTTTATACACTCTAACCTCTTCATAACCGAATCCAGCTCCTCCCCCTTCTCTCTTACCTCTCACTGTTCAGATTAACAAAAACAGAGTAAAACAGAGTTCTTTATCGCCATTTAAGCATTCCTCATTTTATTGACAAACGGGGCACTAATAGTGTTCTTGTACTATTGCTTGGCCGGTAACATTTCCAAGTTCACACTCCACACAGCTGGACTAATAATGATGAATGGTTGAAATTAAATCCTTTATAATGTAATAAATAGTGAAGTAAGGGGCGGATGTAGCCAAGTGGATTAAGGCAGTGGATTCAAAATCCATTGTCCAGAAAAAAAATTCTACCTTCTCTCCTGTTCCCACGGCAACAAAGAATCAAATTATCACTATATTTATTCCTCTTGACTGGGAAGAAGATGGCTACAAGTATGTCTATCAGGCAGCTTTGCAGCTCCATGGTTATGCCTTCTGCCTATCTAATGCAGCATATGTTCAGTATTCAACAATCTGGAAAAGCCAATTTTCGAAACCCCTATTCTCTAGGAACAAAACGCACGAATCAGGTCAAACCATGACAGATCAAAACCCGAATAGTAACTGAAAAAAAGGAGGTTGTGTGTAAGAACAACTGGAACTCAAAGGTTATATCCATGCATTTACAAATAAATGAACCTTTGAGGAAAGCGCAAAGCAAAATCCACCAGATGAATTGAATAGATTACAAAGGGGAAAAAGAAAACCAGTTCAGTAGATTGCAACAGTAAGAGTAACAATGAAACTTACAATACCCTTGTCATTGTATTTCAAGGCAACCAATGCCCAACATGAAATGTATTACAAGTCAATCAAAAGCTACTCCACAACAACAACAACTAGCCATAGGTGCTAAAGTTAGCTCGGATGGCAAAACATGATAGCCACTTCTGCCCTCAAAAGTCACCAAAACCCGCAATTCAGCAGTCCAAATTTTCCAAAATTTCATCAGCTCTATTCCAAGCAATCAAACAGAAAGTATAATCAATAGCCAAAAACCAAAACCAAAACCAAATCTTTTTCGGGTTTTCTATTCTAATGCATAACCAAGCACACTCGAGTCACAAATCCCCTACTGAATTTTGATGAAACAAAACAAATATGGGTTACTAATCATCTAGACCATTACAACAAACCCTACTTTCTGATCTAATCATGCTAAAAAAAATACTGCAAAAAAGAAGGAAAAAAAAAAGATTAAGAGAACTACTCACCACTATCCTACCCTATATCCACAGGCTTCATTCAACACCATGTCTCCCATCTGCTTCTGCCTTCTCATCTCTATTATTTTCCGGTGAGAATTAGAATGCACTACGCTTGAAAACGTTGGACTGCTAGCAGGGCGGTACTCAGGTACAAGCCGCCCCGACTTATACCGCACCCCGCAAGCATTGCACAAAGTTTTTGGCCCCATTGGACCGGCCCGCCACTGCGGGGTCTTCTCAGCCAGGCAATGCTGGCACCTTCTCCCTATTGCAGTGGCACTTGGTGGTGTTGGTGCTGTGGGCAATTCTTGTATGGCATTCTTGATGTTTGCTTGGCTCCACCACCAACATTGCTGACTGGGTAAGCCGGAAAACCCACGACGCCGCCGACGCCGCCTCTTGCTCCGCGCTTTAACCGGGTAATGCACAGGAACTAGAGTGCTGCCGCCGCAGCAGCTGGTGATGGTGCTGCCGGTGCTGTTGCTGTTGCTGGTGCTGGTGCTGTTCTCGAGCACCGAAACCGGGCTTTGGTGGTTCAAGACAATGCCGGGGTTGTCCGGGAGAATGTCCAAGCACGTCTCGATGGCCGGGAATGCGTCTTTGTTCATCAACCATTCCAGTTCTTCCTCTGCAAACTCCTGAGCATGTGAAGAAATGACTCAGTAGCAAACCCCTTTCCAAACAATGAGTTGACTAGCTGAGTGAACTCAGTTTAGGACCAATCAAACGGAGAGACACCTTAGGATTCCATTTTCCTAAAAGGGTATAATCCCATTATTTTTTCTTTGGGCAAAGTGGGCCACTCACTTGAATAATAGGGCACCGATGTTTTAGGACAAGGGCATGTGTGAGTTACAGGGATATTTTTGTAATTTCATACAAAAAATATATGGTTCCACGCATTCGGGCACTGGTGCTCATATCAAATGGGAATTTTCCAAAGCCGTTTTATTTGTACAACTCACACAATGCGACAAAGTGGCCTCCCAGGGGCCAATAAAGAGGCCTGAAATTTAACGAAATCCCGAAAATACCCTTCCACATGCATTCGTTATTGATTCTTTACGGTTTCAAACTTTCAAGGGACAAAACTGTCCTTTGCATTAATGGTCCGGTTCCGTTCCATATCAATCAAAATGGCCATGACTTTTTGAATAATATCGAAAATGCCACCTACCCACCCACCACCAAAACATGAAAGACCCGTTCTATTTGACTCGGGCCGGCACACCACCAAAACAGGAAAGACTCGGCAGACCCAACGCCAACTCAGACCCCACTCGTCCGAGTCTCAACGTTTTTGACCCAAAAGAACCATATAAAATCCCAGAATCGCCCGAGTCAGGGTCAAACTCGGAGAGAGTTTCAGGGGCACGGGTGCCAAATGATGAAACAAGCAAGGATTGGGGAACTTACAGGCAGAGAGAGGCTCTGATGATCATCTGGGTCTTGGCTATTGGGATTGGAAGACTCCAAGGAAGAAGAAGAAGGGGCTTTGAGGGTTTTGTCATCGTCATCGTCTTCCTCACCCACGTCCAACGTGAAGTTCAGAAGGTCGTCCACCATGAAACGCGCAGCTGGGTCCAGAGCAGCCTCCATTCTTAGACTCAAAGAGAGAGACAGAGAGAGGAAAAGAAAATGAATAACGTTCAAAGGGGTACGGCACCGGAAGGGTTTTCTTAAGAGAGAGAAAGTGGGTGTCTATTTAGAGAGAGAGAGAGAGAGAGACTTTTCTCTTTCATCTCTTTTGGCTATATTATTATCAGGAATGCCGAGGGTTTTGGCCTTTGGGTGGCAACGCACGGATGTCGAATTTTCTTTTGTTTTCTCCATTTTGCCCTTTCCTTTTTTAAACGTCTTGTTGAGGCTACTATACCCTGCTTTTACCAGCCTGCTCTTCTCTCTCCAACCATCCACCATGATTAGCCCTCTCATGCACTGTACAACTAATAGTGTAATATAATGCGACGTGGGACCCACTGTCAACAATTGTAAATAATCACAATAATACACCCAACTTTCTTGAGTTTATCACGAGAGGGGAAAAAAGTCAAATACTATCGGCTTATGCGTGATTTTCATGTCCATTATTGCAATGCATTACTTATAAAATAATTGGCCCCTTCCAGTGGGATCGAAATGCATCCGAAACTTATTCGTTATAAGGATGATCTTATAATATTTATTAGGAACTTTTGTTTTCCATATACATACTGTATATGTACCATATCATTATTTTTTCTCTCACAAAAATAGTTTTAAACAAAAAAACAAAAGAGTCATAAAAACAAGATCATATACAATTGGTAAAATTATATATACTGAGGGCCCATTTAGTAGAATTTTTTACCTAATTTTTTTTAACTTATAAGTAAAAAAATTCAATTTTTTTAGACTTTTTTTCTTTTTTACTTATCTTTAATTTATAAAAGTAAAAAAAAAAAAAAAAAAAAATTGACTTTTTTACTTATAAAACAAAAAAATAAAATCAAAAAAATTAAAAAAAATTGTACTAAACAGGAGAGTGTTGATTCGATCGTTTTGCTTACTAAATTTTGATACAAAATTTTGATTGATGAATTACGTACAGTACTTAATTTGGCGGTTCCACGTAATATTCAATTTTTGTGAATAATTGAATCTAAAAATAGGACTCATGGATAACTATATGAGATTAATTGCATTGAAACATTTTCCATTTCTAACGTCATTTGACCTTTTCCATTTCTATTTTTCTTTCTTTAGACGTGATATGCCAATTTTACGAGGAGGGGCATGATCGTTATTTCTGGTGAAGATCAGGGTATTGTAGTCAGAGTAGGTGAGGGCGGGCCATTTACGCAACGGCCAGCCATAAACTCGACGACCCCAACGATGCTTGCCCTTCTCCCAATAGGCTCCGACTCACACGTCATAGAACCAATAACAGCCCGCCACGTCCGCAGATTATTAGGTTTTTTCTTTCTTTTTTATTTTTTAAATTTTTTGAAATTTTTGACCCTCCCGACACCGCACGTGGCGGCGATGATCGTGTGATCCCTCCACCCGTCTTGTAGCGGCAGAAGTAGATTAGCAGTAGTGAGTAGCGGAGTTTCTTTGAATTAGTGGACCCCACTACTTTGATTGTTTGTGGGGCCCACCCACGTTTAATTAGGTGGGATGGCACGAAGAAGAGGAAAGGTATTCCCACACCAACCTTCAACACCACGTGAAACTCACGTGCTTCAACAAGGCAAGTCCCTTTATTTATTCTTTTTTATAAAATAAAAAAAAACTAATAGGAAAATAAACATATAATGCGCCTTTTTAGAATAAGCAATTTGGTGATTCGACTAGAGGTCAAATTACAAAATTTCTCTATGGCAGATTTGTAATCTCAAAATTTAATGTCTCGGGATTACTTATTTTCTTATTTCATCCCATGACACAAGTAGGGTCTAAAGATTTATAATTTTTTTTTTAAATTTTGCAAAATTTGTCGCGATTCATGAATTCAGATAAACAATGTATGTATTGGCAAATTTTCAAATTTAATTTACTAGTATGTATTTATTTGTTTTCTTTATTTAGAGAGATAGGATTAAATTTTGTGAGTAAGTAGATTTACTCTGTACTCAAATTTAATTTTCAATTTTTTTTTTCTTTTCAATGTTGAGGCTTTGAAGAATTTGGCAAGTGCCATGAATGAGTTAGCAAAATTGTAAATTCAATTAATTGTTATTTGTTAATAGTCTCTATTCAAAACCATTAAGTTTGGATTGAGTTGGCAAAATCAAAAGCTTTTGTTGTTTTATGTCTCTAAGAGAATCAAACTAGATTTCTTGCTTATTTTTCTTAACTTCCTAAGCACTAGAAATCTAGGGCTATTGGTATCTATTTATACAAAGAAAGGCATATCTCGATATCTTTTCAACATTTATGATATCCACACTGGCATCTAAATTACATGTACAAACTAATATTGGATATTGTCCATATCCTATTTCCTTCCTTGACAAGAAATGTTATGTGAAGGAATTGGAGACAATTTTTAAGAATAAATTCACTTAAAAATTTAAATCTAGGGTTACTATCATTTGTACAAAAAAAATTAAAAAAAAAAAACAAGAAGACATCTAATATTTTAGGTATATGAGCTTGATCCATATGTTAAGATTAACTGACATTTAAGTGAATAATTATTTTTAATATAACCATGGCCCCTCAACACCTACAACGTTAAGTCTCGGACTTGCACAATAGTGAGGAGTCGAAATCACACCCAAAGCCTAGATACGGTTCGTCCAGATAAAGAAGACTCGTCCTACCAACCAACTACACTAATACCTAGAGATTGAGCCCAAGAGTTAGAGCCATGACTAGCTAGGTGGAGAGCAAACTCACTGCCCAGCCAACCTAACTTAGGGTTATTAAAAATATTGGTAGGGGTAAACTTAGCCTTATTTTAATTGTGGCATAGTCTTTTACAACTGTAAACCTAACCCACATGCAAGCACAAATCTACCCACCCTATGGTGGCTTTCTTTGCGTAGCAGCTTCCATATATCTACAACAACATCTAAACTTGTACTAGACCTCTCAAATGTGACTTAGCACCACCAAATAATATTATTACAAGTTTCTCCATTTGTTTCTTCTAATTTACAAGTTCAAGGCATTTTAAAAACGTTTTGCCAATGTAAATTCCAAGTCTTGTGCCAACCTTAAATTTAAAGAAAATGTGCAAAATAAAGGTCAAATAAGTAGAATATGGTGTAGGTCTCTGGAATCATTCAAAGAATGGGATGCGCATGGCAAAACTATGGGCCATTTGGCAAGGCCTGTGTTTGGAGCCAATGGTACAGAGTTGTGGTCATAAAAATAAGGTAACTATCACAATACGTCAGCATACTTATATAGTGTGATATTTTATTAAAACTGCATAGTGTGAAATTTTTTACGTGTCTAGAATTATAAATTTGAATATCTGCCATACAGTTAAGATAATATTTATAAGTATTGTTTCTCTCTACACATGACATTAGAATAAAAAAAAAATCGTTACACTACATAAGAATAATGCGGTCGTGTGTCACTCTAGATAATTTTTGCAGATTTAGGCTGCCATGAAAGGATTTCTGTTTAGTTGCTTAGCTTCTGCCTCTAGTGTACCCAAAAAGAAAAAGAAAAAAAAGAAGAAGGGGATTTGTACGATTTTTGCCACAATTATATTCAAATTGGAAATGAAAACTTGTTGAATTGAAAAAGTTGATGGTTGACCAAAATTTTGACCCTCCTGAGCAAATGTGGATGAACTTTTAGGATTCTTCTGCCATTCTAAATGGGTGTTCAAGTACATTCTAAACTTACCAAATTACATTTTTCTCCACACAGCAAGAAGCAAAATCATTACTTTGGGTTTTGCATTAGTCATTTTAATTTTAAGGCTATGTTTGTTTGTAGGATGACATTAGAGAATTTTATCAATCTCATGGGATAATGGATAGGATTTCATATCCTTATTGGTGGACAAAAGGAAAGTATCATTCCCTCACAAAGTTAGAAAATGTGAATATATGTAATATTTATATGTATAACTGTGTTACATAAATATGAAATTTTCAGAAAGGGCCAAGCTAGGCTTCAAGCATTCTTCTCGACCCGGCTCACAATTACAAAAAAGGCCTAAATAAAAAAACGCTTCCGGCTCTACAGGCCTAAAGTGTAACCAGAATATTTTTATTAAAAAAAAGTTGGTAAAAACCAAAAAAATAAGGTAAAATAAGTTGATTCAAACAAGGCTAATACACGTACACATTATGTAGTTTGAGAGCCATGTGAACTTGATTTGAGTGCAATTCAATTAATTTAAAAACTAGCGTTGATTCTTAAAATATGGCTACCTTTATTTTTTGTTTTGATATGGGATTTGTGAAGAGAAAGGAAAAGGAAGATAAAAGATAAGAAAAAAAAACTGAAGTGAAAGAAATTAAACACATTTCTTTAGTTTGGTTGGACTATGGAAATGAGAAGAAAATGAGTATACTACCTACTCTTTTTTTTTTTCTTTTTTTTGTTGAGAACAACCCAAAACTAGCATATGTCACCAAAAATAAGCAAGTACAACTAACCATCCCTGGCCGGGGTCCTGGCCGCGGAATGGGCAGAGTTTACCACTCCTCTATATCAACTCCTTTTCTAACCAACCGGTCCCAAACAGGAAGAATATTATGCAACACTTTCCACATGAAGAAATAAAACTTGGTGGGCAGATTCAGATTTCGCAATTTCTTCCACATCCATCCTTCATCCTCCCTCCTCCCTCCCTGAACAATGCAACAAAGTTACTCACAGAAAATAAATAATTCCCTTTCAATTTCTTTTTTCTCTTGACAAATCCAACATCCAAATGTTTTCACATAAATACTGGGAATATACAAAGGCACAGATTCATGAATAAGGATTCTCTTGTTTCTGATTACTTATCACACTCCTTCATTTGCTTTTATAATTAGCAGCCATTGTCTGCAAAAAAAAAAAAAAAAAAAGGGTTTTCCACTTTGGCTGTCAGTCATGTTGATGGGTTTCCTCTTCTTTTTTTCTTTTTTTCTTTCTTTTGTTTGGTGAGAAACAAACAAAACAAAGGAAACAACTTTAAATAGCAATTCCAAACAAGGGAACATCTGCATTAGTCCTGCTCTGACCAGGAGGAGTTACAGGACCAAACTTGTAACCACAGCAGCTACCCATTTCCTTTTTACTCCATTCATACTCATGCTATGCTTGGAACTAGGATTTGTGGAAGGAAAGGAAAAGGAAGGAGAAAAAAAATGTACTTTTTTTGTTTGGTTACCATAGAAAATGAATTTGTAAAAGCAATTTCATTTTCCTTTCTCTCCACGAATCCGTGATCCAAACATAAAATTAATCTTCATTTGTTAAGAAAGAACTCTTGAAGGGAATCGGGTCTGTGCCCTTGTCTAGCATAATCCTCTAATAAAGCTCAGACTTGCTGTTCCACCAATGCAGGAGCATACAAGAACAATATTCAGTCAGCTCCTTTGGGCTCTGGCAGAATTCCCATACAAATCATTTTCCTCTGCTTCATACTCAAAGAACACAGAAATTCCAGGCAAGGCAGATCCAATGCACAATACAGTTCTTCCGTGTAAACGATGAAAATATCATGGACAAAGGCATTTTATGTATTGCAGAGACGAAAAATAAATAGAAGTGCCCTTACTTCAATCGCAACTTGCAAAATCCAATATACAGCAACTTAAACTGAATGAGCTAAGCTTACAACATCTATGGAAGAACCAACCTGCCCATGCCGAAATTTCAAATTTTCAATAGTTAAAAGAGCAGGCTGAAGCAGACCATTCCTTTTCGATCTTTCTTCCTTCGTTTTCCTTTTTTCTATTCTTTCTCTCGTCCATCTTTTCATTCTTTTCCAATGTCTGGTCTTGATTGTTCCACTACGCATTGATGGGACCAAAATGTCCCATTTGAGAGTAGTTTTACAACAACCTTTTCAAGTCTCCTTGCTCCTGGACCCGGCCTCAAAATATCAGCGTCGCCCCAAACATCACAGGTGCTATTTTTCGACTCACCTAAACACCAGCCACCAGGAACCGGATTTCCGGGACCGCGGCTCAAAATTTCTTGGTCAATGCGGTCAAGAACTGGATCATCCGGGAGAAATGGTGAGGCAAAGGCTGCTCCACTTCCGATCAGATCATGGAAATCCTCGGATTTGAGTGGGCGGGCCTCCTGTTTGGTGTCGAAAGAAGCATACTGCAAACCATGGTTTATAATTGTTCTATTGAACTGATGAGAATTACATAGAAGGGTTGGGAAGTAAACGGATGCGGATGAAGGTGTGTTCGATAAGTACATGAGTAGAGTCCTTGCGAGATTGTCTGTACCAAAGATGCAGAACTCGATAACCTTGCGACTCAAAACAGCAGATGATGAACCTGCACCGAGACGGAAACATTATTGTCAATTCTCCCACCCATTTTAACAGTGTCCTAAATACAGCATGCTGTTATTGATGTTGCATGCTTCACCAAGGTTCTAGACTTGAAAATAAAACCATCAGTTTTAAGCATAAATAATAAACTAATGATTAATGGTCTCCATATGTGCCTAGTTCACATCAAAAGGGCGAAAATCACAAATTGGAGCAATTCTGACCAGCTGCAATATGCCACATATTGATCAGAGCACCAATTTAAGAACAGGCACTTCAATTTTGGCTTCAGTTGATGAACTGAATGTAGCTTAGTGTTTGTGGTTTACTCATATTGTTGACATGAAGAAGGGCATCTAGCTCCATAGCTAATGCTATTTCTTTGTTATTAGGCCTTTGTACAAAGGCACGCAGACGGAAAAAAAAAATCATTATGAACATGGAGTCTGCTGTATGAAAAATACCTTTCTAAATAGCCCCAGGTTACCCACCAACATCCCACTTGCAACTCAGAAAATCCCCATTACTGTTACTCTACTTCACTCCACTGTAACTTGCTATAACTTCCATAGTGCATCTGAACCAATAGGGTTTGATACAAGAGTCCTTCAGGATTCTCCAACAAATTGCAACGCCAAGAGAGCAATAGCGCGTGGGAAAAGGCCATTTCCACCAGTCTCCATGTGACCCACAACGGCCACAAGTTTTGCACTCTACACTTTGCTAAAACTCTGTTTTCCCCCCTTAAATTCTTTGATAATTAAAGCCCATATTTTGGTGATTCCAAAAAATACCCTCTTGCAAAGAAGCCATAATTATCCTAGAGAAAGAACTAAAGGTGATGATTTTGCTAACAGTTACCCAATAACTAAACGTCTAAGGATGAGATGCTGGTGCAGCAAGTTGCATTTAACAAATCTGAAAATGAGTTTGCCAAAAGTGTGCCTTCACAGCTCTGCCGTCAAACTATGCATGTATGTCCTGATTTACGGGACACAACTGATTTGTTTGTGGGGGACCTACATGTGAACCTCACAAGGCTCATATGCCAACACTCTCAGCTTCAAATTCCATTACATTAGCCTAAACATGCAACTAATGCAATTCAAGATGTAAGCCTCACTTCCAATAGAGTTAGTAGTCTTGCAGTTTCACGTTGGCACGTTGCTCACAAATTCCCAAAAGCAATTGAATTTTAAGGTTGAAACTCTCAGGTACAACCCCACAGGTTACACATCTCTGTTCTCAGAAACCAAGGACAAAGCTACTAGAAGACAGTAGAAATGAGAAGGATGAGGAATCCCTTTATTCATCAAAAAAAAAAAAAAAAGAGGAGGATGATGAGGAATCCCTTAAATCTGTCAGAAAGGGGAAAAGAGCGAATATAAAGGAGCCAACAACCACCTCCCCTCAACTCGCAAGGAGGGTAAAAGGGACACCTGAATGGAGTGAACAGAGTAGCCCTTCTTTTGGCCGGCAACTCTACTCTCTCATTCAATCGACCTAGGAATCCAACAAACTGAAGCCCAGAGAATTCTATAGGACCAAATTCTCCTTCTTAAAGAGGCTGTACCACAAAACCAACAGATTGCAATTTCACCATCTCACGGTCTCACCACTACATTAGGATCACCCTCAATAGTGCAAAGAGTAAAATGCAACAAGAAGCTTCTCGTAGGCTCTCCAAGATTGCATGATATTCACCTCAGTGATACAATGCCAATCGATCTAAAGCCTACAAGAACTATAGCTTCATGTCTGAAAATTGCCCCAGTTACTAACTTCCCCAACACCCAATACAAGCATAAAAAGATTCATTCCTTTTGCATCATTTATAAGAAGTAAAAGGACTAGTGAAGCTCTCTGGGTTCCAAATCCTCAATCATGACCTTCTACAGTTATGAATATTTCTAATTGTACAAATATAAAGATGTGTGTGTTTAATTCCTTAAAACTATTTCCCATTTAATGAAAAAGCAAAACGGACAGTGGACCACATCGCAATTTCACCTCAAATTGCCCTCCTGCAATCACTCTTAGCTCTCTCTCTCTCTCTCTCTCTCTCTCTCTCTCTCTCTCTCTCTCTCTCTCTCTCTCTCTCATATTTTTCTTCATAATGCTCTCTGATATAATCAACTGACTAATTAAGTCCTGCAATTTGCGTCACCAGACATCCAAGACTCATCTTGATGGATCAAACAGGAGGAAAAAAATCATTCCAAGGATTCCTTTAGTCATTAACCCTGAAAAACAAATTGAGCCACTTGAACTCAACCTGAGTTCAACTCAAAAAATACTCATTCAAGCTCAATTACTACACTAATCAAACTGAGCTCAATATAATATTTATGCTTGTCTAAGATGGGAGTTGAGATTAATCATTAATGCATTTGGCTCATTTAGGCTCGAGTGCTAGCTATTATAAACTCATCATAGGGTAGCATTACAAAGTTGCAAATTTCAGTGGCATTTGAATTACTCGTTAATTGTTTACTGGTAAATTCACCTAACTGCACAGAAAAGATAGAGACAGGAACTGTTTTGCATATCACAGGTTACTGCCAGATGGGAGACTTTTGGAATTTTTATAGTGCAATGTCAAAGTCTTGTCCTTGCCCATAATATGGTATCATACCGGATTTTACTGTAGTAATTTTTTTAATTGAAGTGGGATTCTCAAGCAGATACGTGAAAATCAAATTATGTTAACTAGTTTCATCATATTTGAAGTTTTTAGTGAATAGGTCATATTTTCTCATTTTTGGAAGTTTTACAGTTTTAGGAAACGAATTTGAGTGCAACAGTTTTTTTCTTTGCCCCACACCCAAAAGAAAAAACACTGGTACTACAGTATATTCATTTTTAGGTTCTTTTCCTCTCACAGAAATGCAACAAGTATCACACCCCTTTCTTTCCTTCTTTTGCACCCTCCCTCTCCTTAGTCCTTATTACCCTTTTTTTGGAAGCCAGAAGTAAGAAAATATTTGGAAGCCCTTGAACTCTCCCTGCTTTCTTATTATCCCTCTTTTGTTCCATTCTCACTTAGAAATGCCTGGAAATTACTTTTGCACCCTCCTCTCCTACCTTCTTTCTTCTCTTTCTCCTTTCCTCCCTCTCTCTTTATTTCATCGAAACTTATTAAACAGGAACAGTGCAATTTATTTACTCTTTATGTTGTCAATAAACTGTTATATCAGTAAGCTTACATCAGAGTGATAACACCATGGATGCCATTGTCCTTGAACTTCTTGTTGCTAAGGCAAACTTGATGAGCTTAACAGATATTCTACTCAAGCTAAAAAACTTCTTATACTTTCACCAGTAACAGCACTCTACTGACTTTAACACTAATAGGAAGGTATTATAATGCCCTGAAGCAATGATTGACTTGAAGCAACTCTATGCGCATTTTAAAGCGAAAATGTGGTCCTTAAATATGATGTTTGGTAACTGCTTAAGGGAGCCAAAGTGACGACCTAGTTACAGCCATTTTGTATGAGCTTCTACAACCTAAACCTTGTCAACTTGATCTTTCTTTTCTCACCTTTTTTCAACCATACTAGCTGACCTCCTTTCTCCTAATATGAGCTCATTAGTTTAAAATTCTGACCTCGGGCTCATTCGTAGTAAGCAAATGTCATCAGAGCCATCTAATCACCTCATTATGTCAAAAGCAACAGCACCGGTCAATTGAAAAACAAATGAACAAAAAGGAAAAGAGGAAAGAAAAAAAAAAAAAAACCCTTATTATGATGTACCCATCACTGCTCCATGTAGTTTTCTCTCTTTCTTCTTCCTTTTTTTTTTTTTTTTGGTAGGGAGGTAGGGAGGGGGGTGGACAAAGCCATCTCATACCAAAAATGGAAAGTTGATATACTCCATGCATCCTATTTTACGTGTCTTGCTTCCCTTTTTGGAAGTCCCATTCCATTATATGTCTTAGTTTTAAACTTCAAAATGTTTAATGATCACTTTCCCATATCACTACTTTTGACATTTATTCATTTTTTGATAAGTAAAGGTAAACGAAATAAATTAATAGAGCCTCAAGGAATGCCACCCGTGTCTTTTGATGTTTATAATCAAATACAAGTACAATTCACAAAAAAATATTCAAATAAGACGCAGGGTATTTTTATATATCTATCATTCAAAGATGCTTCTCTTAAACTGCGTACATGATCAACCATGGCACCTAAAATGGGATGGAGTATTCCTTTTTTCCTTTTGTTCTTCATTTCAAAGCTTAGTTTAGAGTCCATTTAATTTAGAGACAATTCAAAGTAATGTTTAGTACTGAACTTAATATGAGCCTAACATTAAATCAATTTATCCGCAATAATTCCTTGTGGAGTACTTACATTCCACATGAATCAGCTCATCCTCCAAAGTTACCGAGTCTAAGTCCCCACTGTCCATCATTGAATTTTGTAATTGTAATGAAAATATTAGTTTCCCCAAATTAGACTTTCGAGAACCATCTAAGTCCTGCCATAACCCGCAAATTAATTCCAACAGAATTATCACTTTCAAATGCCATAGGATTCAACCCAACAAGGCATAGAAATGGGATCAGCAGGAACTCTTCCATTGTTTTGCTCTGCCAAGAGCCATATACTCCCTCAAATCTCCAACACTTATGTCTTTACCTTCCTCCTTTTGGTGCTTCCCGCCGTAATCAAACCAATGCTTGATATCAGACCTCTGAAGTCGTTGGTTCATTGCACATTACCACTGCTGTTTCTCCTTAGTGCGCGCCATCTCTAACTTGTCATAATTACAAGCATATTTCTTATCGAGTACTATTTTAATTCCGGCCACTTATTCATCTTACCATCATCATTTCAGTATACTCATTTTTTAACATCATTTTGCTTAAATACCCAACCTAGGAAGCACGGGCATCAGCCGAGGCCCCCGTATGCGTGTTGGACACCTCCAGGACGCGGATGTGCGTAGTACACGTGTCCGACAAGCCGTCAGACGTGTTCAAATTTTTTTCTTCGGACACCCCTTGGACACGCGTGTCTCATTGTGGACACTTTGTAGACACAATGGAGGCTCTACCACAAATTTTGAAAATAAAAGATGGGATATATTTTGTAAATTTAAAAAAGTGAATCTGAAAAAAAAATAAAAAAAAGACAAAAAGGTTCATTTCTTTGAAGTCGATCAAGAGAGAGGGAGAGAGAGAGAGAGAGACCCTAGCCGAAAAGTTTTGCTTATTTCTAATTTCTTGATATCTCTTTGTATGAATTTCCTGGATTGTTTCTACTTTTAGTATGACCTCTATATAAACTTTCTGATTTTAACTTTTTGATTTCTGTTAATGATTTATAGTTCCATGTTATGCAAACTTGTCAACAATGCCTATTGGCCCTTTTTAGATAATGCCCATCTTACTGTTTTTCAATTACTAAGAGTATTTTAATGGCCTAATTGCTTGAAAACATAAGGCATTTTGCATTATTTAATTGCACATGGTTCTTTAATAAAGTTATGGAAGACATGATTCTTTAATTTTAGTTAGTGTTATCTTGTATTTTTTATTAGCTTTGAATAATATATTTATATATATGACATAAAAAATATATTAAATCATATATTTTTTTCTTGTCACCACTATATTGTATCCTGCATTTTTTGAAAATCCCCGTGTCAGCATATCCGAATCGTTTTGTGTCTGGATCTGTGTCCCGTGTCGGTTCTAGTACTTCTTGGTACCCAACACTCAACACAACACACATAACTAGCCTATAACTATCCTAAGATTTTATTTGTTTATTCTTTTATATGTGATAGAAACTCTATCACTATGTTACTTGGAACCTAGATCGTTCAGGTACGTAGAACAAAAACGGAAACCTACTACGCTACATGTTCTAAAATATGATACGCTAGGGGTAGACTTATATAAATTACACTATTAGAATTAAGGTACTTCTAGAACAATTTTCTTTAACAATTAGACATTTAATAAAATATAATCTATGTTTTTTTTCAAAGTAATCATCTAAATACACATTCTAATATTATGGTCTATTTTTTGCATATTGTTATACCAAAATTCTATTTTCTCTATATTTTTGTTCATTATATTTTATTTTTTTTCTTGTTAGGTGACTTTTAAAGAAATAAATAGAAAAAAAATTTTGAATCACATTGGATCGCTGAATTCATCGTTTTGGAAGACTAGTGTGCCGTGTTTTGAAATGCCGTTCTAAAAACGTAAATCGGTAGGTAGTAAAGTATTATAGTAACATAGCTCTATCAGTACCAAATACTATTTAAGGTACTTCTTCCATCTTGGTCCAATTCTATGCGCAACATCCAAAAATGGTTTGTCAACATACGCAACTACTCCATGAGCAAATTCAGACATATTCACACATATATATTAGTTCATCCCCCCCCAGCATACTACTTGAAAACTCATTTATGTCACCTCTGATTGTTCTCATGCTGCATTCTACTTCATCAAAAATGTCCTAGATCACATGATTAAAATTGAAAGAAATGACCTTTTCTAAAATCCACTAAATTATCTCCATACAAAGCCAAAAATGTTTTTCTAATCTCGTAAGAACCATTTGCAGTTATTTCTTCATTGCACCAAACATTCGTATCAATCACCTAATAAAATAACTCTTGTCCTAGTTCTTCGTAGCATAAAACTAAAGTAACACTTTATACCAGCCTTGTTCAAACATTGTGCATTCAGCGACTCTGGTAATCATTCCTTAAGAACCAAAAGGCTTGGTGTCACCCAGCAACCAGACATTGGATTGATGAAGCCTTTACTAGGAAATATAATCAGAAAACAATTCCAATAACGGTTTTATGTCCAAAGAATTGAGTTTCCGAATGCATTTCTGCTTATAATTGTGCATCAGCCTCAAAATGCTCCTACTAATTGAAAGCAATGTATGCATATGCACTTGCAACTCAGACTAGCATATGGGTACTCTGCATTCACTGTAGTCTGTAACTCAAGATCTTTACTATAAGTATTTAAACACTGCCTAATGGAAGGACCCGAAGACTCACCCATGAATAACCGAAAAGCATCTGGCAATTCGCGCTTTTGAGTAACATAGAACATGTCACTTTTCTCTGAAAGGTACAGCCCAGGATCAACAATTATGGGTTTCAACTTGCGAGATCTACAACACACAACATATGTATACTATTAAAATTTATAAACAACATTGATCAAATTGTACCGTTAAGTGTGCTCTCGTGTGTTTCCATGAAACATAAATTGATCAAAAAGAAAGTCCATGTTCATACTCTCTCCAGCCAATGTAACTTGTGTGGTTCACAAAATTAAGATCTTTAGGCAAGTAGGACAAAATGTGAAGAAGATCTGAAAAAAAAAAGAAGAAAAAACCCATATCAGAAAATCCGTGCAAAGTCAATAATTCGACCCAATTCAGATGGAATTATGCAAAACAAGGTCAACCAAAAACATATATTAGATATACACAAACACATATTACATACCATCTTGTGTAACTAGTGGATAATCAGCAGCAGAGAGATTGATAAACCAATCCCAATTCCCGTAAATGCGGAGCAGAATCGAAGCGCCGTGAAGGGTAGCGGAAATAGGAGAGGAGCCTTTTGGGTATGCAAAATCGGCCCTCCCAATGACATTGACATTCTGGGCAGCCTTGAAAACGGGGATTGAACGGACAGTGACGGCGAGGAGGTCACGATCGGTCTGGGGAGCGGAGAGGTCAAGGTGGAGGAGGTAGTAGTTTCTTGGGTGGTAGACGGCGAACAAGAGGCGGAGGATCCGACCCGAGTCGCCGTTGGATCCAGATATGAGATAGGCGATCGAGGGCGGAGAGGGCGGTAGCGGGTCGGAGGAGTTGGGTCGGTCGCGGATGAGTAGGCGGTGGTTGTTGTTATTGTTTTGGGTTTGTTTGTCCGGGAAGAGGTATGGGTCGAGTGGTGGGGGCGGGGGCGGGGGCGGTGAGGAGGTGGAGAGAGAGAAGATGAAGAGGAGAGAGAAGAGGGAGGTGCCTAAGAGGCAGTAGAATGTGGCGGTTCTCTTGTCCTTGGTGGGGGTGGTGGCGGTGGCGGTCAAGGGCGGTGGTGGGGGTGGATTTTGCATTCTTCCTCCTCCTTGATGATGCTCTGTGTTCTCTCACTACTATGTTTGTTCTGTTATTATTATTGGCCGTTCGAGTTTTCTCTCTCTACACATTGGATTCTCACTCTATATCTATGATTTTAGTCGTTGGCATGTCACGGGCACTGAGAGTAGGACATCAAAATCTATGGTTTCTCTCCCCAGGACTAGAATGGTGTCTGTTTTCTCGATCTAACTCATATATATGTATACACGCACGTATATGCATATATAGGGTATTGAATGTACTGATGTGTAACAGTGTAAGTGTCTCTTTGGAACCAGAGGAAGGAGGGAGAAGTGAGGCAGTAATTATAAGGAAAGTGAATTGTATTTTCTTTCCTTTTCTTTCCATCCAAACAGGCTCTTAGTTGATGAGAACTTCAGAAGCAATGTTGTTGCATATTTTTCCTTCATAGATTCACATTAGTTTTCCGTGTTTTCAATAATCATAGCCTGTTGAATCTTGGCAACAAATTTTGTGAATTCTAAAAATTGGTCAAGAAAACCATTTTATTGAATACTGACTTGAATTTTCTTAGACTAATATGCATTGCTGGTTTGGTTTTTCTTTATTTGCTGATTTAACACGCTCCAAATGTTTATAAAGTTTCAAGCTTTGTAATTTTCTTTTAACTTACTAATTATTTTCTTGCTAGACATTAACAATTGAACTTTTTTTTTTTCAATTTTTGAACTATATTCTGCCCAAATTAAAAATCTCAACATGGAACCCAAATGTCTTATTGATGCCCCAAATTTAACGCGAAGTACCCATCCTGTCCATTTCCATATCTGAAACCCTATAGGAAATTGTAGCGGACCAAACTATGGACTTATTGGATAAATTTCCTTCTAGGAGTTTCAGTATGGAGGAAGGGAAATTATAAGGAGAATTGGAAATTTTGGAAGATTGCTTCATGGGTGGGAAAAGAAAGTACCAAACTTGAAGGGAAAGCTGGCATGTGTAAAGCAGAGTAAAATGCTCTGTTGACCAAACTCCAAACTGATATACTCTGATACTATAAATGGATGAGATGGTTTTGAGTCTTTGGGTTCCGTTTTATTGTTGGCCCTCCAAATGGAATAAATACCATAGCGCTAACTTCATCTAGAAAAATATGCCTTATTATAGTGAAAGGTTACAAATAGTACATATGCTGCTCAAGGCTTTGTGGATCCATCTACATGCCTGTTGAAGGGAAAGATAACGAAAAAGGAAAAGAAAATGATTTTTTTTTTATTTACAAAGAAAATGATAAAAAAAAATTGAAACGAAAGTCACTTTTTCTTGTTTGAAGTTACAAGGAAAGTAAAAGAAAATTAATAAAATATATATTAATGATGAAGAGGAAGGAAAGTGAGAAAAAAATATTTTTCTCTTCCCTTTCTCTTTTCTTCCATCCTAAATTAGAAATCAAACAAATGAAAAGAAATTTAACTTCCTTTCCTTATCCCTTTCCCTTCTAAAGAATTAAACATACCCTAAATCTATTGTAACCAAGGTGGGTAGACTGGTCCTCGTACAAAACATAAGGTCTTAAGTTTTTCATTTTCACGCTCTATTGTGATTAGTTATCATTCATGAGGTGTCTGAAGTTTACATGGTTTATGTGAATAGTGGTATTGCTCAAGTTAGAATCGAGTTTAAAGGAATAAAAAAAAATCTATTGTTAGCAGCCCAACGTCAGTAACGCAGGTAGAATTTTATATTGAGGGGAGCCAACAAGAAGGTATCATTGAAGATAAGGAATTTTGGCAAGGGATTTTTCTTTTTTTTTTTGGTTGAACGTGAGTTAAATCAAAGGGGCTTTTCTAAAAATTGAGAGGGACAAGCCACCTCTAGCCCACTCTTGGCTTCGTCCATGCCCACCGTGTTGCTTTGAGACAAGCAAGAACATTTGCTTACAAATAAGTTGGATCAATGGCGAACCTAAGATTTGTATTAAGGGGAGTCAAGCTAAAATATTTTAAATTGTGTAGAAATCTAGTTAATTTTTTTGACTTTGTTTTTTTTGGATTGGGGGGGAATCTATAGGGGTAATAGGAAATTTTTAAAATTTTGAAAAACCCGTGCGCCCCCTCCCTCCGTCCGCCAATGAGTTGGATCTCTCATCACCCTCTCTTATGACTAGCTATCACTCAGACAAGTAGATCTTTGGATAGTGCTTGACTGCCCCCATTCATATATTCTTTGGCTAGTGTTTTGAAGGAGAATATAGTTTGTTCGGAGCTAGTGAGAGAAATTAGGGAAAAGGAAGGAAAAGCAAAAAAATCACTCTCTTTTTTTTCTTTTCATTTTCTTTACAAAATCAAATAGAGAAGGAATTTTTGTCCTTCTTTCTTTTCTTTTCTTTTCTTTTTTTTTTCCTTCGCTTCGATTCCCTTCCCTTCTTTCTTCCAAGTTACAAACAGGCTACAAATCTTTTTTATGAGAAAAGGGTACTAATTTAGAGAGAGAGAGAGAGAGAGAGAGAGCATCCAAGTGTAGTAAGTGACTGAGTCACAGAGTTTCGATTTTGGTCTTGCATATGCGTATAGGAGGATGGCTTAGAGCCTGTTTGAAACTTAGCGAAAGGATGGAAAGAGAAGAAAAAGAACGAGAAATAGAAAATAAAAATAGAAAATGAAGGAAAGGTTGTTTGGTTTTGTAAAAAGAATGAAAGAAAAGTAGAGAGAGAGAGAGAGAGAGAGAGAGAGAGAGAGAGAGAGTGAATTTTTTTTCTCCCTCACTTCCCTTCTCTTTCCCTTTTCTTTCTTTTCTAAGTATTATCAAACAAGAAAAGGACAAAAATTTTAATTTTTTCTTTCCTTTCACTTCCCTCCCCAAGTTCCAAACATGCTGTTAGCTTTTTCTTAATTTGTTGAGCTGCCTTGTGGAACTGAGTCTTTTGTGCATGTATGCTAAGATTTTTTTGCTTAACTTTTTTTAGTTTATAAGTAAAAAAATCAATTTTTTTTATTTTTGTTTATTTGCTTATCTTTATTTTATAAAAACAAAAAAAAAATTACAATATTTTTTTCTTATAAGCAAAAAAAGTAAAATAAGAAAAGCTTAAAAAAGAGTTGTACCAAGCGGTCTAGATTTATTGTTTGAAAATAAATTTCTCCTTTCACCCAATTGAAGAAGCTAAAAAATAAAATAAATAAAAAGATGAAAGAGAAGAAGATTGATTTTTTTTTTGTTTTTTTATTACTTGGTTCACTCCCCCCCCCCCCCCAACAAAAATCCAAATTCATGTATATCTATATCTATATATATATATATATATACACACACATTGAAGCATATGATTTGTTCAACTGGATGGATATCATAACACGGTAAAGGGGGGAAAATCTGAATTGTAAATATTAGAAATTAAATCATTGCATTAGCAGGACATCTTACCTATGATTTTTCTTTTTTCCTTAGGGTGTGTGTGGATTAAGGATTTTGTGATAGAAAAGAAAAAGGTGAGAGAAAAGATAACAAAAATACTATTTCATTTTGTTTCTTTTTTTTTTCTGTTAATAAATTTATATTTCAAACACAGCCTTAGGAGATCCTTGGTTTTAAGCAATGGAAAGCAATCAATAAAAGCCTGAACACTCTGTAATAAAAAAATAATCACAATTTTAATATAAATAAGTTCACAAATAATAAACAGTATTTGCAAGCATCGCTTGATGTAAGATATCACCTTGATGGATCCAAAATATCTAACACGCCTTTTAGATTATATGATATAATTCTTAAATTATATGAGAAAAGTGGCATATGTTGCCCTCAAACCCCCAATTCTAAATTTCATGTTAACTCTAGTTTTTACTCTTTAGACTTTATCTCTCTGAATTACTAAACTTACAATTTTATCATCTATCTAAGAACTTGAATACTTAAAGTTTGGTACTTGTAGTTCCGGTTTTTTTTTAATTTTCTTTTAAACTCACTGTTAAACATAATTGACAATAGTGTAAAAAAATGGTGTTTATTTTATCAAAAGCAAAAACCCTATTATCATGATTAAATTAAATAAATTAGAGAACGGAAGCAATGAAGAAAAAAATCTTTTTTAACTTGTGCAAAAAGAAAAAAAAAACCATTTTGCTATATTCATAATTAATATTTATTTTTCAATTTTTTGGAACTTTTTTATTTTATTTTTTATTTTTAAAACTCTTACAAATAAAGACACGAAATATTTTTTTAATTTATATGTTTACAATCAACATTTATTTCATTCAAAGACAAAATAAAACACTATCAAGAATCCAAATGGTTTGTGCAATCCACGGGACCAAATCTATGAGCAGAGCTTTTTTCAACTGCATCCAAGTCTTTCTGCAGAGAACTTCCACAGCTTAGAGAGAGAAATAAGAGAGAGAAAGAGAGTGTATGTGTGGCGGCCATGGGAGACAAGGCCCACGAAGCACAACAACAAGAACAGCAACAGTTCTCTGAGTGGGGCCCAATAGTCTGGACCCACCTATCAACGGTGAGGCAGCGATCGCCGCTCATCCAATGTATCACGAACTTCGTCTCCATGGATCTCATGGCAAACACTCTGCTCTCGGCCGGCGCATCGCCGGCGATGATCCACTCGCTGCAGGAGATCCCGGACTTCACCCCACACGCCGACGCGCTCTGCGTCAATGTCGGGACGCTCACCGCCGAGTGGCTGCCAGCAATGAAGGCAGCGGCGGAGGTGGCGGCGAAGTCTGGGAAGCCCTGGGTGCTCGACCCTGTTGCCGCCGGGGCTTCTGGGTTCCGGTTGAAGGCTTGTCTTGAGCTTATTGGGCTGAGGCCTACTGTTATTAGAGGAAATGGGTCTGAGATTATTGCTCTTTCCAAGGCATCAGTTGGACCCACTAAGGTAATATGTATATATATATGCTCACACATATATATAAATTTCATATATGGTGATTGGTGCTATTGGGAATTTTTATGATTATGTCTCTTTGAAAGCATATTAGTATTGAAAGGAATGATGGGTTTGAACAAATTTTTTTGTTACAATGGATTGATTCCATTGAAGCCGAAATGTATGTTTTGTTTTGCTCTGTATGTGTTGGTTCAAATGTTTCATTGAATTAATAGTTCTGTGATTCTAGTTTTTTCCTAGGCTTCTATGGTATCCACTAAAGGTAATATAGAAATTGCATCCATGATAATTGGTGCTAGTGTGAATTTGATGATTTTGCGCTATAAATAGCATAATAAAATGGATAGGAATGATGGGTTCAGGCAATTATTGAACATTAATTGGAGGTTTTTGTGACTGTGGATTCATGGATTCAAAATGAATTCCATCAATATGGTAGCAACACTTGAATAATGTAATGTGTAACTGAGAGGATTGTGTTGATAAACACTTGCTGAGGCAAACTGCTAGAGTTAAAGTGGTTTATAAATTAAAAAAGACACTCTGTAACTGAGACAAAAATGATGATTAACAATGAACTGAGGTTTGAAGTAAGTTGTTTATCAAAATGCTGGTAAAAAAACTTAACTAATGCTGGTTATAAATGGGATGAAAATGTTAATTAGGAGACCATTTGAACAATTTACAAGTTTATTGAGGATTGCAAAATAAGGACTCCATGATGAGACCCTTTTTGTACCTAAGTTGTCTTGGCATGGGCTTCTCTTAAATCTTCTGTTATTTAAACGATTGCGAAATCATATGTTGATGATTCATCTTTTTGAGCATGCTCAGCACTCTCCATATTGCTTGAATGTGCTTGTCTCTATATTGACTTCACTCTGTTTCCTACTATTCAAGTCTGTTTACTGTTTAGGATTCTTTTGATTTTATAATTTGTGACAATCTGTCTAAAAACCAACCCCAACTTGAGTTGTAGCCTTTTCTTTTTTTCGTTTACTTCAACTCCATGAATTAGAACTGTTTTGGTTTCAAGGGTGTAGATAGTTCTCATGAATCAACTGATGCTGTGGAAGCAGCAAAGTCCTTGGCTCAAGCAAGTGGCTGTATAGTTGCAGTGTCTGGAGCTATTGACATCATCACAGATGGGCAGCGAGTTGTTGGTGCACAAAATGGTGTTCCCATGATGCAGAAGATTACAGCGACAGGATGCTCTGTCACTGCCCTCATTACTGCCTTTGTTGCAATTGATCTATCACATGCTTTTGAAGCTACAGCTTCTGCGCTATCCATCTTTGGTATTGCTGGTGAGATTGGAATGGACATGGCTAAGGGTCCTGCTTCTCTACGGATGCATTTGATTGATTCCCTTTATGGGCTTGATCAAGCTACTGTAATTCGCCGGGTTAGCATTATCAGCTTGTTGTGACATATTAGGAGCTATGTAAATGGTATGTGAATAAACCAGCAGACCTATTTGAGTTATGTAAAATGCTTGTATGTTCAACAAGAATAGGATGAACCAACGCGTTGGCATGTTAAGTCACAAAGGTCTTTTATGATAGGCATTATCTGATTGCTTAATCTTTTGAAAATTATAATGACCTCACTACTTGCACATGTAGCACTAAAGTTATCCACTATGAAATAACTGTTCTTTATGTGGCATCTAGTTTTTCTCTTGCGTGTAAGTTGTAGCTGCTTCATGCAAAATAAGAAATGCTCAAACTTCATCTGGCTTTTTTGGTTGGATGATGCTATGCATAATCACGGCCATGCTGTTTTGTTTTTTTCCTTTTCCCATTCTATTTCTTTTTTTCTTCTCTTTTCTCTGTTTTGGCGGGTAAGCGCATTTCTTCTTTATGGATGTTCATATGTTTGTTATTTGCAACATAATGGATTTGTGAGGCATTGCTGGAGATCTTGTCCCTAATGCATATCTCTTATCCTTATTTTGATTGCTAAGGTAGGCTGCTAATATATTGTGAGTGCTGTACCCCAGTCAAAATTGTGTAAAGAAACTCAAATCATGAAGATCAGACCATAGACAAGTTGGAGTTCAGTTGCTTGTAATATAACATGTGATGTGCAAATCTTGAAAATTTCTTCCTAGCTTGCTGGTTGCTTTCAATGTAGAATGAATCATGATTTCCTCATGTGTTTGTCTGAGTCACTTGTAATGGGTTGCAGTACTATGCAGAATATTGTTTCTGAAGTATGAAATATTGTATCTTGTTCTCTGGACTGAAATAAATTCTGTAACTCTGGTAATGAGCAAGAATTTGTCTGTTTCTTTCTCTTCTTTTGATTTCATGTTGGCTGCATATGTTTCAGGCTTTATGAACAAAAGATCCTCATTGAAACATTGCCAAATTGCAGCCGAGTACTTGAAATTTAGAAGAAAACACACAAAATATTGCATTCATTCATTGCCACATTGATATAGAAAAACCACAGACCAAGAACACATTCATTTTCACACAGACAAACGCACACTTTGTTCCTGAATCACGAGAGCAACCTTAGTAGTTCAAATGGACAGTGATCCTCAACAATGTCTCTGCGCCATCTGTGACGTGCTGACCGGCTGGTATGAGCGAGCGCAACTCTGCAAAGCCACAAGCATGCTTAAACTTGCCAGTCCCTCCAGTCACCGAGAGGCGTGACATGGTGCTCCCGATCTTGAAAACTCCGAAGAAGTTGAGGCTGTCACCATATTCCCCACCTTCCATCATAGCAGTGAATGCCATCATCTGAGTGGTTCCATCAGCAGAGCTTGCCACGTAGACCCCTTGGGCTTTTCCCAGAGACTGCGAACCCAGCTCAGGAGCCGTGGTTAAGATGTCGTCGATGACGGTTATCGTTCCGAACCCGAGCCCCAATCCATCAGGTCCTACCTGGGTGGCAAGAGTCTTACCATTGTTGTTGTTTGGATTTCCAGCAAAACTTGTACCAGCTAAGCCAGTTCCCAAGGGAATGCCATTGACACTAACAGTTGGGAGGGCACCATTGGCATTGGGGATGGCTACCCCGCCTTTCGGAGGAAGGAACCCGACCGGCCTAGCGAAGGGCACTTGGCCACTGTAGATGTTGCCTAGCAAGCCAGTGACTGGCCTTGCCGTAGGGTTGTTGCCACCAAGAATGTCATGCATGTATAGCTCTAGAACTGGTTCTCCACCCACTGTTGCAGGGTCAACTGCGGCAATGATATTCACCAAATGGACGGCTGCAATCAGCATTGCAATGAAGAAGGATGGTGTTGATTGCTTGAACATTTTGAAATCCATGTTTGTGAGAGATATAAGTGAGGTATGTTTTGTACTGAAATATGAAAGCTTCTTGGATGAGTATGCAAATGGGCTTTGAGACTTGCTCTTTATAGAGATTGGAATTGTTAGCTTAATATGGAGCTGGTGTGAGGCTTGAAAGAGTGGTGAAGTTGTTGGGATTTGTGTTTGTTATTTCTCTTTCTTTTAGATACTAGTTGGAGATGGTTCAGTGTTTTGGGTATAACAAACACACAATATATATATATGAACCTTTATTTGTCTCTACAGAATTTTTTTCCTTGATAATAGTTTCCCCGGTCCCCTTTCTTTATCAAAAAATTAGAGTGCCATTGGCTATGCGCGCGAACCTCACCTAATTTTATTAGAAAGAAACAAAACAATGGTCTATGTGCTGATATGAATTTGGAGACTCTAATATATGTCATATATATCGTAATACGTTATAAATTTAATTTTAAAAATTAATGATGTGGTTCTTTACTTCTTTTACATCTATCCATTAATTTTGATTTGGAGAGCGAAATCCAACCACCTTCACCCCCCTCTGAAAATAAAAAAATAAAAAAACTCCAAACATAGTGTAAGGTTGGTATTATAGAATAAAATAGATGATAGGAGGAAAAAGAGCCAGGGATTTTTTTGAACAACTCTCGAATTTAAATTTCACTTTTCATAAAGAATTTCAAAATAAAATCAATTACTTTGATGGAAAAATAAAAGGAATATGGAGAATTTTACAATGATTCTGATTTTCTGAGGTTTTTAGGTTTCCTTAAGATGACATTTTAAGGTTACAATAAAACTAATGACAAACTTTTTAGAACCTGTCTAGAGGTCCCTTGATTTTGTCATTTTATTGTAGCCACCGAGTGAAGAAAACAAAGTACAAAATTACCGAACAATAGTAAAGCTTAGTTGAGTTGGATTCATCAAGTTTAAGGAAAAAAATCAGCAAGGAACATGATTATTTTCTTCTATTTTCCTTTTCTTTCTTTTCCTTTCCTTTCCATTCATCAACTTGCATGAAACAACAATTCATCTAGTTCAAGCAAGAAAAAGAGTTCAAATTCATCAGCAAATATACGAGATCAGCAAATATAAGTTACAGATACCAGATATAGTAATTCTCAGAAGTGGGAATTTTATTCTTCATTTACTGATCAATACACTTTGGAGTTCTTATTTATCTTTTACATTGGCTAGAGACTTGGGACTCTGGATCGTCCAATAACAAATCGAGAAGAGAATGACAATAATATAAGAACAAACAAGGGACCTATTCTACAATTTACATCGATAAATCAAATCATGGTAACTCGGAGTTGTCTTCCTGCTGCACAGGCTGCTCTTCATGATCCATGACTTTGGTTTGTCTTACAACTGGGTATATCAATTTCCATACTGCATTAGATCAAATACTAGTAGTTAGTAATTAACTCAGCACCTATTACTTCACTTGGAAATATTACAACTTTGTAATTAAGCTGACTCCATTGAAAATCTCAAAAGCCATACTAAGTTGTTTTGGAAATACTGAGCTACACATTGAACAGCAATGCTCCCTTAGTCTATTGAAAGTCGCAAGAATTGAAATATGTGGATTTCAAATCCATTCTCAAACAATGTACAACATTGTAAGTTTGGACTACACGGTTATCAATTCCAGTCTCAAATCCAACATCCCATATTTTTGATAATCTTCAAGTAAAATTGAGTGAAAAATATTAGCAGATGTACAGAAAACAATATTTGTATAACTTATTCAAGAAAATATGTTCACTTACAATATATGGTGGCTGCAAACCACTCATTGACGATTTTTACCCACGTGCTAGCCCAGCCGACATCAATGGTCCATCTTTTTTTTCAGAATGCAGAAGTAAAATGCAAGATATATACAGTAAGATACACGCGGAGATAAATGATTGGGATGGAATGATGTGAATGACTGGTTCTTACTTCCTGGTTGAGCTATCTAGGTTCCAACTGATGAATAGCATGGCAAAATACATGGCCCCCAAGGAGAAGATCAGGTGGAAGAACCCATACTTATATGGGATATCATCTTCTTGTTGGACTTCGTCTTTTCGGAACTGGATCACATATCACGAAAATTTCATCATTTCTCAGCAAAGAAAGAGAACTTACATATGTCTCATATATTTCTGAACCAGTAGCCTAAATAGATGACATCCTGGGGAGACATAAAATCCGCATGTAGATGCAATACTGAACAAAGTAGAAACACTCAACTAGCCTCAATTTTGTGCTTTCCAAACACTATAAAGCTTAACAGCATCGGCAGCATGAGAGCTCCATTCCATTTTTTTTTTTAAATTTTCTCTATTTGAGGGCGGGGTTTTGATAATTGTGGTTGAGGGTAGCTCCGTTCACCTGAAATGTTTGCGAGTCAATCCCTGTCGAAAAGGTTGCCATGACAATTGCACATATAGCAATGAGGAAGCCCTGGAAGCAGCACGAGGAAAATGCACCAAAAAAAAAAAAAAAACAATGTAAGGAAATTGAGATAATTTTGCGCAAAGAGTCAAACAGAGCTTGTTAGTTTACTTGCATACCTATCTTTCAGTGCAAGTTAATTATTGTGAAAACGAATGACTTAGTGCTAAGCTGGAATGAATAATTGAGACTGCCAAATGGACTCCTGGTACCTTTGGAGATTAAGTATAACAAATTCATTTTATTCTGTTAAGTAGATGTATTCGGGGTAGTCGAACTTTTTTCTTCTTCTTTCATATAAATTGTCACATATTCATAGAAATTTGTTTCAACGATGTCATGACTTAACAATGTTTCTACTTTTTTGCTTCCTTTGTCGGAGACATGGTTCCTCCAAAGGCAGTGGAAAAACAAATTAGAAACATTGTGTATCTATAGGACGTCCAGCTGAATCTCTCGATCGTCTTTCAAAAGGAAAATGAGGGTATAAATAATGAAAGCCTGTTAACTCTTACAAGTACAGTGGTCCAATCACCATGTCCATTCTCTTGCTTCTGTGGACTGCATTTCTCCATGGCAGGCTCACTGGAAAAAAAAGATGTGTTAAGGCCACTAAAATAACATTTTCTTTGTCTTGAATGAAAATTCTTCAGTGGTAATAGAGAGTGTAATTGATAAGTATCAAACTCAGAAAGCACACTATTTTCAGGATTCTGAGAATGAAATCAAACCAGTAGAATATTGTCTTTTACCAGACAAGGTATCATGACAAACTGTAAACGTGCCTATGGCACTGAAGTCTTATATGACAATAGTGACTTGAACATTCTTTTCCTTCAACAAATAGTTGCATAAGCCAACTAAAAGTAAATAAATTAGAAAAAAGAAAAAGAATCAAAACCATAACAAATTAATTTAGAGCACATAGCGGAGGAAATAAGATCATGCAGGTCAAAACATGAGACATTCATAAATTTCCTCAAAGTTTCATATGAACTATTAGATGAAGTGGAGAAAATTGCACAATAATCTTCAACATAGATTGATTCATGTGTAGCGACAGATCTAAGGATGCCACCTAACACTCGTACAATTTTACAATTGGATTAAACATAAAAGTCAGCATGTACGCATGAGATTTCTAACCTTCTTATGGCAGACCAACACAGGAAAACAATGTAAGAAGCCATAATCCCTGAAGATAAAAGGCCTCTATTCACCTGCTCAAATCATAAAAAGCATATATCAGATACAAAGCATAGCGATAATGAATTGATAGAAGAGGACATATCTATGAAGCACGGACAAAATGACACGACAATTTTCAAAAAATATAGGACATGACGGACACAGAAAAATTATATATTTTCATATGTCATAAGATCCTAAAATGGACATGTGTCTTCCAAGTGTCCGAAGTGTATCTAATTATAAAAAATTAAGAAAATAATAGGACATGTTTGGACATGTGTTTGACACATGCTGGGGAGTGTTCAAAGAATGTTGTGTCCGATATTGACACGATACCTTTTTAGAAGTGTCTGGGCTTCTTAGGTACATATTCTTGAATACAGTGCATTGTAACTTTAGACACAGCTTGACTAAAACTCAATTTGACTGCAGCAGAGGTACATAAAACTCATGGAATTTATACTACTAGTTAGTAATATTAGCACAATTGGACTCATTTGTGACTGGTGAATTAGTAAAAACATGCGCTGAAATATCTCTCTTAAACCATAGAAACAAAAATTGGGAGTGGGGAAATTCATTAAAAACAAAATGAGTAAGTTATGAAGGAAGTTTAGTATCTAAACATGCTTTCAGTATTTGATGAATTAAAAATTTTGATTTGAGGAATTACACTGAAATAATTTTCTACAGCCTTAACAAAACATGTAGATGGAAGTAGATTTCTTGAGAAAATATACCTTTGAATGTAGTGATATGACCATCATTACTGCAAGCAAAATTGCAGTCCATGTGATGAAAAATATGTTGAGAGTGCATGAGGGTCTAGCGGCATAGAGCGAATACATCACCCCAATTCCACATAAAGAAGCAATGTAAAATAGTGTTGATGTAAATAATCCAAGGAAGCAACTGTGAACAGAAACGAAATTAATTGTCAGAAATTTGATAGTTAAACTGTTGATGCAAATATGCTTATAACATAGGAAGCCCCATTACTACGTCGATGCTAACACCGCAACGGTCCACATGTGACCCTGTCTCACATGTGGAGAGACAAAAAAATTAGTGCACAATAACATAATGCTGGAACAAATGCATACCACCAGACTTGAATCGGGACTTCTTGGAACCAGATCTTTGATATATTCTTAAGTTATCGATTGCCCCAAAAACTTATGCTATTAGGAAATGGTCCTAGCAATACATATCAATCAATTTAACACCCTGCCTCACATGTAACCCCATCTCACCCGTGGAGAGGCAAAAAGACGAGCAAAACATTTGAACTTAACAAGGTGCACAAATACATAGAACTATCATTCATCATGCTTGTCCTCAGCCAATTCTATAACCAAAAAAAGGACGTGATTTGCATTTCCTCATTTTCTGGACTCAATCAAATGCTTTCCTTCCTATTTTACATATTTTTATGAATTTGATGCATATATATATGTTTGGCCTCGCGGGAAAAGAAAAAGGAAATGAAGAAGAATACAAGAAGGTTGGTATCCCAGTGGCTGATAGTAAACTTAATTTCTGCCACTCACCTTCTGCACAGCTGTGGTACTATAACCCTTTCTTTAACTCCTACTCCACTGAGTTATTGAATATTATCCTCAGGGATCTCTCTTAGGATTCTCTAACCTTGCAGTGACCATTTGCATTATTTTGTCTAAAACATGATAATCAGAATTTTTTTTTATGTTTATCATAAATTGTCAACAAAGTTATGTTCTACCTTTAGATTGAAAAAACGTGATTAAAACTTTAAGAAATTTAGTAAGCACCTAAAACTCATCAAGTGTTGAATCATGGAAATACTAAGAGGACATGTTAGATAATTGTACCCAAAAAAAAATCTAGTTGTTTACCAGGAAACTGTTTTTGAAGTTATGCAAACCATCTATAGCATTTAAATGATGTTTCCAATGTTTTCTTGAATATCATATGATTCATATGCAGCAATAAGTTACATAGCAATGAATCTCAGATGATAGAGACAGCAACCAGCAAATGAGAAGCTCATACCTTTGCTTCCTTGTTTCATCAGGCATCCAGTAATTATTCCACCATGTAATAAACTCAATGACACTAACGAGTTGGAGAAGAAGAAAAATCCTGTGCCGTGTAAAGTAAAAAGTGTCACTCATAATATACAACGAAAGAAAGCGATAATGGATTTTTTTTTTTTTAATTTTCCTGCTTAGCTTCATAGTTAAAAAAAAAAATTTTGGGTTTATTTCTAACAAATGCTGTGTCTCTTGACATTCTTGATCCCCTCTTTTCAAGGAAGAAATAGTAAAAGGGACAGAGAGAATGATGAGCGCATAACTAAAGAAAGTAGTGGTGAAAAAAATTTGTCTTTTGCATCATATTAAAAATGGAAATGCATCCATAATACACTGCACACATGATCAGGAGCTACAAGAGAGAAGATTTTTGAGTTAGCAGCCAATGTAAAACTATAGCAGATGCTTTTGCACAAATCTTAAACTATGTTTTCAAGTTTATCCAATTTATTGTGAAGCTAATGCTTTTAGAGGAATGAAATCACAGAACCAGTGCCACTCAGTGCTCTTCAAGACTGTTATAATTCTAAACATGTATTAAAGACCACAATAGGTTTAGAATTTTGTAGATACTATGTAAGCTGGAAGCATTTGATTTAAGGATTTAAAGATTACCCTGCACCAACACGAGCAAGCTCACCTGCAGTAAAACACATGTAATCATTCATTTTTTATCTTATCAAACAAAGCAGGGAAAGAGGGTACAATAGCCTTTAATATGAAAGGAGGGGAAAAAAAAGATCGAATTCCGAAGTGACATAGGCCCATTTTCACAGAGCTTGGAAACTTCCACACCAACGATGCATGGGTTTATCAATTTTCACGTAGAGGTAAGGGGATTAAACACATATGAAGCTTGCTTAGGTTTTAGGGTCATTTAATGATCACTATTAGGCTTACCATATAGTTGAATGAAATTTGAGGGAACAAAGAAGGGAATGGTTAACGAGGCAATCAACATGATAAACTTCAATGACCACCAGCTTGAATGCCATGTGCTGCGAGCTTCATATAGCTTGCTGGTGTTACATGTTGTAAGAAACATTATAAAGAAAAATATCTGAAATCATCGTCAAGGATGCTATATGTGATAGAAAATCTGAAGTACAATTTGATATTAACTAACTAAGAAATAAATGCACTAAAATGAATTACACTTCGTCATCATGTAACTCAATCAGCTAACACAAGAGATTTAAACAAAAAATATCATGTAGAATCTGTCTACAAATAATGCGGAAGCGGTAATCGGACATACTTCTTGAAGAGTGTCCAAAAGCAAGCCCAAAAGAGCCGATTGTTGAACCGAAAATTCTCCATGTGTTCTTGCTCAACTCTTTTAATTTACTCATGATGGAGAGCAATCAAATCTTTGTTAGAAAGCCAAAAGCAATCTCACAATTCACAACTCAAGAGCCTATCTTGATTGTGTGTTTGGGAGAGAAAGAGAGAGAGAGTTGCTCACACAAGCAATCACCCATACTTCACACACCACACTTGCAATCACACACATGCAGCCACTCCTTCTCTCTTGCAATACACCCATACATGAAATGGGGTTAAGTAAAGCAAATGTTAGTGGACCAATCCTTGGTGGCCATGAGTGTGTTTCATAATGATGAAACCACCATTCCTTGTAAGTGTGTTTCATCATGAAACCAACCACCAAGATAAGTGGGTATCATGATGAAACTACCACTTGTTGGTGCCTACTAACAAGTGGTGGGACATTTCAATCATCCACATGATATAGGTGGTTATTTGGGTTGGGGCATACCCATGGACACCCGAACTGGCATACCAACGTATCAAAATTCCAGAATTATACTTTCAAGCACTTTGGTAAAAGCAATAAGCATTTCAGAATTGCTCAAGGGAAGAAAGAAACTTAAGACAATTTTAGAAAAAAAAGATACAAAGCATCCTAAACTCACACGAAGAACTCCTGTAGTATGAAAACAATCTTGTCCCCCAATTCCACAAGCTTTTAAATCTGTAAAAGAATAGAACAGAATCATGAGATTTCCCCATTTGAAAACGAAAAATACCAAGTCCAAGATTTTATACATATCTAGAATGAATAGACACACCCACAGCCAGATTAGATACTCACCCTGCTCATGATTGCCTAAACAAATCCTTCAACTAGTTAAATGAATATAACATAAAAAGTGCTACCACAGATAATTTTACAATATGACATAATTCTACATGTGTCTTTTCAGTCTCATAAGTAAGATGAGAACTGTAATATTACGAATGCATGAATAGGAAGCCTGAAGGCTTTAGATGAGTTTCACTTCAATTCACAACCCATATATGAAAGCAAACGCAATCTGCTTAAGCAACAGCTTGGGGCTTTTCCTCTTCAGAAAACTGCTCTGATTACAATGGTTTCAAGATGATAAACAGACGGGGAGCACAGAATTTAAGGGAGGCAACATGAAATCAAACATAAAGGATCTGATTGAAGCCTTGAGGCTTAAATTATCGAGGCATAGTTTCAGGGACAAGGAACTAATTAAGGCCTGGCTAATTTGCGCAGTGAGATTTGCAGATTTAAAATGAGAGAGAGAGAGAGAGAGAGAGAGAGAGAGACTCAATATTAACTTATTTTGACTGTATTTTCAAATAAGAATGTGGCCTCAAAATGAAAATCTATACAATCTAAGCTGCCTGGGATATCGACATTAAGGAGTTCATGCTACAGAAACTGATAAAAATGCACAGTTGTTTGCAAACCATTTGAGGAAATCATTATCCTCTTTAAAACATAGCCTCTTACAATTTGAAGAAGGAAACCTTTCAACTTACAATGGAGCTGAGGGGAAACCTTTTGTCCATAGTCACGAACACACCAAGCAATAAGGTTTGCTATCAAAAAGATAATGCCATACAAATAACGGGCTCGTAAAGACTTCTTCCTCTGTACCGAGCATTCAACACTCTTCTGCTCCAAAGTCCCAGGAAATCCTTCCCATGGACCAACCTCAGAATTCCTTCGTTTGGTTTCCACCACCTTAACCTCAACTGCTTCAGCAGGCTCACCCATTCTACAATTTCATGAGCTAAACTAATAATTTTTCAAATAATACCAAGTAAAATGGAGATTTCTCCTAATAAGAAATTTACAACTTGACGATATTTTGGATCAAGCAATGGAAAGTAATTCACACCCCAAGGAAATTTCAACTGAAAGAAAATTTGGAGAAGAAAATGTTTATCCCTGTGATCAAAAGAATTTGGGGAAGAAAATGTCCATCCCTGTGATTAAAAGAAAGCATGTAGCCGAAATGGAGAGCCTTCAATGGAAATATTTTAGTTTTCTGCACCTACCCACCAACCAAAATACAAGTTTGCCCACAGAAGAAACTAAAATTTGAAAACTATATCAAGTACAAGCAAGAAGCAGTAACCAGTTAGCTACATTCACACCTTCATCAGAGGAGGAACTGCATACCAAGGAATAGTTCTTTTATTTAAACACCTTTGATTTTTCTCTAATTGAATATGCAAAAAAAAAAAAAATCTTTTCAGTAAATCTGAGAAGTCCTAAAAATGAAGATCTCTAAAAAATGTTGTTGAAAGTGGTTAAATTACATTATGTTCAAGCAGGAGATGCAATTAGCCTCCTTCATGAACAATGCCCAAAACAGTAATATTTGCAGTGTATTCAAATAGAGTGAAGTGTATTGATAATAACAACAGTGGTGATAATAGAAGAACAGTGAGAGAGTGAAGGGAAAACTAACATGTATTTCTTGGTTTGGTGTTTGGGTTGAGACTTGAGACTTCACACTCCAGAGCAAGAAGAAAACACTGAAGCTCTCTGGGCAAGAGCAAGACTATAATAAAAAAAAACTGGTGAAGCAACACATTAGTTTAGCTGCTGGTGGGCTCATAGCTGTTGGATTCTACATGCATTTGTTGATCTCCCATTCATTATGTCATGGCGCTCCTATCCTGTGCTCCAAGCCTCCAACCAATTTAATATGGCTTTGATTTATTTATTATACATAAAATACAGTCCTGATTTTCCTTTTGGTCCAATAAATAAATATATAGACAAAGTCTGATTGGTTTCATGTATAAATTTTCTAATTGTATAGTATTTTTATTTTTATTTTTATATATTAGAGGATCAAAGTAGTGAAAAGAGTGAATTGAACCCATAATCACATGAGTAGAGACCACTATCACTGGCCTAACCCTTCTTCTAGTAATACCCATTTCAAAGATAATTGAACAGTATATACCATATAGTTGTGGAAGGAATGTATTAGCATTGAAGATATGGAAATTTACCCTACCCAAAATTCCTTTTCATTTTTCTTTTTCTAATTTCATGGCAATAAGGTTGGGAAAATGATTTGGGCACTAGATGTGTTTGGATCCTTGAGTTGTTGAGGAAAAATAAAAAAAAAGAAGGATATGAAATTATATTTTATATTTGGTTGTGAGAAAAAATAGAAGATAAACGAATATTAAAATAAAATAAGTAAGGATTTGAAATACTTCATTTTCTTCTTTTTTTTCCTCTCATTTTTTTTCTTTTTATTTTTACTTGATAAATTTAAAATTCAAATATAGCATGGAATCATAATCACCAATCAAGTGATTTAAGTGGCTGTCCAAGCATGACATAAATTACTTATTCTTTGAAAACCCATTCTCTTCAGTGTAGCTCTGGAGAAATGTGATCCGCCTCTAGATCCACCTAGAAGGCTTTTTCCCTTTTGTGTTTGGTATATCTATGTGAGAGACAAATATCTATAGCTTGAAGAATAGAAGAACCTGATACACAAGTTAGAGTAATGAGCAAAGAAAGATAAAACATTCTTCAAAGTAACACACCACACAAGTTACACAGTTGTTGTACATGTACCCAGTTAGTAATAATCCAATGAAGATAAAGATGAATTGTCAATTTAAATGATCTGAATTTAAAGCCTAATAACTCTTTCGAGCTTGGTCACAAAAATTTTATCAATCGTGAATTTTTTAACTTAGTGTGAATAATTTGCCTTTGATTAGACTTGAAAAAAATTATTTGAAATGCTTGTAACCTGATTAAAAAATCGCTGATTGCATAAAAAAAATAAAAAAATAAAAAAAAGAAGAAGAAGAGGAACAATTCGAAAAGACAAGGTATATGGGAGAGAGAGAGAACAAAAGAGATGGTTCGATTGACGATGGAGACTGAAGCAAGCTGAGAGACAAACAGAGGAAGACAAATAGGTGGAGCCCCAAGGCGCTGACCCAATGCTCAGATGCTGCCCCTTTCTAGGGTGAGTGGGTCCTCTTATTACGCGTTTGGAGGAATTTTGTGACCGTTAAAGAGAGATGGGCGGCGCTCGAGAAAAGCTGTTACCCACAAGGAACCCATGAAATTTGCTATTACATGAAGAGCAAAGCTAAATGACAGAGGTTCCATATGTGCCCAGACATATAGGACAGTTGAACCAGCTTGGCTGCCACTACGAAACAAGTACTGATAAGTGGGAGGAATGCTACCGAATTAGAAAATTTATACAAAATATATTAAAATAATATAATTAAATCAAAGTTATTTATTTTAAAACAAAATATTTATTATTCTTGTAAAACTTTTTATACAATTTTTTTGAATGAATAATATTTCTAACAAAACACTAACTATATTGTAATCATACCCATCAGATTTTGCTGCACCAATGGTTTATTGCAATAAAATATGAACAATACAAATGTTTGAAAAGTTGCTATATCCAACCGAGTGATTAATTCAATTGGTAAAAATTCAAATTTCTTTGCATACTATTTTGGTTTGAATCCCTATAAGATTAAACATACTCTTTAGTCCTCAGAACATGCAGTAGGACCTAAGATTCGATAAATCTCCTACCAATGAATGTGTGGTGACAGATACAATACTCCCTAATAAATATGTAAAATTTCTATTTGTATATCCATTTTAAATAACAAAAAAAAAATAAAGAGAACAAATAAAGTTACTATATCCACCTACTACAACGTATTGCATACTTCACAACAATACTTGATGTTTTTCACGGGTAACCTTTTGAGTAAGTCACCAGAGTTTCAACTATGAAATGGCCGAGCAGGCACCATCATAACTTAGGACACATTTTTTTATTTATAAATATCTATTTATTTTCTTCTTATTTTTTCAACACACTAAAAAAAAAAAAAAAACTAGTCTTCTTTCCCTTCATTTTCAATTCCTATATATCTTCTATCTTTCCTTTCCTTTTCTTTTCTCTCCGAAAGATCTAAAATTCAAATATAGCATAAGAGTTCTGATCAACTAGAGATCTAAGATCCAAATATAGGGTTAAGAATTTTGATCAATTGATAAAGAAAACAACTCACGATACATGTTTACTTATCACTAGTATTGTATTTTTGGAGTTTATTACTTGACCTTCTCTCTTCTAGCTGCTTTTGTTTTCAAATGAACTTTCTTTTGTTTAAGTGAACAGGTTTCAATGACATTATTGTATAATGGTGTGTTGTTAGGTGTTTTATGATTGGGTTTAGGTGTGTCCTTTAGAGTGAGTCAGTGAACTTCACTTACCCAAAACAAAAAACAAAAGAAAGGTGAGTGAACTTGTGGGGGTGGTGTTTTTGAAACGTAGGGAGGAAATGGCTTTGGTGGAAGTTGGCAGGAATGTAGGGAAGTGTCCAGACGAGCCTGAGTAGGGACCCTCTCACCTCCTTCCTCAAGATTCCAAATTACCCTTTCATTGGGTTTTGTAGTGAGTTCGAGGCAAAGAATGCATGTAATGATGTAAACACAGTCCCTCCATCATAATAATAATACTAATATTATTGATAAAGATATAATTGAATCTGTCATTGGTATTGGTGGCTCGGATTATGCTGGGATCTTGTTTGAATGGGCCTGATTCATTTGCTTGGCACATATATGTGATACTACATTTGCTAAAGCCGTAATTGGATGGTAACGGATTGGATTCAATACAGGTTTAGCTAAACTTTACTCTGTTTCTAATAAAAAAATTCTATTTCACACTCCGTTTTAAACTTGTGATGGGTTGAACTTTCCCACCTCATCCATGTTTCTATTGTGACGGGTTGAACTTTTCCACCTCATCCATGTTCCTGTCATACTTAAGTTAATCAGGGTTCGAGTTGAAACGGGTTTAACCCTTATAAAATTTTAAAACAAAAATAAATCTCTAAAAACAAGTAATAAAACAAATTGTACCAACTTTGATACAATAAAATTAAGCAAGAAAGAGACTAAACTATAATAATAAGACGTAACATTAGAACCCTAATATCTATTTACATACTAAGGACATTTTGTATAACTAAATATAACAATATAATTGGAGCGGATTTGAGATGGGGACCTAAACTCTATTCTGTCCCAAACTTGTATCGAGTTTCGCTTTCTTTCCCATAACCCGCCTCTAGCCTGTTTATTTATACTTTAAATCCTTTCTATTAGAGGCGAGGTGAAGCGGGATTCAGATTTTTTGGGTTAAATTGCCATCCTTAGGCAGGTATTTATCTTGCTGAATAAAAAGTTCAGTTGTTAGTATTGAATTTTCAAGAATACTTAAAAAATTTTACAATTTAAGTTTAAATTGTGACATGTAGTTTTTATTTCATCCATGAATTTATTACTAAATAGAGAGATTTAAAAAAAAAAAATCATATGACAAAATTGGATAATAATGACTATCGAAAAACTCAACATGGGCTATGGAGAATAACCAAGAAACCACAGGTGCTACTCTAAAAAGGAAAATTCTAACTGTCTTTGGATATTGCTATTGTGATCTTTGAGGCTACACATGAATGTGCTAAACCAGCCCTTTTAGGGGATCAAATTCCCAGACTGGTGCTATCAGTTTTTCTGATTTGTTTAGGCCCGTTGTCTTTAATAATATTTTTTCTCTTATTTTTGCCAAAAAAATGAAATTACCTCAATAATATGAATGTGTAGCTTAATCATAGAGCCCCAAAAATATAATGCAAAGGTGTGTATTTTGTTTAAGGAGGAAATATTATTTTGACTTATGTTAGAATAATTCACAATATTTTAAATATTATATAATCTATTACATAGAATGTTATACAAACCTAATTATGCATAGATTTATGATAAAAAAAAATGATGTGGTAATTTTAAAAATATAAATTAATATATTTTTTTAAATGAGATAATAAACCAAATAATTTTTTTTTTATAAAAATTTTGTTTAAATATATTGTTTATACAATTTTATTGTCAGGATATAAATTGGTAATAAATGATTAAATATTTATATATCCGTGGCGGGAAGACGAGGAAGGTGTAAACAGTTCTATTGCTGATTGTGCACCGAACCAGAAAGATCCCCCATTTGTCATAGCATGTCCTTTCTCGACGATTTTCAAGCCAGTAAATCCCTTCCTCCCTCTGTCTCTCTCTCTCTGTATATATATGTATGTATGTGTTTGTGGATTTACTTATGTTGAAGTTGTGATGCTTACGTTTCAGAGTCATATGAAACCCTAGCCAATCTGAACTTGGTAACTGCCCTTGAATTTTTGTATTTCATTGATCTATGTGACGTTCTGAGTTCTGATCTGTAAATGAATTGCCATTTTCATTACAAGAATTGTGTTTTAATGGTTCTTCAAAGAGAGTTTCGGTTCTTTAGGGATTTATAATATACCAACAAACAAGTTAATTTGGTTTTTATGCTGAAATTGGGGGGTTATCTGAAGGGTGGGTGATATTTATACTAGTTTCTAATGAATTGCGCTTTTGTGTATGGAGTTTAACTTGAAATGTTTCGAATTTTATGTGGCCGTTGTACAAGAGCTTTGTGTAATCATGGAATTATTATTATTGATGATTGTTGCCCGGATATAATGTGGGTAACATTTGTAGTATACCTGTTCGTTTAATTTCGTATTTGGAATTACACTGGTTAGTTTTGTGATTAAGTACAATGAGGTAGGAGAGATTTTTGGCTCTGAACTACCAGCAAACAAACCTATACTGTAAGACTGTAAAAATTGCTACGGATCATGGGATGATGCAAAACCTTCACACCAGCTGGCCGTAATTTTTTTTGGAAGCTTGATGGATGTCTACTCCATCGAAATGAAATTCAATTTGGCCCACTCAAGAATGGGTGTGATGGACCAATCATGATACAAGAATGCACTCATTGGTTGTTGTTGGTGGGTTAGACAATTTGTATCAAATAGGTTGTTGAAGCTCCAGATTATTTATTTATTTATTTGGTAAACAAAGTTCTAGACGTTGAAACCCCTTCTTCTTTTATTCTTTTGTGGTAATAGTTGAAGTCCCATATTTGGTAGTTCCGAATATAGATATTTTCTTGTGGTCTTGTGGCAGCTCAATCCATTAATTTGAGCTATGCAAAATTACAAAAAACTAGTCAGCTTGTGAAACATGCTGCTGTTTTGACCAGGTGGTCCATTTACAGCATCCTCTTGTAACTTGAAGTTTTTTGCCCTGTTTTTAATATATTAATTTCTGTTGTAGGTGTTGTCATAAAGGGTGATATTAAGTTTCAAGCGACTGTTTTTACTTCTTTTTTCTTTAAGCATTAATCATTCTCCCAATTGCTTGAAACCTTTTCCAGCATAGAATGGTTTCACTATAACTTGATTCTAAGAGTCTCATACAAGTGATAATCTTGTTTACACATGTGACCTATAGTTTTACTATTTAGTAAAGAATGAGAAGAAGGATCACTGTTTTATACTAAAATTTTCTTTATTAATCTTTGCCTTGGTTTGAATCTACTGACAAGAGATTGTATATGTTTTTCTATATACTACTAATATATATAATGACTAATTAAGTTTAGTTTTTACAAGACTTCTTTATGCTTTCAATAACTCGTGGAGAGTTCAATTCATTTAGGGGGTAATTTGGGTGTGTTGTTTATGGAAATTTTCTTTTATCTCTATTTGCTTTGCCAATGGACTCATTGTATTGAGTAGTTTGATTTAGAAAATTGTGTTAACTGAGCTTTAATACATAGATTTTCTAGTCCTTTTAACATGAATTGCTGTGGAATTAAGGATTTTGATAATTTCCCACACTCTTTCCTATCAATGATATATATTTTCTCTGTGGTGCCATTATTATAGGTGATCTAGATTAATATTGATGAATATACATTTACTGTATTTAGTTACCTGAGGGGGTTCCATATTTGATGATATCTTCTGCAAGATTTTGTATGATCTTGAATTTACTTGTAATTATAAGTTGATTTCCTTTATTTAGGTTTGGAATCAGTGCCAAATATTCTTCAAAGGAAGTACGCATTGTTGCATGATTTAGATAAAAGCGTACAAGGTATGCTTTAGTTGGAAAGGACTGTTGAGTTGCATGTTACTATTATCTCTTTTATATTCTTTCTTATTATTGAAATTATTTTATAACCCTTGTGAAACCTGTTTCTTCTCTTTGATGTTAGAACTCAATCAATTTATTTGCTTGTCTGGTTTGGGCTTGTGCCTGTATGTTTCCCACTGTCCTGGACTACATGGTTGATAAAATATTGACTAGGCTTTCTGATGGGTGGGGAGTTAGATTAATCCCATGATTGCCACCAATAGGGTGTAATGTCTTAACAGTGACTTGGAAATCTTCATCAGTTGCAGTTTTCTTCATGTATCAGTAATGGGTTTGAACGTTAATATTTACCATGACTCAAATAAATGAATGTGCATATCTAATGGTTATGGACTGAAGTTTATGCTTTACTCATCATTTGGTATGTATGGTCAAGAATAAAAATGAACAAATGTCGTTCAACTAAACTAAGGAACATAGCTATTTGTTAAGTAGAAAATTTAGATTTTGCATATGTTAAAGATTCAACTTGGATGCAGATTGTAGGTACATGTGTCCAACTCTCCTATGTGGTAGGACACCTCGGCGCCTAACCGCCTTCTCCTCCATACGCTTGGTCTCATGTGACACCCGTTGAGGTGGCACGTGGACCAATGGTGCATCCCCATCATGCTCCCATCAGGGGTCGAGCCTCGCCAATTGAGGACAGTGCGAAGAGTGCCTCCTCCCAGCTAAGTCACTGGCCTCAAGCCACCTCCTATAGGCTCCTCACCCGCAGATGGCCTCGAGATATCCCCTTTAGGACCCTTGCCTACATATGCTTCCGAGGCACTGCCTTCAACAAGACTGAGGGAGTCTCCGCTCGAGGGCAACTTGGCTATGGCCTTGCACTTGGCACCACCTGGCACGGCCATAGAACTTCTCTTGCTGAGCGCCCTGTCCTTTGTGCCACTTCTCCATACTTGGCCAGAATTCTCCATAAAGGTATCTCCATAACCTAGGTTGGGAGCACGACCTAAGGACCCCCCTTAGGGTCACCTTTGCGCGGGCCCCCTTGAGGGCCTCAGCCCCCTTGACCTATCTTAGAGAGAGAGAGATATCTCCACCAAATATACTCCATCAGAGTATTAATGGACAAGAGGACAAAGACATTTAATGAAAGTCAACTACTGAAACCTAGCCGAATTCCTGTCACCCTCTGAAGGGATCTTGGCGCAGAGTTGACATTTGGAATGTTGGCCCTAGGAAAACTGGCCATCAGACCTGAACACTTGTAGGTTGGACCAATCTTCGAGGGCCCCCATCGCCTATATAAAAGGGAAACCTCCCCTCAGCAAGACACAAGTACAATACGAAGAATCTCCATAAGTCTCCGGTTCTCTTGGGACACACTACCACTCTCTCTCTCCCTAGGATTGCCTCAACTCTCTCTCCTCCACCTCTGGTGATTCTCCGCCTAGTCAGCGCCTGTCGTAACTTCCCAGAGGGTCTCCCTCCATCAGGTTTGACCCGTCGTCTCTCAATCTCTCACACAGACAGAGAGCATTTGGGCTTCAGGCTATTCAGTTAAATATGAACAAGCTTTCTCTTGCCCTTTTTAACCATCAAACTGCATTCTTATTGTCAGGTTCTTTATGATGGATTTTGAGAGGAAATTTTGTGAGAATAAAACTGATGCAGGAGTTTTCAATCTTATAACATATGAAAACAAAAAGAGAGAGAGAAATAAATAATGATGTAAATAAATAGAGAGAGAGAGAGAGAGAGAGAGAGAGAGAGAGAGATAAGTATATAAATAAGTAAATAAACATGATAGAACTATTGTTGGTGTATTATGTGGAGGCAATATTGATTATTAATGCCATATGTCAAATTGTATTTATGTCCATTGTTGCTCTCTCTCTCTCTCTCTCTCTCTCTCTCTCTCTCTCTCATGTTGCTAGTAAGATATAAACTTAGGGCCTAACCCCTCTGCACACACCCCTTGACGACCTAAGCCAAGGCCTTGGGCCTGTAGGCTCTGGACTTTCCTCTGTTAAGTAATTCCTTTCATGAACCAGAGAACTGCCATATGTTCATACGTGTATCAGTGTATGTAGCTTGTTTTGTTTTATTTTGCTTTGAGGCAAGACTATTAAACACAATTTTGTTTCCTTTGTTGATGAACAGAGATCCAATGGCAAAATGAACAACGATGTGAACAAGAAATAGAAGAAATTAAGCGGGGAATCAAGTCTGGTAACATTACGCCTGATGCATCAAATATCAGGTTCTCAGATGAGGCACTAGATGAACAAAAGCATACCATCAGGATTGCTGATGAGAAAGTTGCTTTGGCTATTCAAGCATATGATTTGGTATAAAACATGAAAACTCCATCTTCCCCTCTGTGCTAAATGACAGCATCGTTATACTGATGATTAGCATATGTAGTTGTTCCATGATTCTTGGCTCTCCTTTAGAAATCATTAATTGTTAGAGGCTAAGATATCTTAGTGCTATAGTGGGTATCTTGTTCCTGAATTTCCTCTCAACTCAACTCAACTTAACAAGCCTTAATCCCAGTTTCTTTGGGTTATCTACATGGAGTTGATTTTTTTTAGTTGGCTCTATTGAAAGCTACATCTCAACTAATTGGGGTCAGCTACATATTCCCAAGTTCCCCATATGTGCAATTAAAGTTCTCTCTCTCTACTATCACTATTCAGCTTTCTCTCCCTCTCATGTGCGCTGGTTATGAACAATTTTATCCACTTTTTCCTTTGGAAGGGATGCATTTTCTATTGCTACTGTAAACGGAATAACTTAATACTTCATTACAATATGTAAAAATAGGCTTCAATTAGTTCCACATCCCGTGCTTCATGGATATATTTAGCCATTGAGATGGTTGATGAAGACTGAAGGAACTCAAACCACAGACCAGCGAAATGTTTTTCCAAAATTTTCAAGAAATATCTGACAATTGGGTTATGAGGGTGGATCTCTATAATAATCCTCATAAAGACTTGCAGTCTAATCTGATGCAAATGTTTTATGATTTGCTATAGCATATAGTCTATCAGAATACATTCATCCTCGTACATAAATATGAAAAAGTAAATAGACAGTCATTTTTTCTTTTTAATCTGTCATTGTAATAGTTTTTCAGTCAAATGGTTTTCAAGATATTCTTATTTGTAAATTTTATAATCTAGACTTGAAATGAATTTCTTGTTCATAATGTAAAGAAATTGTTTGCTTTTTAAGATTACTAGTTTTAGACCCGTGCGATGCACGGGATTTATTTTTAATTTTTTGAACTTATTGGCTTTGTTTAGTCCCAACAAAACAATTGTCCCTGTTTGAATGCTGTTCCACACAACAATAGTACCAAAAAAAAAAAAAAAAAAACATTCCAATGGTTTTTCTTTTCTGGAAAATGCTATTCTTTCCAAATTTTTGGCAGTGGCAGTTTTGATGAGGAGGATGAACATTTTTTCAATGAAGTATTATAATTAGCAATAGTTCATGTATCTAAATGAATAGTTAAAGGAGTAAATGAAATAGAGAAGATGCATTTCATATGAATTCAATGGATACAAGGTATAGTGGTGTAATTTTGTTCTATAAAATACATGAACTAAAGGAATACAGTGAACTGAAATTTAGAAAAATGAATACAGCGAGCCTAAGAGATAGCTCACATATTTACAGACCATTTGTAATTCAATGGATCCAATGTATAGTGCTATGAGTTTTCTTCTATCAAATACATGAAGTTAATAACTACAGTGATCCGTAGTTCAAAAAAATAAATTCAATTAGCTAAAGAGACTACTCAAATACTTAAAAAGACCATTTATTCTTTTTGAGAGAAAAATTATTAACAAAAACTTAAGAGCCACTTAAAATGAGCCACTTGTCGTAACCACAGTGTTAGTGGCCTCCTTTCTATATTGTATATAGATATAGATATAGATATAGTTATAGATCCGTGTAAATTGTGTAGTCGGCACTCTTGGCAACCCAATTAACACCTAGATAAATTATTTGCAAACTGAAATATATCCATGAAATCTGATGAAGTCATATTTTATTTCAACTAATTTTTCAACTCGACAGTGATCTAATAGTTTAGTTGGTATTAGGAGCTCATACCAACCAATTAACCTAGGGTTAAGTGGTTTGGAATTTGAGGCAGTTGAGGAAAAATAGAGTTTAGATGTGTTTTAGATTTGTAGTCAATTATTTTGAATATTTGAAACCAACATAGAAAACCAAAAAATGAATTTCCCAGCGTAGTATTCATGAAATTCTTCAAGTGTTGGATATCATATGGAAATTTAACCTGCCCATTGTGTTTTTAATATAACTTGAGTCCCCGTTTTTTGACAAAAATATTTATTTTCCGTACCATACAATTCTACAAGGAGGACCATTTTAGGATTTCATCATTTCTTGTTTAATGGTTAGGTCTAATTTCTACAACAGAGCTCTTAATGGAATTTGTTCTTTAGTGAATCTTCTTAGCCTTTATTGGCTTGAGGCTCACATAGACTTTCCATTTCAAACATCTGCCAATCCTCATTCTATTTGAAAATAGCTAGAAATTTTACACATATTGTTTTCTGCATGCATAAGAACTCAAAGGAAATTGAAGCTGTATTTCGTTTTGGTGATTGTGAAGATGTCTATGTAAGAGATTCTGATGAATGAATGAATAATTGATAGAACAAAATGTGTTCAAGTAGTGGCAAAACATTCCGTTGCTCTTGTTTTGGCACCTGTTCTAAGAATTACAGTACCACATGAATTGAATTGTAAATTCCCTTTTAATTTATTTATTTTATTTATTGTTTTTTTTAAGCTTATATTGTATAGTGTGATTATGAAACAGGTAGATTCTCACATTCAACAACTTGATCAATACCTGAAAAAACTTGATGAAGAGCTTCTGCATGGTATGTTTCTTTTAGCTTCTCCCTCTTTTACTTCTACATTTTGCACATAATGGCGGCCATAATGTTTGTGTGACCACAGATATGTTTCCACCTTTGTCATGGAAAACCCCCCTAATTTGATTCTGCCTTTTGAATTGTGTTAGAAAGGGAAAATGTTGCTACAACTGGATCGGCTGCTCAAAGCCTCAACATTAATGTTAAATCTGGGAGGGGCAGAGAGAGTGGCAGAGGAGGGCGTAAGAAGTAACTACCTTTCCTACAACTGGATTTTTAAGGTTCCCTGTTTGATTTATATAGACCTCACATTTAGGATATTGAGGCTTTGATCCTGATTGCTCTTTTATTTTCAGAAGCTCTTATGCTTGCTGATTTAAATTACTTTGTACTTCAAGTTTATGAGATCTCATGTTTTGCAACTTCATAATTACTATGATTATTGTTACCACTTTTAAGGGTCCTCATATAAAAGAGAGCAAGGGAGAGAGAGGGAGAGACAGTGATTGGATATGAGGATAGAATTAGATAAGGGTAAACACATGAGAACATAAGAGGAGTTTCCTCTTAACTAAAGGAAAGGACACAGACAGACCATGAGGACCCACTGGCAGAGAGGGAGCTATGGGGAAGATTAGTCCCCTTGTACCACTTACAAAGAGATTCTTCCTCTAGGTTTTGCCTTAGCTGATATCAGGAATTAACGAGTATAGGGGCCAATTGCTCCTGAAAGGTCAATGAACTTTTATTGACCTTTCAGTGTTTGACAAAAGTTCGTCCCCTTTAGAGATCGAAAACCAATTTTATATCCTAACAACATAATGCAACTTCCTCTTTAATAGGATGCAGAATAAGGGGTTCTGAAAGTTCTTTAAAAATATGTGGGCATCATTGGGGGTGCTTGTATGAAGGGTTCAAATATGATGAACAAGAAAGACAGTGTGGGCCTCATGAAAATCAAGAAGCCTTTGTCTTCCATAGAAAGATTTCCATTAATTTTAGTTAAGCCTAGTTTATGTTTCTTAAAGTTAGTTTACTGCTGGTCACTTTCATTTATGATTTCTTCTCTTTCTGGAGGTGAGGGATTTGCAACATATTTTCTAAAGTAGTGGGCTATGGTCTTATCTAAGTCATTTTATTGCGTTATAAGTGGTTTGTAGCAATTACAAATTAATCTTAGCGATCAAATTTTCCCATTTTTTAACTTCTCACTTGTGATTCTTGTTTGTTTAGTTGTTGCCTTGGATTTTTCTAGAGTTGACGGTTTTTGCTCGAGTATATTCATGTTTGTATACCTGCCTATACATGTGTATACATAAACATATATACACACATGTTGGGGCTGATCAGCAGTGATAGAAATGGTGGCAACAGAGGATGCTGACGATGGTAACAGTGAGTGATGGCAACGATAATTGCTATTGACTGTGTTGGAGTTGCTGGAACTATGTTACCTAGAACCGGGATCGTTTTGATGCGTGGAACGGGAATGGGAACATGGTACGCCACATATTCTAAAATATGGTACACAAGGAGTAGACTTCTATAAAGTATACTATTAGAACTAAGGTACTTCTAGAAGAATTTTCTTTAATAATTTTTTTTTTTTCAAATTAATCATTTAAAAACACATTCTAGGAGTCTTATGGCCCAGTTTTTTTTTTTTTTTTTGGGCATATTTTTACGCTAAAATTCTATTCTTCCTATATTTTTGTTCATTATAATTTGTTTTTTTGCTTCATTAGGTGACCTTTAAAGATATAAATACGAAAAAAGTTTGGGATCGCTTTGGATCACTAAATTCACAGTTTTGGAGCGCTAAAGTACGATGTTTTGGAACGCCGTTCTAAAAATGTAATTTGCTAGGGTAGTAGAGTATTATGTTAACATAGTGCCAGAAAAACAATGACTGATGATGGATTATGAAGTGTTGTAGCTTTGATAAGGAAACTTATGGCAGCCGCTCCTCAATCTTGTTCTGATTTGGTATATAATTCTTAAATGCACTATCTTCATCATCATCAGAGCTTCTTCATGGCAAAGCAATCATCGGTGACTTGCGTTGGCATCATTCTTCAATGTTGGCTTGAGGCAGCAGCTGACATTAGGGCTTGCAGTGTGGCTGCTATTCAGTTCTCCTTTCATAATTTCTTTTTCATTTTTAAATTTACAAAATAACTGAAAAATAAAATTCCAATCCATTACAACATTTTCATTGATCTAACCAAACATAATAATGGGAATGAGCAATCTATTCCCCATCATTCCATGTTTGCAAGCAAACAATAGAATGAATGAGCATTCCATTCTTGCTACATTTCCATTCCCAATGGGAATGAGGAGTCTATTCCCTCATCATTCCATGTTTGCAAGCAAACAATAGAATGAATGAGCATTCCGTTCTTGCTAGATTTCCATTCCCATATGCATTCCATTCTAGCTTTATTTGATTCCAGCATACTAAAAGTGGCCTTATTGTGGGCCTTTCCCTTTTCTTGTAGTACCAATTTTGCATTACCTGTGAGAAAATCAGTCTGTCTTCTTCAGGGGACTGGAATGGCAGAAGTTACTCTGATTGAAGGATAGTCTAACGAGTAGGAAAAATGAACTTGCCTTGAATGTGCATATGATGAATAGAATGATGTTAGCAGCAATGAAGCAAAATACTATATAACTTTACACTTCAGATAGAGCACTCCATGTGTTGAGCAGTATTTCGTTTTGGGTCAATGTTGCCATATCATATAACTTCAGGAGCTTGCATTTATAGCTCAAGCATTGTATTGGTTGACATATTTTTTAAATTGCCTAATTGGTTTCAACAGCGTCATCAAACAAATTGAAATTTAAAATTTCTCCAGTATAATCAAACTAGTCCAAGACTTTTTGATTTACGTTTTCTGGTATTGTGAATAATTCCTCTATTATGGCTGATATTTCTCAGGTTCTTCTATTTGAATAAATTACCGTAAAATGTTGCTGTAGATCTATATTATCACCTCTTACTCTTGGATTTGTCCTAATCTTAGAATCATCTTTTGTATCGAAGTCTGAAATATTTGATGGTTAATGGTTATTGAGCTGAGTTTGCTATTTATGGCTTTAAGAAACATAGGAGCTGATCGAACATTTCGTTAGCTTGCTTTGATCAATAACATAAGAAATTTTAAATCGTAAGATCTAGTTTTTTTGAGATCACCTAGCTCGCTTTCACTTGATAACCCCTTACTGCGTTTTTCATGAGGTCTGGAAAGGCATTTCTTGGTCTCAAATATGTTTATAGAGTAATTTTCTCCACCTGTAAGTTGACGATGATCATTTTTTCGTGCTTCTGTGAGAAGAATATATATGAACTCTAAAGTGCCTATTTGTGCAGGACTCGCCTAGCCACAGCAGCAACTGCAAATCCAACCAGTATGGATTTGGATCTACCAGTGGATCCCAATGAACCCACATACTGTTTCTGCAACCAAGTGAGCTATGGAGAGATGGTTGCATGTGACAATCCTGATGTACGTATTTTTTTCTTTTTTTTTCTTTTTGTGTGATCCTATATTTCTAAGCCTGTGATCTGATGAAATGCACTTGCTCTGTTTCAACAGTGTAAGATAGAGTGGTTCCATTATGGCTGTGTCGGTCTGAAAGAACAACCGAAGGGAAAGTGGTATTGTTCAGATTGTGTTGGAATGCAAAAGCGTAGGAAAGGCAAATGATGATTCCCGTTGGTGTGAGGAACCTGGGCATTTTGGATGTTGAAACTACAAATTCTTAGTCATGTGTAGAAATAATTTGAAGTTTTTTGGTTGATAGATCTCTAAAAAATTTGTCCATGACAATCATATTCAATAGAGTTTTTCGGGGGAAGGTTGATACCCTCAACCAAGCATGGGCTTCAAAACCATGAGAAAAATCATTGTTGGTATTCTCTATTCTGCTATTGAATAATATCTTATAACTGATTTTCAAATCAGTTAACTAATTGCAGAATCCAATAGGATATAAGGCTTCCACCTGTTGGATCTGACATTGCCATGTAAATAAATGGAAACTTTCTAAAGTCTCTCAATATATTTTCCTATTATTCTGATGCTCTGAAATGTCAATGACCTCACTGGCAGTAAGGTTTTAAAAGGCACCTTTTGATTGCAGTTAATACCTTCTTTAGATTCTTTTTTCTTCCTAGTTTGTGATGGTCAAACATTTTCTGCCTATGTCTAGTATTTTCCAGGGTCTCTGAATTTCAATAACCTATGGAGTTCACTGGAGGTTTTGATGAAGTATGTTGCATCTCTACAGGTTTAAGCCCTGTAATTGGAACATTGCAAGTAGCTTTACCACAAAAGATGAAAAATTAAGATGTAATTTATGCCAATAACTCAGGCAGCACAAAGGTAATACAGGAATACAGCCTGCGTGGGTAACAGATTAGGCTGAGCCAGACTCGGCCGACTCACAGGCCGAGCTTGGTGTGATAAAGCCTGTATGGGGTCAAGCATAGGATTACCAATTGCCAAAGTTCTTACTTGTCCTGAATTTTGTGTAAACAAGACAGTTCTTTGGACTTCTATTTTTCACTTAAGACTCTGTTTAGATCAATAATTTAATAATTAAAAAGACAAAAGAAGGGATCACAAAAATAAAAAATTTTCATCTCTTCTTTTTTTTCTTTTACTTTTTTCTTAATAAATTCAAATTCCAAACGACTCTCCGACTCTATCTCATGTAAACTTTCGAAAGTTCATACTGCATGTTTATGAACTGAAAATTGCACTGCAAGCGCATTTGTTAGCAATGTTCCTTTCCTGGTTAAGTGATGGCATGAAATTGCTCAATATATTCTAAAGCACATTTCAATTGTAGAACACAAGGCATTTCTCAGTTGCCAATGATGCAAGGAAGAGAAATTGTTATCCAACAAAATCCTACAGTACTGATCCATCCTCAGAAGAATTATCGAACTTCCTTCTATCCTACACTATCACCTCTTCCAACACAATAATCTCTCGTAATGACTACATTTATCCTTTCACTCCACAAATGGATCCACTAAATGGGCAAAACCCTAAAATGTTTACTTTCATGAGTGGAAAACAATGCCAGGGAGGTCTGATCAGTGCACCACCATCAGTAAGGATCAATAATCCATGCCGCCCATGCCGCCGCCCATTGCTGGGACTTCCTTCTCATCCTTGGGAAGTTCAACCACAATTGCTTCAGTGGTTGTCATCAGTGATGAGACACTGCCCATAAGGAAACAATAATGGTAAGACATCAAATGTAGAATGAAATCTGGGAAGACCAAAACCCACAAAACAGAGTTTCTTCAGCTTACCTTGCTGCATCAACCAAAGCAGTCCTTATTACTTTCACGGGGTCAATAATACCGGCCTTTACCATATCTACATATTCACCTGGTCGCGCAAAAGAAACAGGAGCTAACCATTTTAGAATGAACTGAAAATAACATTTCCGGTCATGAGGTGAAACATGACAATGTGGAAGAGTCTACAGACCTTTGGCTGCATCATACCCAAGATCAGGGTTATCTTGCTCCAATAGCTTGCCAACAACAACAGCCCCCTCAACACCAGCATTTGAAGCTATTGTATGCACAGGCGTCTGCAATTGGAAGGTTCATATCGGAAGTTGGTTAGTGAACAAGAGACCAAAACACACCTGCTTCAAGGTCAATAAAATTCTTAATATCTTCTTGAGCTCATTAGTTCACAATAAATACAAAATAAGTGTTCTGGATACGGATTTTGAGTACTTCAACAAGATCCTGGTTTGATATACTGGTTTGCCCAATCTGAGCTAAAAACCATTTAGGTTTATCAATTGTCATACAAAAATGAAAAAGGCAAAAAAAAAAAAAAAAAAACATACCTTAAGTGCGTTCTGAATAATCTGAACACCAATCTTCTGATCGAAGTTGGCTGTTTGAAGCTTGTCCAACTCTTTTGATGCATAAAGAAGAGCGACACCACCACCTGTAAATAAAGAAAGATCTTTTACCAATCTTTTCATCCATTTTTGGTAAACTAGAAGATGCAGAAAATACTTGAAAACAAAGTTACCTGGTACAATGCCTTCTTCTACTGCTGCCTTTGTGGCATTCAGAGCATCTGTTACTCTGTCTTTCTTCTCACCAACTTCAGCTTCACTTGCTCCTCCTATCTACAATGACATAAGCAAGTTTAATCATTGGGTTCATTGTAGGTATTGTTTTGCATGCAGTGAGAACAACCTATGGGAATTAGACACTTAAGTAGCCTGAGGAGTTAATGGGGTTTTAATCGAAGTATATGGCGGAACAATTCCACATAGTTAGTGGGACAGACCTTCAATACGGCAACACCTCCAGAAAGCTTAGCTAATCTCTCTTGAAACTTCTCCTTGTCATAATCAGACGTGCTCAATTCAATTCCCGACCTAATCTGTAATTATAAATGATAGGCAGCGTAATGTTAGAATATGAAGAAATTTCAACAGTTCTTTTTGGCAATTGCATTCGTGGTCAATCAATCACCACCAGTGCCAATAATTATCTATGAAGGCAAACAGGGGCTCTAGACGTCGAAGAAAGAAGCAACAAATACCTGTTCACATCTTTCCTCAATGTCCTTCTTGTCACCAGCACCATCAAGAATAACTGTGTCATCCTTGGATATTGTAACCTAAAACAACAACACTGTTAATTACACAAGAAGACATATATGAAAGAAAAAGGTGATGTTCAACCTCCATTCCTATAGATCTTTAACAAAATTTTATACCTCAATTCAAAGAAGTATACTAAGACAAACTACTGAAAATGATATTCCTCCCGAAAAGTTTATTGTCAAATAGCTAACGCACATGTATTCAAGTGGTAGGAGAGCTTTACCTTTTTGCATGAGCCAAGCATCTCTAAATCCACATTCTCCAGATTCATACCAAGTTCTTCAGTTATAAGCTACAAGACATAAGATAGATGCATTAATTCAGGGAGTCATGCAATACCATATTGTGCAGAAGAAAACATAAATATGACAATTAACCTACATTGCCTCCTGTGAGAGTGGCAAGATCCTGCAGATTGGCCTTTCTGTTCTCCCCAAACCCAGGGGCTTTTATGGCACAAACCTATAGAGATTCGACACAAATAATAAATACCTAACAAGGACAAACAATTTAAAACAGAAATAAAATAAACAAAAAAAAACAGTCTAGCAAAATTCAACAATTCACCACAAACCTTGATTCCAGCACGAAGTTTATTTAGAATTAGAGTTGCCAGTGCATCACTTTCCACATCTTCTGCAACAATCAACAGGGGCCTTTGCCTCTGAAATAGACCACACTCATGTCAATTATAATTGTGCAGTTCAAAAAATACTCGAGGCATTTATTGGTCAAATAGCTGATTACCTTCAACGCCAACTCTAGTACTTTCACAATAGCATTTATACTTGAGATTTTCTTCTCATGGATTAGAATTAGAGGGTCTTCTAATTCCTGTCATCAGCAGAAATTAAAACTGTTAGGCTGATGTGAAAATCGATGAGCTGGTGAAACTTACACAATTAGCAGCGGACATCCTTGATTGAAGTGCATTTCAAAACGACAAAAAACCAATATGCTCAGAAGTCAAATTGCAATGAAACAAGAAGCCTTACACATTTCTGGTTCTTCGGGTTGGTGATGAAATACGGGGATATGTAGCCCCTATCCAATTTCATCCCCTCAACAACTTCCAGTTCATTATACAATGTCTTACCATCCTGCAAGAGTTCATTAGTCAGGCCTATGTCCTGAGGCTAAGACTTGGAACAGGAAAATGTCCAACCACCTCCTAAAACTGGCCCAATGTATGTTATAGCAAATACCAAATGCGATAAAATAACATAACAAACCAAGATGTCAAGAGGAACATACTGCAATTGTGATTACTCCATCCTTGCCAACTTTCTCCATAGCCTTCGCTATCAGCTCACCGATTTCTCTCTCCCCATTTGCAGATATTGTCCCAACCTATCAGAGTACATTTATACAAGTGAACGTCGCAAATCAGAATTTTTAACTATTTGCTATTATAGTTTCTTTAGCACTTGTGCTTCTTATCAGCATGCTATTAATGGTTAATAATGATTTTAATCTAGTAACACACCTGTGCTATTTCTTCAGATGTGCTAATCATCCGCGCCCTACTTTTCAAGTTTGTTACCACAGCATCAACTGCCATGGTGATACCTCGTCGTAGGTCCATTGCATTCATTCCGGCTGCAACTGATTTGCAACCTTCAGTAAATATTGACCCAGTAAGGATGGTAGCACATGTGGTACCTGCAAGCATCGCAAGCTGTTCAGTTTTATACAGTTAGAACATCACAACTACACATAAAAGAGTAATTAATTCACTCCTTTGTTTAACTACTAATCTCTCGTTGAATATACAAAGGAACAATTTAAAATATTTCATCAATAATAATAACCAAGAAGCCTCAATCATCAAATCTACAACTTGAAATATTCATGATTCCATCCATACTGCTAGGGGAAAAAACTTACCATCACCAGCTACATCATTCGTCGCATTTGCAACCTGTTTTACAAGGCTTGCACCAACATTCTTGACCTTGTCCTTGAATTCAATGCTCTTTGCGACAGTGACACCATCTTTTGTCACTTTGGGGGCACCATAGCTTTGTTCAAGCACCACATTGCGACCCTTCAAGCAGCAAAAGCAAATAACTAGACTCATCAGCCACATTTGTAAAACCATACGAGAAGGATACAAAAAATGTACGAGAAGCAAAATAGGAACCACAATTCTATTTTCTCATAATAAATAATCAAATAGATGAAACAGAGACTGCCACGTGACTCCTCTGATTGGACATAGCAAAAACCCAAACCCAGCAACCCAATCAAGCTATCCTCAATTGGCTACACATCTCAATCACTTGAGTTTCTAGCCCCTTACTTCACAGCCCATTATAACAAAAATGTACAACCAGATATACCTTCAGTGAATAATTACAACATAACTATATGAAAACATAAAATCTCGTTCCAAGAATTGAACTTTCTACCATTTGTTCTCATTAAAAGTAGTATTTATGAAAGGTTCAAGCTTTAACAAGAGATCATATACTAAAAATTGCATTCTTATTATTGTTAACCAATTTGAACCAAATGCTAGCACAATGCATTACAGACAATCACCCAAAATTTGCTTCTTGGCTTTATGCGATCAACAGAAACTATGAAAAACAGATCTTTGGAACAAACCAATGGCGTAGAAAATTCTATATATGGGTAGTGATCAAAATATATTCAAAAAAGCTACATGAAATTAATTGACAGGAATTGAAGAGTACCTTCGGGCCCATGGTTACTCTAACAGCATCTGCAAGCTCTTCAACGCCTCTTAGCATTAAAGCCCGGGCCTCCACCCCAAATTTGATGTCTTTGGCTGCATAGTTTCTGCTCCAACTCGATCTACTACCCATCTGCAACCCACCAAAGACCCAATACATATGTATATGCAGAGAGAGAAACAAATTGATTACATTCTGAAAAAAAAAAAAAACATGACTACACAAATCTACAGAGGTCAGTGACACCTGTTGGATGCTGTTCCTAGCAACCCTGTGGATCAATAAAAGCAAGACTTTGATTATAAAAAGACCATCTACCACAAAGAAATATGCGAGTAGACCCAACAAAGAGACTGAAACATAGAGGCTGAGATTGGTGCACGTACCTAGCTTTGGAGGCAAGGTTTGCTGCAAAGCGATACATGGTTTATCAGGGTTTACACAACAAAGGCTGCGAGTGTACTCTAGAGACAGAGTGTGTTTTCAGAGTGAAAGAGAGAGGAGATAGCGAGCGAGAGAGAGAGAGAGAGGCACAAGAACAAAGGACCAGCTAGGGGCGGACAAGAGTAGTTATTATAAAGAGGGGAGAGAAGGCTCTAGAAGAAGCAGGTTGTAGGGTTTTAGGGTTTTTAGGTCCCAATAAAGAAAAGGGTTTAAGGTTTTCAAGCCTCACACGGGATTAGTATAAATTTCAAAACTCAAAATCTCCTTTAGAAAAAAAAAAAGTACTCTAAAAGTTGAATGAAAATCTAGAAGCAGGTTCTAGCTTTCTGGTCTTGCATTTGTAATAATTTTCTGTCATTTATTTTAGTGTTTTTCATCTAGTTATAAGATGAAAGATTTTTTTTTGTATTTTTAAAATAAGATAAACGTCAATACATATTTCAAAAGAAAAATTGTTGAGGTTTAAGAATGAGACATAGCAGTCTTAAATACTGGACTAGGCCTTGCGCTCAAATTCAAAATTATGAAGTTGATATTATGGTTGGAAAATTTTTTCTTATTTATTTTTATTAAACAGAGATTATTGCATATTGCCTGTTTATATATATTTTTAATTTTCATGCTTATGTTGACCGAGCTGTATTTTTGTATTCAAATAAGAAAATCCTTGGCCCAAAGGCATATATTGATTCTTGGTTCTCATAATCTCATGTTAACCTTGTTGAATTTTGTAATAAGCTCTGTAATGACCAAGTAAATTATTTTAGAGTTTGGATATTTTAAAGTAAATGGAAAATTATTTTATCAGCTAAATAAAAAATTGGTCCACATCACTCCAAAATGAATGACTTTAAGGTGGCCGAATGGGTGTCACAGGTCCAACCATATATTGAGTTTGATCCATTGCCAATCGAATGAATGATACAACGAAAAGCCCGTCTATGGAAACATCTTTCTTAGGACTATTGTTAGTAATTATTTTAACAAGAAGGATTACAGTTATCTTTGTTCTTCTTCAAATACTTGCCAATCCAAGGAAGACTTTTTATTCCTATTCTCAATCTGTATTACAAATTGTTTGTGAAGATTGTTAAGAGAATTAATGATAGGATGGTTTCCATAATGATGGAAGTAGGCATGTTAATTGGGTAGGCCCAACCCGACTCGGGTCGTGGTTCACTGAGCTTGAGCCTGGCTTTGTGGGCTCTAGCCAAATTTTGGACCAGGTAAGGCCAAAATTAGAAATGCTAGGCCCAAGTCGCGGCTCTAGGGGCGGGCTCGGGCTAAGTCGCGAGCCCAAGTCTTTGACAAGCAATTTGGGCGGGTCGTTGGGCTGGGCCTCTTCAGCCAAGTTGTTTGTAGCATTATATTTTTAAAACTAATAAATTTAATTATAATAAATTTGCATAAACTAATAAAATATTAATTATGTGAAAAATACACTATGATTCTATGAATTGTAAGTTTTTATATATTTAATTTCTTTGAACTTATCTAAAAAAACTTCACACTTACATTTATTATTGTATATAATTAATAAGAATTAATAAGGTATATATATAATTACAATTATGAAATTAATGAATGCTACAATATTAAGAAAAATGAAATATAAATTTTTCTAAATCATGAAACTTTATCAATTACACAAAAGCAATATAAAAAATGAATAATTGCATCACTATAGGGCAAGTACATCCCAACTAGGTTGACACCTACAAGCCTATCTGTCATTTGCATTACTCCATTTTATATTGTTGAAGTAAAAAAAAGACAATAAAGAACATATGAATTTTTAAAAATTACATTTGACAAAATTAAATTTTCATTCGTCACCATCTGGAGGGGAGTCATTTAAAGTTAATTCATTCAAATCTCCTAGGGTTGTGACTTCGCGATTTGCGTCAAGTCGATTTTGTTCATTTCTTCTTGTTTTTTTAATTGTACATACATCCAATCTTTCCAGCATGCAAGTGCCTCCACACTGTCCGGTGATAGTCTGCAACATGATTCATTCACGACCCGTCCACCTAAGCTAAAAGCTGATTCAGATGCAACTGTAAAAATATGAATTGTTAGTTTATCACGGGCTATAGCTGAAAGCACGGGGAACCTAGGTTCCTTGTCTTTCCACCAAGCCAAAATGTCAAAATCATCGTCATTATCACTTAAATTATCGAGAGGTTGGTCTAAATAACGTTGAACTTCCATTGTGGAACTACCAGATTATTGTGAAGCACTTCGCCTTGATTTGACTTGTTGCCAAATGCTACGTGTAAATGATTTACTACTATTACCATGAACCATGGACATAGTATGCGTAACAAAATATGTATCAGGTACAATAACATTAGTTTTATATAAATTATATAATTGTTTTAGTGTATCTATTATATGTTCTAATTGGCTAGTACTACTATATATCAACTCTAATAATACTTGTAAAATTTTATCTTTATGTCTAGGATCTAAAATAGTAGCTATACCATAAGTTACAGATAATCATTTCAAATATTTATCAAATTTATGCTTCTTTATTGGAATTATAAGTGCATATCGTTCATCACTTTTTTGCAAATATTTTGTAAAAGCCATGCTTATTCCGGCCATTTGTTGTACAACTAATGAAATGTTGGTGTGTATATACGTGAAAATAATTTTGTTGATATATCAAAAGCTTTTAAAAAATCTCTAAGTAAACATGCATACATCCAATCTGTTTCAGTTGGTGGGTCAAGTTGGATTTGTTGATTATGTTGTAACGAAAAGATATCTATAGCTTTTTAATATTTTATGCTTATTTTTAACATATTATGTGTAGCATTTTATCTGGTTTCTATGTCTATGGGTAATTTTCGAGGTGCAAGAGTAAGAGATTGACATACATTCTTAAACATATATATTCTTTTTGCAGAACTTAATGGCAATAACAACATTTTTTATTTTTTGAATAGAAGGAGAAATTATTTGTAAACCATCTTGAACAATTAAATTTAAAATATGTGCAGAACAACGACTATGAAATAATTGACCATCTAAAGGTAATTGTAACATTTGTCTAAGATAGTGTACAACATTTTCATTATATGTGGCATTATTTAAACTTAATAAAAAAAGTTTATTTTGCAAACCCCAACTAACAAATTCTTCTCATATTGTTTCTCCTAAAGTGATACCAGTGTATGGATATTCTACAGTTTAAAATGAAATTATTCTTTTATTTAATTTCCAATCATCATCAATATAATGTGTAGTAATACATTGATATTTCAAATCTTGTCTTGCTTTCCACATGTCAGATGTTAAACAAATTTTTCCTTTTCTAAAATAAATTTTCAGTTCATTCCTTGCTTTGACAAATCTTTTCATTATATCATATTTTTTTAGTATTTCGGCCTAATTTTTAAAATTGGGGACTATATGCATTTTAACCAAATATTCATAATCATCATTATTAGTAAAAGTAAACGGATGTTCTTGTTTAACAATATATTCAACAAGTAAATTACGTGCACGTGTGTGATCATAAGACCAATTTGCTAAATTACCATCTGATGATCTACTCAATTGCATTTGATCTCTAATATCTACATTTGTTGAATGTTTTCTGTCAAGACGTCTTCTTAAATGACTAGTATCATTACTTAATGCACTGCTTAACTCTTTATCACAAAGCTTACATTTTGCTATAACTCTAATAGTTCCATCAGGCATTGTTTTATAAATTCTCTTAAAACTTAGCCAAACATCAGAAGTAAAATGCCTAGATGAAGATTCAGTTTGTTGTGTGTCATTTGGTGTGGATGCAGATGCTTCACCTAATCCAGATGCATGCATTTGAAAATGTTCAATAAGATCCATAACTAAAGTACATTATTTTCTATAATAGTAATAATACTAAACGAATAATATACAATAAGTAAGAATAAACAATATTATATTACAGATAAAACAAATAATTCTAAACAATTAAATGAATATAAATTAAATGTTACCAAATATGATACAACAAATGGTTGTTGAGCACTTTTTTAGTAGATGAGCTTTACTTCAAACTTCAAACTTCAAACCAAGTGAAAGCAATTGAAAACGTGTGAGAGCTTAGAGCAATTGAGAAAAGTGACTGCCTTATTGGTGAGAGAGATTTTAGCAATTGTAAGAGTTGTTGAGAGAAATTCTGAATTTTTGAGTGAGGAAACAAAGGAGTGGAGGGAATTTATATAGGGGTGGGGTGGGGTTAATGGCACTTAAGCTATTAGCCATTGGGGTGGGGTGGGGTGGGGTGGGGCTAGGGGCTAGCCAGCTAGCGGGCATGGGCAACAGCTTTAGAGGCTTGGCAGGGAATCCCTGCCATCCAACCTTTGGGGAAGGGAGGGGGGGTCACGGCCATGGGTTGATTTAATGGTCATTGTCCCTTGGAATTTAAAGTAAAAAAAGTGGGTGGGGCCAAGTAAAAGAGTAAAAGGAAGAATGGAGATAAAGGGTTTCCTGTTGCTGCTGGGTCTCGGGCTGGGCTCTTCGAGATGGGCTTGGGGTCAGGTCTTGGGTTGGGCTTGGGGGTCGGGTTTAGGCCTAACTAGGGCTACCAGAGGTGGCACCCAAGCTCGCCCATAGGGAGGTCAGGCTTGGGCCAGGCTCGAGCGGCCTATGAGCCACAGACCAAATTTACATCCCTAAATGGAAGCAATCATTGAAGACTTGTCTCCCTCCACCTCAAACCAGTTTCACTACCACCAATTCCAAGTCTATAGATTTGACCACCCCACCCTTGTCTTATCACTCTGTTGCCATCTCCAACCCTTTTTCTGCCACTAGGGGTGGCAATTTTAACTCGAAATTTATGGACCCATTCAAATTCACAGACTTAAAAACCATCTAAATCCGCCCAAATCTTTAAGTGGGTTGTAATTAGGTGGTTATATGCGTACTCATTTGGAAGCGGGTTAGAACGAGTTGGAGATGGGTGTCCAATGGGTTACACTATGTGGGTGTCTAATGGGTGTTCTCTAGTTTCCACCTCCATTTCAGGTGCTGGGTATTAGGCCTTCCATTTGAAACTCTAAAACTGATAGGTTATGTTATTAAACGCTAGCATTGATAGGTCTGGTTGAAGCAATTCTGATGCTCCTGGATTGCCCAACATGTCTTGCTTGTATAGTATGGTCCCTTTGGATTAGGCACCCAGTCCTTGGAAAAGATGTCACATTTTTAGCTCTCTGGCACTTTTGGCGAAACCAAGTAACGATTGCTCGGGGATGGTGACCTTTAGGGGTCGATCCAGGAATTATCTAATGGGCGTGATAAATTATCTAGTGGGCTCATGATGTCCCAGATTAAAAACAAATCTTAAAAAGAAGAGAAAAAAATATCACCTAACAATGAAAAAAAGATCACATATTGGAAACGGATGGTTTTGGGTTAACGTGTTCAACTTGTGTCCAACTAAGCCCACCCAAATCTAAATCGCTTGTTAATTGGACATATTTAGGTTAACTTATATAAACCTGCAACCCATAAACACTCAACTCAAACTCGTTCAACTGCCACCCCTACCTGCCACCCTCACCCTATCTCGTTCAAGATATATGGGTGGTATGATAAGGCTCTAGTTTGTATTAATTGGCTCATTTAGGTAGAGAAACGAGAAAGGGGAAGGAGAACGATGGGAATTGTAGATGTTGCAAAAAAAAAAATGACAAGCAACACTATGAGACCGAAGAGGAAGAGGAAGGTAGATGAATTATAAAACGTGCCATGTGGAAGAATAATAGTAGTGTAATAATTTTTCAACAAAATTGCAATGGAGGAAGATTTATTTTGTTTTGTTGACCTTTAACTAACATATAACAAAAACATGTTTTGAGAAGTAAAGGCAAAAATATTGTTTTATAATCTCCATTAATTCTATCACCTAACAAACTCTAATTGGAGAAATGAACGTAATTTCGAATTTGCAAGGGGCATTTTGTGTATTAAACTCATACCTTAAGGGTATTCTTTTAATTTACCCAAAAAGAATTTATTGTTTTGCACAAAGTGTAATATGTAATCATGAATGAGTAGGGATGTAAATTTGGCCCGAAACCCGTGGACCGCTCAAGCCCGGCCCTAGCCCACTGGGCCAAAGCTAGGCCCAGGCCCTCCCAAGTTATAAATATATAATAATAGTATATTTCTATATAATTAATAGTTTATATAGATTTATATTAATTAATACTTTATAAGTTTAATCATTATAAATTTTTGTATAATTTTTGTAAGTTTGACTCAGTTTCTAACTTAGTTTAACCATTATTAATTATCAATTATTAATTAAAAGTGTATTTCTTATATAATTAATAGTTTGTATAAATTTACATTAATCAATATTTAATAAGTTTAATCATTTTTTTGTACGATTTTTATAAGTTGACTAATTCTCTAATTTAGTTTTAACCATTATTGATTACTTCTTATTAATTACTATTTTATAAAACTAAAATTAAACTTAAGAACTAAAATTTTTAAAAATATTTGACCAAGTCTGCCCAAAAACTTGTCCAAAGGTCGGCCCAAAAGTCTAAGCCCAAGGCTGAGCCCACCCTTAGGGTCGTGGGTTGAACATGGGCCTAACATTCCCAATTTTGGCCCAGCCCAACCCAAAATTTGGGGGGAGCTCGCAAAGCCCTGCTTGAGCCCGAAGAGCCATAGCCAGGGCCGGCCCAATTGACATCCCTAATCTTCATGGGTACAAACTTGGGACTTGAGAATTCTTCTGATAGAGTATAGTCATTCATGATTTAAATAATTATATAGGTAATAGCTGGGAAAGAATCTAAGTTAAATTTTAAATATTTTTTATTTGGCTACAAGATGTCTAAACTTCAGACAAACTACTCATTTTCATGTCATATAACATGAAATAGAGGGTGGTACCATGGTAGGGTAATGGCATTTAACTTTTTGTTTCTTGGTATTTTCTTCATATTATAGTCCAATTAGTAAAAAATGATTGCATGGGATGTGTCTCATCTCCGGTCTAGTTAAAGACAAGTTATTCATGCCAGGACTAGAGTATCCATGAGAGATAACGTAGCTTGACCCAAGAGTTAAATCTGAGTTGGTCAACGTAGGAAGCACACCCATTTGACCATAGGACAACCCCTCATGTTCATTTTTTTTTATTTTTGTATATGTAAACTTACATAGAATGCAAGCTCATGAAAAACAACATAAGATCAACCTCGTGTTAGGCATAACTTTTTAATTGGAAAGAAAAGAGGAATTCAATTAAAAGTCTTTACCCACTAAATTATGTTAGCTAGGATCTTTTTATGCCAAAATATTTTTTTTGTTGTTATTTTATATCTAAAACTTTTGTAGTAAATAAAACCTCATTTTGGGTATATTTTTTGTTTTATAGATAAGTACAAGAAATAATTTTTTAATCAACAGAAAAATAAATAAACCATGGTTTTGTTAAGTTTGGCTTAATACAATTTTTCATATATCTTTTGTACAAATAAATATGCATGTATATATGTATGTATGCATGAGCAAATCAATGTCCTACCAAAGATGAATGATATCTGTCACAAATTTTTGTCCCCTCTTTCCTCTCATCTCCTCCTCCAGCGTCCTTTACTTCACTACGTGGCTTGCACTGAGTGTCTGATAACATATGGCATTTAGCATTTCCCGTTAGTAGTGGCATTTTCGTAATTCCAAGGGGAGCTTTTCACACTCTTTCTTCCTGCTTACGAATTTACATTTACAATGGTTGGATGAGAGAGAGAGAGACCTTAAGAAATATTTTGTGATATGATTAACCAACTGGGCTTGCCCATTTGGCCAGAGCCGTGCTCCTTCTTTTGGGAGTTCAAGTGATCAACTCTTGCCACCATCAAGAATGCTTAATTCTTTATTTTAGGCAAGTGTGTAAAAGCCTTACCGGGTATGCTTAGTTAAGGAGTGTGAGGTAAGAGTGTACCACTTGTGCAATGTCAGTGCTACCTGAATTTGAGTACTCTAGTTTACATGAAGCATTCTTGGAGGATACTTTCTACACTAGTGTCAGTTACTATAAGGGCAGTTGCCTCCTTAACCAATTTGTGCCTACCTGAGACTAGTGGATTATGGGTGTTTGCCAGCTTTTGGGGAGTGCACTCGATAGGGGTGGGTCCTAAAGACCCTGCCTTGGACAGGTTCTCCACGTCATCAAAAGAACAAAAAAAATTGTGATTGGCTTTAGTTTTGGATGAAAAAATTCTTAGGGGTTTAGAAATTCTAAATATTTAGTGGATTTTTACAAACCTCAAGGAGTTTTCTTGCTTCACCATTAGTGGATTTATTACAAACCTTATCAAGGGTGTATTTGAATTGTAGTTCAACATGTGACTGTTTGATGGCCTGTGATTCACAAATGTCTTCTTTCTGATGAGTGTTGTGCTTTCCTAGTGGATGGACAATATTGTTCTCATTGAATCTCCAGTTTCCACGACAGGGAGAAATTATAAATATTTTTCTCTTTGTTTTTATTTTTTTTTCTTTTGAAGAGAATGCATTGTCTCAGTTCCTAGGTTAGGAATGCATGAGAATCCAACTTACATGAATGTAGATTCTATGAAGTATGTTCTTATGGATAATAATAAGTCACTTGGTGATTAGTCACTTGGTGATTATAAATACTGGCATATTTTACATCGAGTTCCCATCCTTATATATTATGTGAAAATAAAAATTGTAGTGTTTAAGGTTATGCTTTATATTCCTAATTGGTCCATAGCCTATAAATTTAAGGTGGTGTCGCTTCATATGAGAGCTTGGGCAAGTTCTTTAGAGCATTCATGAACATCTAGGTAAGGTGCATGGCCACTGATCACTCCAAAGTATTGCGATTGATATCTGCTAGTGTGTGGTTATGATGTAGTAATAACTCAGTGAAGTCCGAGATTGATCCTCAGGGACTTGAATTGACTCAACCTAGTGGGTAAAAAATAACGATCCATCTACAAGAAAACTAATAAACCTACCAATGTGAAGTGAAAGTAAACCAAAAATTGATGAGTTGAGAGATGCGTATCGACTAAGTAAAAATATAAACTAGACTTGTGATTAATGAATGGAAAGCTTGGAATAAATTGTTTTGGATGTCAATATCCTTAGTGTTTCATGAAGATTATTTTTTATAACTCAAATCATTGGTTTTGTTATAGCCTTTGATTCAGAAGATGAATCTTTAAACCTAAGCTCTTGATTCTTGAACCTTGTTTTGCAATCTCTTGCCTCAAGGGTTCATGCCATCGATTCAAGTAACTAAAATCCCAAACCCTAAATTGTGTATTACAACTCAAGAACATAGTCAAGAACCTTTTACTTTTAATAGATCAAGATGATAGAGAATCAACTATTGAAAAAATATTGTATAATGTTTCCCATATAAACTGTAGCCACAATAAAGTGAAATTAAAAATAATGACTAATGTATATGTAATAATGTGATATGGCATACTAAACAATTCATAGGTGATAATGCAATAAAATATGCAATGAAAGGTAGATCAAGTCGAGTGTTGCACACTCTCTCATTAAGACAGATTCGCCCCCCACACAGGTGCCCATGAGATTAATGGATGTTTGATTATACTCCAAAACGTACAATTAGAGTCCCTAATTGTAAGATATTGTTAGTATTTATTTATATATTATTTATTATTTTAATATAAAATTAGTTTTCTTCTACGTTTTTATGTCTTGTGCAAATTTAAAGCTAAAATTGAGTAAAATGAAGATGACATGCACACAAGTATAAAAATTATGTGAAATATATTATATATATATATATATTTTATAAAAGTTAAAAGTGACTGTCACACTTAATGCATGTATATATATATGTATATATGTATGTAATAGTATATTATATTTTATTATATATATTATAATATATATATAATTATTTGATGGTGTGTGCAGGTGAGAGAGGCGGCTAATAGAAGAAAACAAATGAAGAGGAAAAGAAGGGAATGGGGTGGGGCGGCCATGAAGGAAAAAAAGGAAGAAAACAAAAGAAAAAGAAAAGAAAGGAGGAGAGAGAAGGAAATAATAATTAAAAAAAACTATTTCTCCTATAAAAGGAGGTATCCAGCCATGAGCCAAAGGAGGAGAGTCGAGAGAGAATAGAGATAATTCATAGGCAAAGGCTGAGATATCTTTCTTGCATTGTTCAGTTTAGTTGTAATTTTCAATTAGTTTGTTAGTAGTTTTTCGGTTAGATTTCAATCTTTTCTTTATCATTATTCTGCTGTAATAAAACTTTTATTTATGAAGTTATTTTTTTCACTCCGAGCCTTTTAAATACCATGAGTAGCTAATTTAATTCTTGGAGCCGATCGTGAAGATCCTCTGAGGATCTTAAAATATCAACGGAGGTAATTGGATTTTTATTATTTTATCTTTAAAATATTTCAATTCCTGATAATTAAATTGTAGACATTTTTGAAAATGTAGATTCTTGATTATGTTTGGTAATTTCTATGCACAAATCTTATTTTGGTATAGCTATTGCGCAAATCGATGGTAAGAATTTATAGCTTTAATTTTATTATTCTAGATTTAATTAAATATTTTTGTTACAAAACCTCCGTTGAAATTTCGGGTGAATCAGGTGATTGGATCAATTAGGTCCAAGACTGTTTTATTTAGTTTACTTTAAAATTAAGTCCGCAATCATCAATCTCTCAAAAAAAAATTATTTTTCTTTTGGTTACTATTTTTTTTGCACCAACTGTCCAGATCTCAATGGTATTATTCTAAGTGGAATTCAAATAGGTTGGCTTAGGGTTCAACTGAAGCTATTGCAATACTACGGTATTTAGCACGACTTAGTCGGTATCTAATATTTTACCTTAGGTGAATTAATCTTTTACCGTGGGTGAATTTTCAGCTCCAATTTTGCATAGTTTGTTAACCGTTTCCTGTGGATTCGATCTCGACTTATCAAGTTATTACTGTATCACAACCGCACACTAACGGATTTTAATTACATTATTTAAAAGTGACCAATGTCTATCTCTAGGATAAAATGATCACAACATTGAATAAGTAGCACTACAATATTCAGGTCCAACAAATGTAAACGTCAGATTCTACTATCTCTATATACAGTATGAATGCAATATGTGTGAAGGAAAATATAAGGAAATTTCTGTCTAATTCAACATAGAATTATGATAGTAAATTTTATACAGAAACCTACACCATTTTCGACAAAATCAATATGGTATGATAATGAAAAGACAGTATTTCCTACGCTGAAAATATACTACAATTCTGTAGAATTTCAACGCAGAAATTTAATACAGAAACACAGAACAAAGTGATTAAATTTTTACAGAAATTCATCACACAGCACATAAAGATAATCATTTAAAAACAGGATCGGTAAAATAAAGAATTTACCGGATAGAAAACCTGGACTGAAATTCGTACAGAATTTCTAAGTCAGACAGTGATGAAATTCAGAAGTCGCCTGAAACAGTTGTCAGAATCAGGGTAGAGAAGTCATAGTAACAATCATCGGAATCTGGGTTGGACTTTGCCAGAGATGAACAGACGTCACCGAAATATGTGCAGAATCTCGTTGCCAGAGACCGAGAGAGAGAGAGAGATGAATGAAATAGAATATAATATATACAAAACTGTTTTAAATCCGGAGGGGAATCTTTCCATATATAGAAAGATTCGCATCATTACGAAACGGTGCCAGCTAAACACGTCCTTAGGGAGGGTTATGACAATTGGAATTAAATTTAAACTTGAACCGGTTCAGTTTTACTCGGTCTACACAGTTATGGTTCAAACTGCGTTCAAAAAATTAATATTAAACCGGCCCAAACATTTTTAATATTATTTTAATCACACTCGCACCCGCACCGAGCCGGCCAGTTACGGTGGCGCGCATGTGGAGTATTGGGTCAACCCATGGGTTTCATAGGTCATCCCCTTCCATAAAAGTGGGGTGCCCTTTGGGGCCTAAACCCATCTCTAAACCTATGCTTTATATACTCATCAATTTTTCAATAGAAAATTATTGTGGAACAAGTCTTTAGTTTCACCAAATAACCATACTCATGGTACCTACTTTGGAGACCATTATCTCATTTAAATCTCTATGGATTTGAGCAAGTAGATACTTATTCTTTATCTCCTTATAGAGGAGAACACAAAGTATCTTAGATCCAATAAAAAGGACATATGGGTCCCACCTTAACAATGACTCAAAGTTTGTGTGTTACACCAAATATTCCAACATCAACAGCTTTCAATGTCACTAAAGATGTAAACATTTAAAACCATAGAATCTTAATGATTCATCAAGGTTACATCAAGCATCCATCACAATTGATCCCAAAGTTAGTTTTAGTGAAAAATCACTACGAAGAATATATTTGAATTCATGATTGAAATTGTTAGGAAATTCATAAAGATTTAAAAAAAAACCTTTACAAGTCTTCAAGAACCTTCAAAATCCTTTGCAAAGTACTTCAAAAACGAACTCTCCCCTTTGGGAGACAATTGCAAGTATTTATATGCTAATCTAGAGTCCAAAACCAAAAGGGAAACTACAAAGTTTGAAGTTGGGCTAGGTCGTCGTCTGGACAACCAACATAGTTCAATTCTTAACGTTCGAACGATGAGATCCTTGCCATGGGAAATCTTTCGTTAGTCATCTGAACGGCGTTCGGACGACCATCCTTTAACATCTAGATGGTGTCTGGACTATCATTGCAGGTCTGTAATCAACTCTCTGAATCTCTAGTCATCGTTCGAATAGCGTTCAAACATCGACTTTAGTTGTCAACTTCTGCAAGCTTTTCTCCTTGTTGCAACTAACTTCCAAATGGTGTCTGGACGACCGCAATAGTGATCAATTATTTCATCATCCTGTCCAGCTCCATTTCTTGTAGAAATAAACATAAACTTAATTAATACTATAATATAACTAAAGAGGCATATACAATCCTAAACTAAAGTTAATAAAGTACAAGTTAAAGTCTTATAATCGCACTTTTGGAACACAATCAGCCACTTAACACCACTCACTTAGGAAAAACTCATATTAGATAGTCTAATGTGGATGACAACTTCAACCATGTTACACCAAAAGGACTCTGGTTCATAGAATGTTTTTATATTTCACCAGTTTTTTGTAACCCTAGCTTGTTTATCCTCAGTATGGGTTTACAGTAAAAAAGACACTGCCATAAGGCATTAGATGGTCGTGTCTCTTAATCGAGTTTATCTAGGATTTATTTTTTATATTTTTGTGTTTTGAAATATGTGAGAGATTGTTGAGATTTTAGAAGTGTTTTCAAAATACAAAATGTGGATTTGGTTACTTAGAGATATTGTGCGACTTGAATATCCGGCCACTCACACACGTTGACAAATAAATTTAATGTGAGGAGGAGGTTGGTGTCATTATTGTCAGATGACCGTTTGGGGCATGGGGTGTAACATTATTATTTGTGACCGATAAAATACTGCATTAGATGCCATTATGCATTCTCATGTCTATAAGGGGTAATGGGCTACTTCTACAAGATACAGAGAAGCATTCCTCTCTCTCCCTTCAATATTCAGTCTCTCTTTCCCTTCTTTATTCGGTCACCAAGATGGATAATACCTTATTATAAATTTTCAATATTTTGTTAGATTTATGCACCGTTCTATCCTTGTGTTTTGGTGTTTATAATTATAGTTTTTATTTGATTATTGGGATGATAAAGATTTGTTCTTCAGACCTCCCATTGTGAGTGCACACTTGCAGGGAAGTGTTAGTTGAATCCTTGAGAGTAGAATGTCATTAACTTGTTGCACTGGGCCATGTTCTTGAAGGGGTCAAACTACTCTTATGGATATGACTACATGCCTCTGCCGACAAATGTTTCATCTAAGTTTGCTATTGTGATTTAGATAATATTTATATTTATTTATAATTGTGATTAGAATAATTCATTTGTGTATCAATTGTTCTTGTGGTTGAAATAATTATTTTACTAGTTTTACGGCACATCTTTTGCCTGTTTTCACACTCTAGCTTGTGAAGTGTACGCCCATGATAGTGGTTCTTTAAGTTTTCTACTTTTTATTTCTACTTTTCTCTTTGTAAGGGAGCCATCATGTTTCTTCTGTAAATTATTTATATTTAAAATGGTTTTGACCATGTTTCTTTTTCCTTTCTTTTTTATTTATTTATTTTCATTTTTTGTTTTTGTTATTTGATTGTTTTCACTATTTTTGTATATTTCCTTTATAAAATTAATCATGCTCATGTATCAACTATGCTATGTGCATATATAGACACATGCATATGTATTTGTTTATGTTAACTTTAGCACCTGTGTATGTGAAATTGAAAAGCCTTACTTGTAGAGTGTCAATGCCTTGAATTGTGCTATTGCTGTTAGAAACACTGGATTGAGTACTTTATTGCATATATTATTAGTAAAAGAAGAAAGAAATAATTGTCCCTTGCTTTGTGAATGGTTTTCTATATAGGTGTACCTTGCCGAGAGTTCAACTCTTCTAAACTTTGAAGTGGCCCCTGTGCTAGACTTACGAGTGACTCCAACGGATGAAGATTGTATGGTTGAGATGTTGTGAGCTTCAATTTTATGTTGAACATCATGGACTTTTCTCTTTCTATCCTTTTCTTTTTCATATGGGGAAAGGGACAATGGAGAAAAACCTGCTTGTATTATATGTGGGTAGAGATTCTGGATTCTAGTTTATCTTAAGTAATGGAAAATGGTAGCTTATTTGTTATATACTCTTTAGCATGAAAACAGTGGGGCTTGGATTATAAGCGGATGCTTCTGTGCTTTTGATTGACTAGATAGATTTATAATACAAAATGAAGTGAGCACTAAACATGTAACCATCAAGAGAAGGACAGAGATAAACATTAGCAGAAAGAATCAAATTAACATTTTGGGACACTGAGAAGCCTTGTTTCACAATTGAAAATTTCCTGGGGTTTCTCCAGTACCCAAAATCTTTGCCAGTAGGAAGCCAACAATTGATGATTTCTGGATGCTTTTAGGTTTTCTATAGTATTATTGTTTCTCAAGTGACATATGCAAGCCTCTAAAATTACGTGTTGAGATTTCACATTGTTTGAGGAAAGAGAAGGGAAGTGTTATATATGTAGGCACTTGTATCTCCTTGTTACAATACACTTTAAAACCATCACATTCGGAAGTGTGCGAATCCAACTCAACGCAAGGATGCGTTGCCTTTTAAGGGGGATAGATTGTGAGACCTGAGAGGCTGCACTTGGGCAGGCACCAGGTCTCGACAGATTGGCTCAAAGGTTATGTCTTGAGGTCTCACATTGTCTCAGAAAAGAGAGAGAAAGTGTTATATATGTAGGCGCTTATATCTTCTTAGTACAAATACGTTTTAAAGCCGTACGGATCAAGACCCAAAGCGGATAATATTGTATCATATAAATCCTAGGTGGTGACAACTTACCTATTCTCTAAGATTTTTCTAAAGGCAATTAGAACAAGAAAATATTGCATGTGAGAGTTTGGATGATACTGCATTTGTGAAACTTAATGAATTCATTTTATAATTGAAAAGAGTTCAAGTAATGTTCTTGAAAGAAATTTACAACTTTGATAAACTGAAGAACTACTTAGATTGATAAAGGAACAATTTAAATTGACAAAAAGCTAAATAGCAAAACTTTACGTTGATACTTGTTCGATATTCTACTTTACTAATAAGGTATGTTAAGTTATTAAGAATAATATTTGTTATGAGTAATGTCAGATTCTATAAATAAATATATTTTTTTATAAATATATAATATTTATAATGATAAATTTAAGATGGTGCCCAATATTATATTAATATCGATACGTATTATATCAATAATAATAACTATATTATGAATCATCCAAACATGGGGAAAGTGGCGGAAAAGAAGTAAAGATAGAGGGAGAGGGGTGGGGGAGTCGTTGGGATTTCACCGAGAAAAGAGGGAGAAATAGAGTTGGGTTAATTGGGTAGAAAACTTGAACTGGTCCTTCAGACATTTTGTTCATATATATATATATATACACATTTATGTGTGTATACATATAGATTATTTTGTAATATTTGATATAATAACTCTAATATAAAATAATAATTAAAAAAATTAACAAAATTTTATTTGGTTTATAAAATATGTTTTCTATTTTTATTTTTTTTATAAATAAAACAAAAACAGAAAAAAAGAAAGAAGAAAAACCAGGCAATGTTACCAAACAGCCCGGGCTTCTGAGGAGGAGGAGCGAGTCCCTTCTCTCTCATTCTCTGCGCGCGTACAAATATTGACCTAAAACTTTTGAGAGTGAGAATTCAAAACAGTCACTCGCTGGCTATGGCAGCTGCAGTAGCAAGGAAGTTCCTATTGCAGTCCCCACTAACTCTCGCATCGAAACCACCACCCAACTTCTCACATCTCCACTCCCTTCTCGCTGTTGCCAATTTCTCAACCACCATCAGTACTTCTTCTTCTAGCACTGGTCGCAACTGCAATAAAAGGAAGAAGGTGAAGCTGAAGAGCAAGGTAGCAGCAGAGGCAGTGGTGAAGAGGCGGACGCGTTCAGACAAAGATTTTGACGAGGAGGCCGTTTTGAGGTACGGGGACAGCGCTGCCCATATTCCGGTGATGCTCGGCGAAGTCTTGGAGGTCTTCGCTTCCTTCCCGCTCCGCTCCTTCGTCGACTGTACGCTTGGCGCCGCCGGACACTCCTCGGCGGTCAGTAATTCTTGGTCTCACTCCGTTTATTTTGTATTTTGTTGTCTCTATTAACTCACAGTTAGTTATCTGGCCAATTTGTTTAGAATTGACTGTGCCCATTCATGAATTAAGATGTTTAACTACATTTCGTTTACAGCATTTGTGAAAATGTGTTTGGATTCTTCTGAAATGAAGGATTCTTTGTGTGTAAGTTTGGATCTTTTGTCAAAATAAGTTGTTGTGAATTGTTACTAATCTTAATTGTTTTTGTTTAATCTTTGTTATGAATATTGTGGGAAGAAATGGCTTGCTAAAGTTTTGATTTTTTAAAAAGTGATCGTATTGTTGTTCGTAATTGAATGAAGACCCTTTTCTTTTTGCCTCAATTAATGAAATTAAAGCCTAGAGGAGCTACATAAAGGCAGAGTTGCTATTGGCTATTGCCAACCAATTATATACCAACTTATTATAGGGTTGTAAATTAGGATTAATTTAAAAGTTTGCGAATGCGACTGATTTAGTGTTAGTGACAGATTAAAGACACTTTTCTTTCTAACACACTCACGATGAGAGCTTGCCCCAGAGAAAAGGAGATTATCAACACCTGATGTCAGAAAGAGATCATACTACTTTCAGGTTAATTTATGTGGTGCATTAGTCATCTTGATTTTGTAATGCTGACTTGAGATAACCTTGTTGTTCTGCCAATTCTAGTCTGTTCTTCATTTCAATTTTGTATATTTCTAGGTTTCCTTGGCAAGCATGTTATAATATGGTTTGGTTGCCCAATCAGCCAGCCATACGTAAGCTGAATGGTTGTTGTTCTGTGTGAATGGTCAGCAAGTCACCTACACAAGCATTTTAATGGACTTAAATAATGAAATGAGACTCCAGTTTCATGTTTATGTTACTAACTGCATCCACAAGTTTTGTGATTTGAACACTGGTTCTGTTGATACAAACTTCTCTTCCACTATGTTACATTGCAGAGCCAGGAAAACTTGACTGAAAATTACAAGATTATGGGATTGGATCTGGAGTTTATGTTCTTATTTTTGGTCGATGTCGCAATTCACTTTTTCTAATTTTTGTTAGCCTTGTGTTTTTTCAAATGTCTTCACTTTTTCTCTTTGATTGAAAAATGATCATTATTCTCATGTGGAGTTGCATATTCTCTTTTGTATTCCGGTGGCTAATTAGCCAATCACACCTCAGCTGAATGGCTGTCATTCTGTGTTATTGGTCAGTAAGCTCACCTACAGCAAGGTGTCGGCTGCCTTGTTGAGTGAAGTGGGGCTTCCGTTTCACTCATAGGCTGTTGACTACATTTCTACTATCTTGGCTTATTTGGTAAAGGCATTTTTTTTTTTTTTGCTAAGTACTTATTTTGAGAATACATTTTTCTCCCCTGATGGTTATCTTGCACTAAGAACCAGCAGAAGTCAATTGTCATGATCTAAGACAACACTGGAAGCTAGAATAATAGTTTAAGGTCATGGATATCCTTCGGGTTCAAGGTTTGAGAAGTCGGGAGAAAGGCATTAGACTTATTTGAAATAAGCTAGTTGGAATAGCTTTAACTTTGAAGGTGATGAGTTGCTGGAATTTCATTAAATAAGCGTCTTTAACTCCAAAGGGAAACTAATTTGGAATTTGGATGCTACGGTTTTGTCTTGCAGAGACATGCTGTGTTTAAAACAATGACTTTTGTACTGCTAAGAACTGATGAGACAACGAATATCTATTAACTAGTCTAGATAAGCAGCAAAACCCAGGGTTCAAGTTGAATGACACAATCATACAAAAATCTCAACAGTGGCTGGAAAACTGAAACTGATTATTTTTTTTAGTGTTTTGAATTGAATGAATACTTGTGTGTATACTATGTTACCTAGACTCGGGCTAGGAAGCACGGACATTCTGTTAGAGGAGCCGTACCTGTGTCCGACACTTGTTGGACACTGACACGCGTGGGACACTCGTCGGACCCGTGTCGAACACTCTATTCTACGTGTCCAATTATTTATTATTTATTTTTACACTAGACACTCCACGGACAAGGCTTGGACACGCGTGTCTCGTTTTGAACACTTTAGGGACATGCGGGGCCTCAACTATAAATTTTAAAACTAATTGTTGGTCGAAGAAGAAGAAAAACAAACAAGAAGAAGAAGAAAAACAAGTATGCTATGATGATGGATAGTTGATTAAATGTAGTGACGTTTTAATATTTTTTGTAGTTTATGACTTTATAGTATTGTGTATTGATAGAACAACTTTTTTGTTGTTAATGTGTGTTAATGTGTTTGTTTATTTTATATTTTTTATAGAATATAATTGTCTAATTATGAATTTGTTGCCGATTAAGTAGTGAAATGTGTTTTTTTTTTAATTTTTAATTTGTGTAATCTTCTATATTTTTTACTTCTTTTGTATAATATTTATATATATAACATATAAGGAATATAAAAATATAGTTTTTTGTCATGTCCCTGCCGTGTCGTGTCCAACATTTTTTGAAAATTGCCATGTCGGCATGTCCGACACGTATCATGTCCGACACTCGTGTCTATGCTTCTTAGGACTCGGGTACGGGTGTTGGGTGCAAGTACGTGTCTAAGTATCAGATTCATCTAATTCTCAAGTTTAAGGACACTCGGATATGGCTAAATTTCATATTTTTTACATTCTTCTTTTGTTTTTTAAAGGTAAAATAGTATTTACAAGCTAAAATATAGCATTTCGTGCATAAAAAGAAAGTCTTATACTTAGTTCTATAGTAAACTCAATTACGTATACGTTGATGCATGTTCAAGTAGTTATATCGGACACATATCCCATACCCTTATCCGAGTGTCGAGCGTCCGACAAGGATATTTTACAAATTTAGAAAAGTCCAGGTAACATAGTGTATACATAGCTTGCTTGTTGGCTAGTTGTTCTAGGACTTAAAATGTATAAACAATAACTTAACCAACTCTTTTCCCATTTACTTGCGACCAGCTTTATGGATCATGTTTCTTCATTCTGCTACATAGAGGGTCATTATGTTAGTTAAATCATAAAATAACATGTATTTCTTTATTATCTCAATCCAAGCTAAATTATGGCTCCTCTTGTCCCCTAGCTTACTCTCAATGTGGATAGTGTCATTCTTCCTCTTCCTAACTGGTGTACTCATTGAGTACATGCCCAAACCATACCAATCAATTTTCCCTTATTTTGTCTTCAATAGTGCTACTTTTATCTCACGAATTTGTTGATTCATAACCCATCTCTCCTAGTTTTATCACACATTCATCTTAGCATCATCAGCTGAGTTATATACACTATTTTATCATGTGTGGACTGATAAAGTGGCCCTTTTGTAAGTACGATGGTCACTGAGTTGGTGGAAGATCACTAGAGCGTGGAAGGTTAAGGGCCAGGTAGTCTTAAGAGCAGTAGAAATAGAATCTGGAAAGGCAAAGTAACGGCTAGGAGAGGGCTTCATGTCCTTTGAAGAGGAGAACCTTTTATATTTATAGTGGAGTTGGTACAAGAGAGTCACAAGGGCCAAGGGGATAGGTAGTCGTCTTCGCCGTCTGACAACCTGGAGATAATCGTCATAGGTAGCGCCGTATTGCTGGCATAATTATCACTGCTAGACGATTGATGGGGGAGATGTAGTAGTTGTGACAAGTGGCTAGATTATCCAGGTTTTCCATTCATGTATGGATGAGTAATTTTATTTGGAGCATACTTCTTTGGCTAAGACTGATCAGGGTGCTTGTCCCCTAAAGGAGAATGGGACCAGCCTGCCTAACGAACCGTCAACTCTAACCACCAATCCATAAACCCTGGTGATTACTTGGTGAGGGGATCATAGACGCTCGTGCATGCCATGACCAAGGAATCACGCTTGAAGGGGTCCCTAGGCCTGGAGCAGGGCCTAGGGCTTGGAATATCTTCTGGAGCACAAGTATAGACTAGTGAAGGAGTGCACTTAGTTGGAGGGTCAATTGAGCTGCTTGCCCGGGGGGGTTGGGTTTTTTTTGTTTTGGGGGGGTGGGGGGTTTGGGGGTCGGGCATGTGAATAGTCAAGTGAGGGCAAGGCAGGCGCTTGGTGAAGAATTGCTCGGTCCAAATGCTTGTGCTTGAGCGGAGGCTGGAGCACTCAGCCCGGTTGAGGAAAGTGGCCTGCGCTTGCTCTAGAGGCTTTTAAAATTTCCATCCATTCAGCCGGAGTCTAAGGCAATGCATATGTTAGCCCTATTGACCCAGGTGGTCATCCGATGGACATGATATGGCATCACGATGGCTTGCCACGTGGGCTGGTGGACCCATGTACCTACAATTAGTCTCATTGTTGGCTAGTAAAATTTCCTTTTTATAATCTCAGGTATGTGTCGACCGCACAAGACACTGAAGTATTGCTATACTTCATCTTGCCTTAATTCTACGAGTTATATTCATACCAATCCCTCTCTTTGGCTGTATGATTGAGCTTAGGTATCAGAACTATTCACTCTTTGATATTTATTGGCCTTCAATATTAACTATCCCTTCCTTTGTATTTCGGTTTTTACTAAAGTTGCATTCCATATGTCCCCCTTTTGTCCTACTTATACTTAGCATTTACCCTTACTTTGGTTTCATCCACTAAAACAATATCATCAATGAATAGCATACACAATGGTATTTCATGTTGTACATGTTTAGTTAGTTGATCCCTCACTAATGCAAAAATATTAGGTCTTAAATGTAGATTCGTCATGCAAAAATAAGGTGATAGGTGTCATTACCATTGTCATAGTTCTTTAAAACATGTCTTGTATCATTTCAATATATCTATTTATGCTGCATTTCTTTTCGAAATCCACCATATCAAATCTCTAGGGACCTTATCATAGGCTTTCTCCAAGTCTATAAAAATAATAAGATTTTTCTTTTTTTCCTTCCATGAGTCTCCGTGGTAGATAAATCGATTTTATTGGTGACCTCCTAGGTACAAATCTAAATTGATTATCTGTTACTGCTATTTCTAGTCTTAACTTATGTTCAATCACTCTCTCTAATAACTTTCTAGTATGACTCATAAGCTTAATATATAACTTTGAATATCTCCCTGATTTTTATACAGGTGTACTAAAATACTTTTCCTTCATTCATCCGACATTTTCTTAGTTACTGTAATTTTATTAGAGAATTTTGTTAACTAATACACATTTACATCTCCTACGACACGACCTGGACATACCAACATCAGAATTTTAAAAAATGTTAGAACATGACATGGCAAAATAATATGTTTTATATATTTTTATTTTTATATTTAATTATAACCAACTATGACATTCACAAATTATGAAAAATAATGTTTTATGGTTTCTTTTTTCGTTTTTTTTTTTGACAGGTCTTATTTTGTTTACTATTTTCTCTGTACAATTCATGCTTAAATGTCTGGCACTTGTATTTATATGATCATCTCCAAACATCCCATCAAAACTATATTGGCCCATGTAAATGGGCAGTACAAAGAGCAATCCAAAGAGAAAATCTGAAGAGCTGCCAAGCCCAGACTCCAGACCTCAAACAAAAGAAAGAAAAACCACGACCTAAAACAAACGGCAAAAAAAGTGGCAAACACAGGATCATTACCTATAGATACAATATTATAATCATCACAATTCCCAGCCAATTAATGAATTTCAATTTAAAAAAAGGCAAAATTGAAACTTAACAGCTGCCGTATGCGCTGGATAGTTGAAATATGTTTCCAAGCTTATAAAGATGTGATATGAATAAATTATGCAAGTCAGCGAGTGTTAATGTTGGGCAAGGTTATGGTGTCCCACATAGCTTTATTTCTTTTTCAGTCAACCGAGGCTTGAAGTGGCTAACTGGATATGTGTTGTAATCATTTCTCAGTGCCATTTAATTCATAACTTTAATATATTCTAAATTTGAATCAATTTTGGCATCCAAAGCTTTGAACACTTTTTATCTGTTCTGTATATTTGTAAGAGTTCCAAATATCTAATGTATGCTTTGGCTGTAATAAAATGCAGTCCAAGTACCCTAATTGTATGGGGCTTGCTTTCCTCTATTTCTCTTCCTCTTCCTCTGTATGGCTTACTTTCCTTTGTCTTTTTCTCACTCTTGTACTTGATTCCTATTAATTAGAATTGGTACTCCCCCAGAGAATGGGTCTTATTGGTCCCCTCCTTTTGTTAGTGAATCTAAGTTCTGAATTCTAGCTCTACATAACAGATAATTCAGGCCCATCCAGAAATGCAGCTATATATTGGGCTAGATGTTGATCCTATTGCACATGTGAGGGCTCAATCTCGAATCGATACAATAGTGCATGGTGATTCTTGTGGTTCAACTTCAGAGTTGAAAGCACACACTTTGTTGAAGAACTACAGAGATATCAAGTATGTGCTGCATGAGGTTGATGAGAAAATATTAACCTCTGGAGTTGACGGGATCTTAATGGACCTGGGAATGTCCTCCATGCAGGTTTTGGTTTCTAAAACACCTATCAATTCTTGTGAAATAGTTAGATGTCAGTTCTCTGTCTAGCACTGGCTTCATGACAGAGATTCTATTGCTTATTCTTTGTCTCTCAACTTGTGATTTATCTATTTAAGTCTCTCTCTCTCTCTCTCTCTCTCTCTCTCTCGGGGTGGGGAGAAGGGAAAGAGTTGCTTATTATGTATTGCTATTCCCATATTGTTGCTGTATCTGTGGCGGTGAGGGGCCTTCCGAAACAGTGTCGACTTCCTTATCTTATTGTTGATTTAATAAGTTACTTGTTCTCAAAAGGATTATTTATTTTTACTTTATTTATTATTTTCTGGGAATAATGTATTTGAGTAATTAGTTTCTTCTGTTCAGTCTAGTTGTTCCGTCAGAATAGCAAAACGTGCTTCCCTTTTGATGCTTGCTTTGCTAATGCACAGGTAAATAATGCCGAAAGAGGGTTTAGTGTACTTTGTGATGGACCTCTTGACATGCGGATGAATCCACAGGTAAGAGCTGTAAGATATTTATTCTATAATTTTATATCCAAATTTATCTGAGCAGAAAGACACTAAAGTGCACTAATGTGGAAGGAGCTTTTGACAATTTAGTCACTTCTTTGCCCTAAAGTGTGCAATTGCATTTATTGTCTTTATTTTTTTTCTTCTAGGATTGTTAATCATTGGAATTTGCTATGCATCACATCTGTTGGTATTCAATAAAGGGACATAGATTTTTATAGAACTTTATTTGTATCAGGGGAACTTTGCACAATCTCCACTTCCAAAATGCAGGCATGTTGAGGGATGCATTAATAGTTTTGTTATTTTAACAGTCAAATATTGAATCGAGTTCTTTTACCTTCTTTAATCGCATGTCTACTACTCTCTCTAAGTTTTATATCTGATTCATTCTGCACTGTGGCACTCCTTTTCCATTTCGTTTCTTCTCTCACTTGTGAAGCATTGGGAAAGAAAGAGATTGTTAGGGTGATAACTCTTAATTGGTTAGACCGTTAGACTGCATTATAAGGATAGGAATTAGAATTGTGAAGAATATAGGTTCTTCATATTCTCTTGGTGTAAATTTTAATATGAACTCACATGGCTTCCTTGAGTACGATGTTTTTTATGCTTCCCTATATTGTGGTTTAGTTCCATATAGACCTAAGATATGGAGTCCTAAATCATATGGCATGGAATTGTGATGCAATAGCGGTAGATATGGAGTCCTGAATCATATGACATGGACTTGTGTTGCAGTAGCGGTTGGTTGTTACAGATTAGCTACTGTCTGGAAGCGTAAAACTAAGGCTTTGCAAGTCCAATCAAAAAGTTATTTGCGGTCCAAGAGAAGTGTTGGTTATTATTTAATTTTTTTTAATTTCAGTCATTTTTTTTTTTTGAAATTTATGATTCACAGTTCTCATACTAAAAATAGTTTAAAGTTATTGAAGTGGTGCTGTAGCACATTATCGTAGCATGTCCCATTCACTCTACTCTAGCGTGTATTATTCATGTTATTGTAGTGGCATACAATCGTGCTACTGTGGCAGTGTACTAGTTTGGTAACTTGTATCTTTTAGGCTCTTTTAGTTTATAATTTGCTTAAGGGTGGACACTAGTTCGTTTTAGCTTTGGTATGCCTTGTTATAGGGTTTTTCAAAAATCTGGAGACGGGGTCGTAATCATCTCCTTTGGAATTAGTGAACATTGAATTGAGAACTTGCACCTCAATGCTTCATTTGAGGGATTGTTTTTCTCCCTCTGCTTCCTCTTCTCTCTTAAACCTATGCTAATTTTCTTTCTTCTCCTCATTATCCTGCTTTTGTTCTCTTGGTTTTGTTTGTAATAATTCTATTTTGTGTATTCAATTTAAACTGCACTCTGAACATTAAAAGGCCCCTGTAAACCCTACTCTTCAGTCTTCCCATAACCCTATTCTATCAGTTCCGGTTGTCCCTAGTTCTGTAGCAAATCCTGACCCTAATTCTTCCTTAAAATGAGGCAATTTTGAAACGTTCTGCATCGGTTTGGTACCAAAACAAGATCTTCAGGTTCAAGTTCCCTGTTTTGTCCTCCTACCACCATATTCACAAGCTCAGAACTTGCTTTCAGTTCAAGGGCTTCTCAAAAGATCATGGTACTGCCAAATAAAACTATCATCAGAAAACGTTTTGAAAATTCTACAAACAAATTGAAACTGTTGCTAAAACTAGGGTGTCATCAGAAAAATTTCCCAAAAACAGTTTATTAAACGAGTTTTTCATATAATTTTTAACTTGTCTTGTTTTTGTTTTTGAGAACAAAACAGTTTTCAAAAGCGAAATCAAATGTGCTGCGAGATTGGATTCTTAATTTTCTTGATCAACATCAGAGTGGTGTGCAGGGCTCCAAAAAATTGGAACTTCAACTTCTGCTATTCACTATCAAGGGCTGAAACAGTTATCTACTGCAATCATTGGTTCTCCAACCCAATTCTGGCTAGCAGATGCAACTCTAATAAGGAAATCTAGTGTATTCCACATTCGTTTTCCACAAGTTCTGTTGAGGGAGGCTTGGAGATGTAAGTAACTAAACAACTGAAGAACATGTAGGGAGACTAGATAAGGAGGATGACAGTCGGAAGCATGATTGTTATTCTTCTTACTGTCATTCAAGTGACCGTTGGCCTATTATTGTTATTATTATTGCTATTATTATTATTATAGGAGTGACTGTTGGCCTATTATTATTGTTATTATAGGAGTGACTGTTGGGATACTATGATTTGGTGAACATTTTAATGTGTAGGGTGCATCATAAGGGCTTGTGGCCATAGCGGAAGTTCTCCTACATAGGCTTGAGAGACATAATGTGTGCTTTAGCTTCTGTAGACAGGCATGAGTTTTTGAGGAGTAATTGTGACCGTTTGGTTGGTCCTCAAGTTTACTTGGCACGCATTGGTGTGTCATTCATACACCTACAGAGGCCAAGAGGCCTACTGTGAATAGGTGAACAAATTTTAAACAAGCACCTCATCGTGTGGCCTCTTGTAGGAGTTTCCCCTGTACACTTGAGAAAGGTGGGTGTGTTGAGGCATTGACTCGTAGGGAAAAGGTATGATAATTGGATGGGTTGCCTAGGCAGTTACTTGGCGCCTATTATCGTCTTTTAACTTCAACTTAGGGATGCCTCACTGAAACTGCTTTGGAAACATTAGTGTTGTTCCTTTCATTATATTTTCTGCCTCTATAGATAAAATCCTTCTCTTCCATGTCTCTTATGTGCCATGTCTGTTACCCAGTCTGAATATCATTGTGTTGCTTCTTTATTTGGGAGAATAAATGGTGTTGGCTGTGGGTTTGTGTCACCTGTGAAATGAAGAAGAAAGTAGGAATTTACGGAGAGTTTCTGATAATCCAAAAGATTGTGGATTTGGATATGGTTGGGAATAAAATTTGTGTTGAACTTTGTCTTATTGAGTCATTGTCACAAAGAATTACAAAATTTTGTAGCATTTGTTAGCAAAAAAAGAAGAAACCGAGCTGTATTAGTGCATCCCTGCCACCTTCGCTATGTTCCCCCTTATCAGATTTGTTGCGACTAGGAATTGATCCTTGACCAAAATCATGCTAGAGAACATCCTTGTATAGGGTCGTGCATGCAGAATGAATAAAAAAGTCTAAAATGACATTGTTTTTGCATCATTAGTAGCCTGATTTAATCTAGCCAAGCCGCAAACCTAAGCTATCCCAAAAAGTAAAATGAGCCAAGGGGAGTGGTGTCAGAAAGGGCCTGAACTAAATCAAATCACTTTGATCGTTGTGGACATCTGACCCATTCCTAGTAGGGACGGCGAGAACTTAATAATCAAACCAGTTTAGCCTGGTTTTGCAGCCCTGGCCAGGTTTCGTCGGCCACCCCCAGACTTAGCCAAGCCCACTGTCACATGCAAACTTAGTTCTGGACCTACCCAGACCAGTCCAGAGCATTTGAGACTTTGAAATGACTGAAAATTTGGACAGATGCCCTCCAGTACAGAGAAAACAAAGGATTAGCTTTTTGTCACCTTACTGTTGTTTTCAATAGTGCTAGACCAACTTTTACAATTGACCATGTCTGTTTCATCTAAACCACCTTGCATTTCACAGGAAAATGATCCAGGGGATTACTCAAATACACCTTTTCATTGCTAACCAATATGACTAGCCTAATGTTACAATTCAATTACTATATGTAGGTACGTGTCCAATCCCCCCTCAGAGTCCCAAACGTGCCACCTCACCTCTCTCTTCAAGAGCCTGGTACCACGGGTTAGCCTTGTGAGGTGATGCGTGGGTGAGCAAAGACTTCTCCACAAGCTCCTCTCTGGGGTTGCTTTTTGACGGATCTTAGAGAGAAAGACCTCCACTAGAAGATAGCCAGCAGAAGACAAAGGACATTAATGAGTGTTAATGACGGTCACCTACTTTTGCAACACTTTGGATAGAGACCTAATAACCTCTGCAGCCTCTAGTTGTATTTCTCAGCCACCTTTAAGGCATTTGACGTTGCAGAAGTTGCCTTGGCTTCGGATTGTCGGGCCGAGGAGGATGGCTCACCTGTTCTCAACTGATCACAAGCAAGCTCAGCCCCCCAAGTCTAGCTCTCCAATAAATGGGAGTTCTTGAACTCTAAGCACATGATTGATCAACAAGAGGACTTCACGTCATGATCCAAACCCCACTTATGCGGATTAAAGTCTTGACCAACCAGTAGCATAGCTACCAAAGGCTTAACACATGAAATAGGTTGATCGCTTGTGCATTCATCTCTAATATATGTAATAACGAAAGCATAATATAGTGTTGTGGATTTAAAATCGAGCTTCAAAGCAAGTGCCTACTTCTCCAACAAATTAGAAGTCAAAACCATATACATAAGATTATTACAAACCATTAGGCCTATTCTAAGGCCATACAAGGACAATATATACAAGACAACATTTTTTAACTATTCACATAAGGTCCAGAGCTTGAAAAGTGGAATGCTCTCCTTTCCACAAAACAAAAGCTTGATCTCCAAAACAAGCTTTCAAGCAAACTTTTGAAAACATCTCCAGGTATGGTCCTACTTCACATTTCTTGAAATGTTAATCCACAATATGAGTAAAGCCCAGTGAATGATATAGATACAAGTAATATATTACAATTAATTCCATGGACAATTCATAAAACATTGCCATTCAAAAACATAGTATAAGAGTAATAATTTTTTTTTGGAGTGGTGGAGAATCATTCACATTTCCATCATAACGAGATATTCATAATTCAAAATAAACTCTCACATCTTATCATGTATTCACACCCTTTGGGCACAAGGAGCTGAAGCCCCTGATTTAATTCTTAAACGTGTAGAACCAACTAGGAACCATGTGGCTGCTAGGGGACGTATCGCCTAATTCATATAACGGTTTGTTTTAAGTCCCCCGAGCTAGGACCCCCGAGTGTGGCACACAATACATTTAAACACATTTCCAAAGCATTTCACAAGTATAATATTCATGGAATTCAAATGTCTTTATGAAATATAGCATTTGAATCAAAAGCATATATTTGCCATTGAAATGTAACATAATAAATATTTAAAGACAAATCAAGTTAAAAGGAATATTTCCAAGCATCCACACCACTTACCTTGGTTCTTTAAAAAGGCTTGAACCCCCTTTTAGCTAATTATCCTACATAATTAAAGCATGAATTAATGTTACAGACAAAATAAAGGTCTCCAAATTGTAGCTAATAATCAAGGTTGAAGGGTAATTCTAATGCAAATAAAAAGAATTCCTGTGAGCCCCGCCAGTAGGCACAGTTCACCCCGCACTGGCATGCTACACTGGTTTGAAAATAATGCATCCGAAAATAGGGTTTTAAGTAACTCCTAACTAATCTAATACATTGCTAAACCGCCTAAGGTCTTGAATGTGGTTCTAAAGTCTCAAACAAGACTTCAAACATCAAAGCATGAACATTACAAAGGATTCTAAGTCTCTAACTTAAAGTCTCTAATTCTAGACTCCAATTCCAAAATTCCAAGGGCATGAAAGAGTCTTTCTAAATGTATCAATCAATTTAATACATGAAAACAATCATAGTATTGGGATTTCTTATCTTATCTCAAGCTTTTACAATTTTCCTAGATTTTTCCTTTACTTTCTTTCTAACCAACCACTCTTCTCTCATTTTTTTTCTTTTCTGCAGAATTTCTTTCTCCTCTCTACTTCTCCCTTGTCTCTCTCTTTCACATGTTAGTAGCATGACATGTCTCACACACACACACACACATGCACACATCTTACAATTTGCAAGACAATGTGGATAAGAGAGACACATGTCCCTTAAGGAAGAGATGAGGGTGTCCCTTATGTGATGTGGCACTCTCCCACAATACTTAGTCTAACAAACTAATCATGATTAAAAACTAATTAATCAAGTTTTAAACTAATTAATCCTTACTTAAGACTATTCATGCTTAACCCTAATTAAACAACTATTAGTCCAATTAATCACGATTAAGTTTAACTAATCAAAATCACTTTTCACAAAAGTATTCCAAAATACAATTAACTTTAAATAAACCTAATTAAGCACCTTGATTAGAGTATTTGAGCATATCTATAGCATAAAATATTCAATTCTCACCAATTATGAAAAATCGCTAATCAAATATAGGAATTATACAATTTTACTCGATTCAAGTAATCAAGATGTACTCATTTCACAAATCAAGTATAATTAAGCACCGAAAGCACATATTTAAATGCATATGATGGAATGCAAGGTATAGGATGTTACACTTCACCTCTTGGGCTAAGACACCAATCTCCACTTCTACTCTTTATCTCTCTAACTAGGACTGCCTCAACTCTTTCTCTCCTTCGGCTCCGGGGGTCCTAGAGGGCCTTCCTCAGCTAGCTCATCCTAGCGGCCTAGTAACCCTCACCCACACTATACACTTATTTTGATTGTTTTCTTTCCTTGTTTGTCTAGTGCTGTTGGGTATTGTAATAATTTTTTTTTGACACCTTGGTCGTACATTTTATTGTGTGGAATAATGTAATGGACCAAATCCAATACTTTGATTCTCTTTCATTTTCGTTGATGTTGCCAGGGAGTTCTTGTATTGTTTTCTTTAGATTCATATGTTTTAAGTTATAGGACTAATTCAAGAGTTGTATACATATTCGTTGTCAGTCCGAATAGTTCAAATTAGTTGTGTAGGATATGCCTTCAATCTACACCAAGGGCCATACGACAAGTATTGGGGGCTTTCCGATTAGCCCATTTGAGTGCTTGAAATGCTTATGTTTGCATGTGATACAGTGTATTATCACAAACATGGGGTCTCATTGGCCCCATTTCTAATAGATGAGCAGCCACTTGATCTTCTCCCCTGTTCACTAATACTGACTCAAACTTGTCCGATAACCAGTTAACTAAATCCTTGTGATGGTTCTCTCTCTCTCTCTCTCTCTCTCTCTCTCTCTCTCTCTCTCTCTCTCTCTCTCTTCTTTTGTTGTTTAGAAATTTTCTTTTATATTATCCTGTGGCTTATATTTTCAATGTGATATTATGCCCTTGTTTGCAAGTGGACTGAGACATTTTGTCTGTTGACATTTATGCTCCTCCACTCGCTAGCAGCAGAAAGTCTATATATTTCTCTCAATTAGCTGATTGGAACAGGGATATGACAGGCAATTCTTAAAGCGGAAGACATACTAAATTCTTGGCCAGATTTTGAAGTGGGGCGAATCCTGCGCGAGTATGGGGAGGAAAGCAATTGGTACTCCCTTCAGAATAAGATTGTTAAGGCCCGTCAAAAGGGTGGATTACACACTACTGGTGAACTAGTCGATCTTATCCAGAATTCGACTTCCAGGACAAAAGGTGGGCTTCTCTCCTTTTCTACTTCATAGTTTCGTTCTGCCATCTCCTTTCCATATATCCCTTCTAACAAAATCTAGCTATTGTTGACCAGTTCAAACACCTCTTGCTCGCAACTTTTGTGATGCCATTCTCGGCCTTCTTAATTATCTCCAGATGTGAACTGTCCAAGTGCTAATAGCACAGATTTATGTATACTCTAGTCAAGGTTGATGGATAAATTATCTTTAGTTGTAACAGGTGGGAGGCAAGGCTGGATAAAAACAGCAACTCGAGTATTTCAAGCTCTGAGGATAGCAGTTAATGATGAACTCAACACGCTTAAAGATTCTCTTTATGCTTGTTTCAATTGCCTTGCACCTGGGGGTAGGCTTGCTGTAATCTCTTTCCACAGTTTGGAGGACAGGATTGTGAAACAAACATTTCTTGACATCATTAGCAGCGGCAGGAGTGAAGGTGGAGATGAAGATGAAGAGAGAAGTTCGTGGGATTTGAGAGACATTAATGATGACAATGATGATAAAGAAGCATGGATAAGGCGGAGGATACAAGGGTTGAATGGAACAATCCTCACAAAGAGACCCATAACACCTTCTGAAGAGGAAGAGAGATTGAACCGCCGGAGCAGGAGTGCTAAACTAAGGGTGATTCAGAAGGTTTGAAGAAGAGTTAAAAATTTTGGTGCCTCCTTTAATAGGCCAAGCGAAAAACCCTTTCTTTAATTGTCTGATTCCATCCTGTTATTCTTCGTCATCATCGTTATTCTTACTGGTGTTAATTATAAATAAGAGACTTCATTATTCGGAAGTCTGGGCATGTCTTTCTTTTTGGTATGGAGGTTTTTGGGTATGGCAGAATAGTTTGGACTGGTGTGCATGGGTTGCTGAATCCATTTACAAAATGAGTAATAATAGACCAAGAATTTTTGCGTATTCTCTCAGAACTGAAGGGCATTTAGCGTGGTTAAAATCATTTGCTTCACACTAATTAATTGTTGTAATAGATGAAATTTGGTTTGAGACCTGTGGGCTGCCCAAGTCCGGCCAAAACCTGAGCTAGGTCTAGCCCTGCTTAGGCCTGACCCTCTATGGGCAGGTTTGGGTCTTATCCTTAGTATTTCGAGGTTGGCCTGTTGGCCCAGCCCAAGACCTATCTAAAAAACTTGACCTTAAGTCTGCTAATATTATAAATTTATGATGGTAGTATATTGCTATATAATTAATAGTTTATATAGATTTATATTAATCAATACATGTTTAATCATTACAAATTTTTGTAAGTTTGATTCAATTTCTAACTTAGTTTAATCATTATTGATTATCAATTATTAATTAGAAGTTCATTTTTTATATAATTGATAGTTTATATAAATTTACATTAATTAATATTAATTAGTTTAATAATTTATTTTTTTGTATGAATTTTAAAAGTTTGACTAATTTTTTAATTTAGTTTTAACTATTATTGATTACTAGTTTATAAAATTGAAATTAAAATTAAACGTAAGAACTAAAATTTAAAAAAAAATTGACCAAGTCTGCTCAAAAGTTTGTCAAGTTAGCCCAAAGGCCGGTCCAAAAGTTCAAGTCCAAGGTCCGAGCCCAAGCCCACTCTTAGGGCCGTAAGTTGGGCTTAGACCTAACATTTCTAATTTTGACCTGGCTTGACCCAAAATTTGACAAGAGTTTGCAAAGCCTGGTGGGCGACGGCCCGGGTTGGGCCGGTCCAATTGACATCTGTACGGATTAGGTGAAAGTAATCTTTTTAACACAATTCGTAATTTGATGATTCTCCCAATGTGTGTAAAGCAGCTCTTTAATTAATTTATTTTTTTTGTGTGGTTGTTTTATTGGCAAAACCTAAAGAAAACGACCACCTTATCTTGTTATCTAAACTGGGGTGCAGAAAGAAGGAAAACAAAATGTCAATCGACACTCATTTTTTTGATAACTTCTCTGCTAAATTTACTTGGGAGTTAGAAGCTAATGATAGAAATTGACTGGAAATTGAAATTTACTCAGGATTTCATATGGCTAGTGCTACATGATGGATTGCTTATTGACTAGATTGCACTTGCCAGAGGCATAACTAGACCAACATAACCTCAAAATCTAGTATATGTTTGGGAATCATCACTATATTAGAGCAAACTATGGAAAGGCTTTAGATTAAGCAAAGCCATAAAGGTGCTTTTTAGGAGGTGTTTGGACTAACCTAATTTATTCATTTGTGTCTTTGTTGTATGTGTATGAAAGGAAGAAACAATGTAGTATCGTCTAGAGAAGCAAGATACAACATATTTTGATGTCCTTTGGCTTTTAGGGATAAAGAGAATGAAGGAAAACAAGGTCATTTATGTTTCTTAAACGATCATTTCCCATGCAATTACAATTAATCTTAACACATACAAAAGTGAGAAAAATTAATTTTGTGCAATATGTATTAAGAGAAGATAGTGGTTTTCATTTATATGGTTACAACAACATGCTCCAAACATAGCTAGGTGGAATCAATGCATCCTATATAGAGGTTCCACATTTTACACCAAAAAGGGTTAATGGTGATTGAAATTGACATAATTATCATTAGCTATTTCATTTATTGAAATAATCACATTAACACCACCCTAATAGTATCACAATCGATATAATAGTATCACAATGGATAGAACACAAATTTTGTAAAGATTAATATCAAATCATTCACAATGTAGAAGAGTGCGCGCATATGGCTGATAAATAAAAACTTGAATTAAGAATAAATATTAATAGTATTATCTAAGCAGTTTTTGAAAATATGTTGACACCCTATAAGATAGATATTATTGGGGTGACTTCAAAATACCTTAGATTTTGTTTTCCTTCATTTAGACTATGTTTAGATCAGTTTTTTTTCTTTTTTTTTATTTAGTTATTTTTTTGCTATATTATTTAATTATTGTTTTCGATAAAAAAAATTTAATGTTGACTACGTGTTTTGATTTTGATGATAACTAAATTTTGTGTTATTTTGCTAATGATTTTAATTAATGTGTAGTTTAATTAGTAAATATTTTTTATACCTAAAGTATAATAAATGTCAAAATAGATGCATAATAACTCAAGGATCAAGCAATGCATCAAAACAAAGCAATGCATCAACATAGAGCAATGCACCAAAAATAGAGTAATGACACCTATCCAAATAATAAACCAATGATATGAATTCAAATAGATTGAAGATTCATTAAGTCTATAAAGACTCTACGAAGATGATATGAATTCAAAGAGATTGAAGGTATTCAAAAGAAAATTCAACGTGTGTGCAAAACTCTATGAAAAATCCAAGAAAAGTTTTTGAAAAAATCAAAATGAGTTCAATCTAAATTGAATTGAAGCCTTTATTGAATTATTACACTGGATTGAAAGCTTTGAAAAATCACTATATCCTAAAGAGAAGATTCCTTTAAGCACTTGAAGTGTTTTTTAAGCTGAGCTTGTTCAAAGGATAGCATAAGACATTTTTTAGGTGATGTGTCGACGCATGAGAATAGAGGCTAATGTTTGAAGAATGAATGATTAAGTGTTGACACATGGATTTGACGTGTTGACACATGGAGACAGAGAGCAATTTCTGGAGAATGCAAGTTGGATGTGTCGACACCTGGGAACTAACGACTATATTTTTAAATATTATATTGAATTGGGCGCGCATTTAATAAAGCCCTAACTACCTCCAACGAGTGAATCAATTTAGGGTCATATATACAAGCCTCTAAATATATTTATGGACAAGAGATATAAGATTATTATACCCTTTGATCATCAAGAGCTGACAGTTCTAAAAATTTTCTTTGTCTTTAACCCTTGGCATTAAGTGAGTTATTCATTTTCTCATTTACTCTTCATAGAGAGTGTGTACTTTAATTGTAAATTCTTTATACACTTGTGAGTGAGAGTTTGAGTGTTCTCTTATAAAAAAAAATACTTGTAAGTTTGAGAGAGCAAAGACAAAACTCTTGTAGTATTGAAGCTTGGATGTAAGCTTTAAGGAGAGTGAGCTATGCACTTCAACTAGCTTCTACTTTGTAATTAGAGATTGCATAGTGGAAGAAGATTTCAAAAAAATTTTGGGATGATAACGTAGACTACAAGTTGTGGTTAAATCTCCGTAATTCTTAGTGTCTCTTTTTATATTTTGCTTTCATTGCTTGCTTGACTTTGTTTTAATGCATATATCTTGAATCACTATTTTATTCCTTAAATAATTTTTAAATAGTCTTAATTGTAATTATTTTAAAAAAAATTGAATTCACCTCATCTCTTGAGTTACTTTTGAGCCAACAATTAAAAGTCTACATTAAAATTTCATAAAAAAGATAAAAAAAATTGAATCTCAGTTTTAGAAAATTAATAAAAAGAAACTTTTTTTTTTTTAAAGAAAGTAAAGAGAGACAAAAACAAAGAGCAATCATTCCCTTACCAGCCTGCGAACTAGCTAGTGTGACAAAGACACGCGTCTCCTCCCGGTTGGCAGCCCTCATCCCTCTCGAAAGCTTCTGCACCGTTACGTTCCCTACGACCGCACTCTTCCTTCGAACCATTTCTGAACCCGTCATCACAGACCTCTCTCTCTCTCTCTCTCACAGAGCAGTCGCAACTTTACCAAAGAATCAGACATCGAAGAAGATGACGGAGGCGATGATAAGGAAGAAACCGGGGATGGCGAGCGTGAAGGACATGCCAGTCCTGCAGGACGGCCCTCCGCCGGGCGGTTTCCCCCCGGTCCGGTTCGCCCGGCGGATCCCAAACAAGGGTCCCAGTGCAGTCGCCATTTTTCTCGCTACTTTCGGCGTTTTCTCTTGGGGCATGTACCAGGTGGGCAAGGGCAACAAGATCCGAAGGTCCGCATTTCATATCTCCCCTACCACATCATCTGTATATACATATGGGTGTGTGTAAATATCTATATAGTTTGTGTGGTTTTTTACGGTTATCTGATTGGATTGTAGTAATTCTTTGAATTAGGACTTTTTTTTTTTTGGCTGAATCCACATATCAAGACGGGGTAATTGTGTGTTTGTGTGTACTTATGTATGTATGTATGTATGTATGTATGTTTTGGTTATATGTGATTTTGCTTATACTTATTGAAATGGGTGATTTTGATTATACTTTTTATTGGTCTTCCAAATTAACTATTGTAGCTACGTATAAATGTATATGTCACTTGATGTTTGGTGTTGATTGATAGCACCAATCAAGGGTTTCGAAGCTATTTACCCAATTGGACTATGTGAAATAAAATGGTTCGATGGCTGATTGTCCACTGCTGTATATGAGGATGATTTAGGAGACTAAGTTCAATTGCCTATAGGCAGGGAGTAAGTGTGAATAGATATTTATTTATCTTTTATATTTATCTTCTATGTTAGGGGTAGTTTAGTCTGTTTGCCATCTAGGGCAACACGCTTCTTTTGCCTATTTGACTCTTATATTTGTCTTGCATAGTATTATTCAGAAATATAGATACACAGTACTTTATATTCTATCAGTAAGAAGAGGATGTTACCTATTCTTGGGGTGGGTAATTTGTGGTTGTCCATCTGGGTAGTCATTTGGATTTCTATATTGTAAAAAATGTCAGCATAACATATAAAAGATGCAATGCAGTATATTTTATGGGGCAGTTGTTGGAAAATCGAAATGGTCACCCTCATAAGATTTGTGCAGGGTGTGAAGCTAAGCCTTATAAGAAAAACCGCTGTGTGTTATATAAGGATATTAAGCTACATGAACAAAAAAATTGTTTATGTTTGATATGGACATCTATGGGAAAGCATAGGGGTAGCTTAGTTGGCGATACACTATGTAACATGGACTCTTCTAAATATGTGAAATACTTGTGTTTGACACTTGACACTTGGGCAAGGGTGTGGATTAGTGTTCGACAGAATCCCTTCTTCTACGTCTAGAAGTTTGAGAAGTTGCAGTGGGAGTTCCTTTGGGGAGGTATAGTATGTTATAATTTATTATGCTTTAGCAGAAAAGATTTGTTGGTAGTTTTTAATTTTGTTGGAAATGAATGGTGGAGTGGGTCCATGGGTTGTATTATGGGTCAAGTAATGTTTTTAGCTTATTTTATATGATTTTATTTAGGTATAGAAGAATATTCTCATTAGTCATTTCTTATTTCCTAGTTTAACATAGGATTAGCACATTGAGATTAAATCCTTTATAAATCCTCACTCACACAGTTTTTGAATCTGTTGATTTAATTTCTTATGGTTTGTGGATTTTGTATCTGTTAAACTTTTGATGCATAATATGTATTTGACTTGGATGGTACTTAAAAGATATTCCACTTGTGTAAAGCAAGGTGCTGCCGTCGTTTATTTACCTAATCTTTTAATTTTACATGTGCTTGGTTGTAATAAATTACATTTTCTAAATATGTTGATATAGATACATATTTTTGTCGTGTGTATATTCGTTGATTCTGTCATGGTGCTTTGAAGGTGCTCTTGGTCTAAGAACTCTTCAAATTTGCCGCTTCTGTGCTTTCACTTCTGCTTTGTTGCTCTCACTCCCATGTCAAGTGACCTTGGTCAGAGTCCTATTAGAATTACGGGAATTCTAGGAGCCTATTAATATGCATGTAATCTCTCTATTTATTGAAGCGTTGAGTTTTGAGAAATGTGGGATTGTGTGTGTAATTTTCCTTAGCCCTTGCAAGGGTAAGCCTTTCTTCTGTCTCTCTGCAAAACACTTAAAAGTACGGTTCTTAGGTTGCTTTTCTCCTATACTAGTGTAACTAGCCCCTATTTCGGCGTCCTAACTCTAACCGATCAAGCCTAAAATTGTTCACAATTTTTTTCCTTCCCTCTAGCCTTTTGAATTAACAACCAAAGCCTATAACATCATTGTTGTCCAGAGACTTCCAGTGCCTATTGTCACGAGCTGGGTGCTTGCCATCCGACCCAAAAGCTTAAGTTATTAGGTGGTGCTGCCTACCCCCTTTATATGGCTCAAGAGCTCCCTCCTCCTATCTGATATAGGATCGTGACATACTCGGACCACCCAGCTTACTCTACCTGAGCGCTTGGCGTAGAATCAGATCAGGAGTTGGGCTGCTCTGATACCACTTGTCACGGGCCAGACACTTACCATCCGATCCAAAATCTTAAGCTATTAGGTGGTGCTGCCTACCCTCCTTATATGGCGCAAGACTTCCCTCCTCCTATCTAATGTGGGATCATGACACTATTCTTTGAGAATCCTACGACCCTACTCTTTTGATAACCAAGCCAATTGTTACCCTTGTCCATCTAAAAGCCCTAGAACTCTCTCTTATCTGTTAAAACCCTAACCTTAAGTCAATCATCACCCTTTTCCATCTAAAAGCCCTAGAAGCTTTTTGTTTTTCTTTTAAAAATCGTAACCTTAAACCCACCAGAAATTAAATTTAGAGAGCTTTGTTACTACTTCGCTGAAGCTGTCCCACATCATTATGTTTGTGACCTAACAAAAGTGTTGGACAAGGTCATAGTCATATGCATCTATAGGAAGCAGTTTAAGCGGTTATGACTTCTTGTATTGGAAACAGGATTGCTAGTGGTTAACTGGATCATGGATTATAAAATTTTTTAGAGTTCTGTATCTTGGGAGACTTATATATGAAATCATTTCTTGTGTTCTATTCTAATGTAAATTTTTTTTAACAAGTACTGAATGATAATTTCCTTGGTGTTTGGTTTTCTTTTGAAGCTGCATATTCTCTTTCGTCTCCTCCTCCATCCTGTATTCAGTCCATTCTGTTGACTTGTTTATGGGCCCCCTGCGGGATGGGCCTCCTCCTTTCCTCATTTTACTCATTTTATTTCTCTTCTTCAATGATTGTTTGTTACGTTAAAATCTGCCCTATATTTAGGGCTTGTGTAGAGTTAGTATGTGGTTTGTAGATTGCAGTTGTCATTACAGAATGTCCTGTACATGAAAACTATTACAATAGTTTCTATATTATGAATGATTTTTTTGCTATAACCGAAATTAACTCACTGCTTGGCATCCTTCAGAAGGTTCTAGTCCTCAGTTTGGCAGCATTCTGGGAGATAAATCTAAAGATACCTTATTATGCTATTTATGAAAATCTATGACCCTTACCTAGTGTTGCTACATGACAAATATTTTTTCCCCCCTCAGGGAAATCTTTTGATTGTGTCAATTGCTAGATGCACCTATATTGAGTTTGAGGCTGTAATGAAGCAATTCGTGGGCTAATTTGATACTCAATATTCCAATTTGATACTCAATATTCCATTTCCTGATACTTTCTGGTCTCACCATATATACAATTCCAATGCTTGAATCCGTGGAACTGTATCAGTACTCTTGGACCAGGAAGCACAAAATTTTTAAGAAGGTGGCGTATACGTGTCGGATGCACGTCTAAACTTGTGGTATTATTTTTTTAATTTATTTAGATATGGACACGCTTTGGACACTTGGGAGACAAACGTGTCCGTTACTTAGATACGCATGAAATACATTGCAAGTTTGTATAGAACTACTTCGATGTAATGATAAAACAAAAACAATATGAGCATATATGTTTTAAATTGTGAGATTGTTTTCATCAGGTTTTATCTTAAATGATGATTGAATTATGGATTCAATGGTCCTTTTCAAGTTGAATTAGGGTTATCTTATTTTATTTTATTTTTATGTTTTTGCTGGTTTGCAGATGTTACATTTATATAAATAGCAAATGAAATATATAATAAATATATTTTTTGTCGTATTACATTACATTTTTTTGTCGGGGGAAGGGGTGGTTGAGGTGATGAGCCTGGTGATTGTGGCTCTTTAGACGATTATGATCTACTATAGGTACCCAACTACCCACTTGTGCATGAGTGCCCAAATAGAAATTAGCTTTTAGTAGCTATCATTAACACCAATTTGAGCTTGGTTATGGCATGCTTTTGGATAACTAATTGAACATACTAGTGTACATACTTGGGCTTGGTTGATGAGATTGTAATTGTGCGATCTCTTTAAGTTGGTCTACGAAGAAATATTTTTCAATTTTAAGGTTTTAGTGTAAGCATATCTGAGATTGTAAGTAGATTGGTACTTTTAAGATTAAAAGTGAATCCGTGAAAGGGTGAAAGTTGAAGGCTAGGATATACTTGAGAGCAAGGTTGTCACTATCTTGGTTTTATTACCCACTGGGAAAGGGGAGGTTGAACAGGATATTCTCCCTAGAGCTAGAGTAGGATGTGTGATATTGAGGGGTTCTTATTAGTGTTGTGTAATGAGGTAAATGGTGAAGTTCTGTAAGATGACTTGGTGGTGTTTTTCTATCATACATTGTTGAAATTAGTTTTGCTAAAATGAGGGTGTTGTGATGGAACTGCAATGCAAGAAAATGCAGAATGAAAAATGGATGGATACTTTGGTCTTTTGGAGGTTAGGTCCATTAGGATAATGCTTTGTTATTTAAGGGGTTCTAGACTTGCTCCAAAATAAATTGGACTGACTTTAAGATGCGCTGAGAGAGTTGATGGATGCTCAACAGGAGTTTTTGGGTTGAGGGGTGAAAAATGACTTGGACAACCAGCAAGAGCTTGTAGTTGATGGTTGAAAAATGACTTGAAGGGCTATAATTTAAAGAGGGTATAAATTTAAATAGAAATGAGACAATAGGGTTTGTTTAATTTAGGTTGAGAGAATGGTTTAAGTTGCTCCCTCTTTCTTTGCAGTTGAAGCATAGGCTTCTATTAGTTAAGTTGAAGTTTGAGTCCAACTGATCTTATTATCAACTATTGTTGTGGTGTGTGTAAAGTGCTAATGTTACAAGGTGTTCACATAGAATGTGACTTTTAAGTAGAAAGCAGCCTGGGTTGTACATTTTTAGTATAGGGCTCCTTTGGGAATCTCAAGAAGTGGTCCAGGCTGAGTAACACTTTGTTTTTCTCTCTGGTTCATAGGAAAACCAGTGAGTTGTTTTGATAAAGGCTTTGTCCTCCGCCTCAGCTTCATGTGGAGACTTGAATCAATTGAGAAATATACTTCACCAAACACAGGCCAACAGAGTACTGACCAACTTGTCCTTAAGTGATATATTGACATAGTTCTTGGGTTTTCTAATGGTCCTCAATCCCAAGGTATAATTGGACTATGCAGATCTTATAAAGGCTTCTGTTGGTGACCTTGAGTACCATGGGTGCCTTTTCCATAGAATGACTGTACATGATTTGTGATAGAGATTATGACAGAAAATTCTGTCCCTTTTGTATGAGAAAGTAGAGCCCTATGTTACCTGGAACGCGGATCGTTCCGGTACCTGGAATGGGAACGTGATACGTCACATGTTTTAAAATGTGGTACGATAAGGGTAGAATTGTATAAATTACACTATTATAATTTAAAGTATTTCTCGAGCAATTTTCTTTTAACAATTAGACATCCAATTTATTTAATCTATGTTTTCAAATTAATCATGTAAAAACACACTTTTAGGAGCATTATAGCCATTTATTTTTCAACCAAAATATCATTCTCCCCGGGTTTTGACTATTTATATTAGACATTTTTCCTTCTTAGGTAACCTTTAAGGAATAAATAATAAAAAAAAAGATTTTGGGAACATCGCTAAATTCACTGTTTTGGAATTTGAATATACCATGTTTTGGAACGCCGTTCAAAAAATATAAATCGCTATGGTATTAGAGTATTGTAGTAACACTACTAGAGCCAAACTCCGACACATAAGCAAACCTTTTTCTATCTGCCTTGTTGGGATGGATTTTGGAGGCCTTTATTCATGTTATGAATGCGTTTTAGGAGATTCTCATCTTGGGTTTGCGTGCATTTGTTTTGAGAGTTTGTTTCTCCACCCCGGCTTTGGTACATCATAGTTCTATACTGCCTTTGTGTTTTAATGGTTTCTTTCTCCCAGACAAGTGTTCAAACAAATAATAGAAACCTGAATAGTCTTTTGGTGTCAACGAAAGTTTCAACTACCTTTCTTTCCCCCAAAATATCTCTAATAAACTTTGCATACTTTGCTCTCTGGTGATCACCTAGCAATTTCTATTTCTTTTTTGTTTTTGGATCAAATACCATATATTCACTAAAAACTAAATGCTCAATGAAGGTACTGTTTGGATGCCCTTTGAATTTGAATGGACTGTCATAAATTACGTAGTATTTCTATTTCTATGTGGAAATCTGTCTTGAAGAAGTGTGTAGAAAAATAGGGGATTTCACCATACTTCTTTCTGCATGGCTGTTCTTAGGTTCCTCAAAATAACAAAAATCCAAGATTTTTTAAACATAAATTTGAGATGGCTATCATTTCACAAGTTGGCCCATTCAAGATTATGACTTGGCACATAGCTGGTCCTGTGATTAAAGAATATTTTTCTAGTTAATGGGAAAGTTTTGTTGTCTGGCTACATGTTCTGTTGCACATATTTCTGTACAATCACGAGTATAACTGATCACTCAAGCTCCATCCTGGGTGTGGTGGTTAACTCATGTATGTGCATAACACTGCCAATTTCTAATTCTGTCAAAAACACTTCTTCCTGTTATCACCCTGTTTCCTCTGTTAGAACTGCTGCTGCTGTTGTTGTCGTCATCATTATTATAACTGCTGCACCCTCTTGTGATCATTATAAGTCATAATAGTAGCTATATAAAAAATCAACTGATGACGATAATTACCGCCATCTTTTCTCTGTTAGTACTTCTGTCGTGGTGGTGGTGTTGTTATTCCTGCTGTGCCCTGTTGTTATCGTAATCATTATAATTGTAGTGATATAAAAATCTGGTGATGATGAGAACTATTATTTTTTTGATTTCTGATGCACCCTCTTACGTGCCTGTTATGGTGAAAACATGATTAATAGATTACTGAGGGCCATAGCTGTCTGATTTAGTTGGGGATAATTAATAAAGTCATTCATGTATGATATGCTTATAATATCTCATTTATTTAGGGAGCTCAAGGAAGAAAAATATTCTGCTCGCAGAGCTATACTGCCCATGCTTCAAGCTGAAGAGGATGAAAGGTAATCTTTTCCAGTGGCCCTCTCTTTCCGACCCATCCTCAACCTATTCACCTTACTGTACTAACTTGAACATCTTTCTTTTCTTTGTCTTCTTTCTTTAGATTTGTCAAAGAGTGGAAGAAGTATCTTGAAGAAGAGGCGAGAATAATGAAGGATGTGCCTGGTTGGAAAGTTGGGGAAAATGTTTATCACTCTGGAAAATGGATGCCACCCGCAACTGGTGAGCTCCGTCCTGATGTGTGGTAAGATGTTGGTGGTGTTTTCACCACAGTGGTGCGTTTCTAGCCGTCGAAAGCGGCTCTGTTTCCCCTTCTTGCGAGTTTCTTGGTCTCCTTTACTTTGTCCTCCTTTAAGGTGAATAAAAGTGTATTTGAAAACTCTGTTCACATGCGATGAATTGACAAAATCGCTACTCTCTTGTTAATACAATTGTCTACTTTTCTAGTTACCTTAAGTTTTAAGGACCATGGGGGCCATGTATGTGCTGAATTTATGCGAATTGTCGTGATGAGGATCAACCTACCCTGGTATGGCGTGATAAATCTTCTTTTTGTTGTTATTTGCTTTCTGGGCTTGTCAAAATTACTTCATGCCAGGACGTTCTCTATTGGGTTTTATTCTTTTTTCAAACTTGAAATGAGTCATGATGTTGCTTCCCATGATTGCTATGAGATGTTCATGGTGAAGTTTCTTTCCATGGAAGAACATTTATTTGACTTAATGAGACACACCAAAAGAGCCCAAAATAAGGTGATAGCTTTGCATACTTGGGCCATTTACTACATGGTTTCTTCTTTGCTAGCAGATTACATTGGAAAACTCTCTGGAAGTGTAGTTTAAGGTGATACCAAGGCTTTGAAGCTGACAAAGATTCAGGTTCAGAGTGATGAAAATTTATACTAGTGAAGGCAAAATATTTTCTTGTATGATCGATCCAACAATTAATCAATAGTAACAACTTTTAATTGCAAAGATCTACAATGCAAATTTTATGCAATAAACCAAAATTAATAGACAATTTATTGTGTAATAGTATACTACTATGGTAGGCACTAGATTTTATATTAACTTAAAAACAAAGTAAGAACCTTGATAATTTGATCTGATAAAGATATCTTACAATTTATTTCATAAAAATATTACAATATTGTTAAATAATAGTAGCCTTATGAAATTAATACCATTTGAAAAAATAAAAATAATTAAAAGGAAAACCCCATACTATAAATCATAACACTAATATAAGATTACATAGTTGATCGCGTAAATATTTTCAGACTTCTAACAAAATTTAACAAAATAATCTTCTAATCCAATCACTTGAAGGCGCCGTGTTTCAAATTTTCTAGCAATACAAACACAAGCAATGGATCAAACATAAACTAAAATTAAGTGCGATTCTTAAAACGATTTATCATCCGTCTTTACATTATTAGCCTACACATTCTAACCGATCGAATGATAAACATAGAACTTAAGACTTCCTCCTTTGATGATCAATCAAGGCCAACTAAATTTTTTTTGCCAAGTGAAATTATCGGAACTGAAATAAAAACCAGCCTCGGTCACCAACCAATAACACTTGCCATTCGCGCGACAGTTATAGCCCTCAACCGCGGCACTAAACACATTGGAACTCTTCTGCTTTTGTCCCCATTTCATGTTGCAAAAGAAGAGAGTAGTTCCAAGGGCATTGACCTTGAAATGCCAGTTGAAATCCTCACCAACGCGAAGCGAGTGCATCCCAAGATCATCGTTTTTAGATTGGCAACGAATGATTAATGACTCGAAATTGTCCTTGAATCCATTGATGACATGGACCTCGTATTTTAAGCCGAAAATCCAATACTTCTCTTCAGCAGCCCAAGTTGCAAATGCAATGGAAAATGCAAGGAGGAATAGCGTACTAAGGCTGCTCATGGTTTTACTCATTTTTCTGCATATGATGGTAAGGTTTTATGCTTTCCTCCTCCTCCTCCTCCTTATAAGTCTTGCACTATATATATATATATATATATGTTATGTACAAAGCTCAAAGACCATTGAAGAGAAGCTATTAGAAGATTTAAATACATGATGGAATTATTACCAGTTTCCGAAGAAGAAGAAGTTTACAGGGTGGTACCATTAAACTAAATCTAATATTTACATACTTGGTGTAATGACATTGATGATAGTTGACTCTATAATAATAAATAAGGTTAATCACACTAGCACCCGTTAAACTATCACTCAGTATCACTAAGTCCCTTTCAACTATAAAATGTAATACGTTGACGCTTTGAAGTACCAATTTGTATCAATCAACACCTCTATTAACAATATATTAAGCAATTAGTTAAGAAAATAGATGAAAATTGTCATATAACTTGTACATGTTTACAAAAGTATAATTTTATATATTAATTTATCTTCACTTTTTCTAATAATTGTTTAATAACTGAAATACCTTTAAAATGATGTGTAAATTGACTAGAATGCCCCTTGATTTGCCTAGTATTCACACACCATTTCAAAGGACTTTTCAGTCAAGACAATTATTATAATAAGAGAAGATCAATTTAAGTATAAAACTATACTTGTTTTGAATATGTGCAAGTCATAATAATTTTTCATCCATTTTCTTAATGGATTGCTAATAAAAGATGTGGATTGATACAAATTAGTAATTTGGGGGGTTAATATGTCACATTTTAGAGTTTATGAGGTTTTAATGATACTGAGTTATAGTTTAAGGGGTATTGTTATAATTGACCCTAATAGATAATCATGATTACATAAGATGTAAACAACTAAAGGAATTGGTAAGCAACGGGTTGTGTTAAGTTTGGTTACTTCAAAAAAAAAAAAAAAAGAAAGAAAAGGAATTGGTAAGTGTTTAATTTCTTCTTTCCTTTTTGTTGATTAAAAAACATTCTCAGGTGCATAAAATTCATGATTGACCATATGCATTTTTTTCCTACAATCTTTCGTTCTTTTTCACAAAAAATTATGAAGGCTGCTCGTGGTTGTACTCATTTTCTCCATATGATAGTCATGTTTTCTGCTTTCTTCCTTCCCCTTATAAGGAAGTAAACTATGATTTCTATTGTATGATAATTATACACCTCAAAGACCACTGAAAGAAAGGTTATTAGAAGAGGTACCCTCATGGTGGAATTATTACCGCTCTTTGAGGAAAAATGTTTGTATGGTAATATGAATAAAGTAAATCTAATCCACAAGTAGTGAAACTAATGATATATAGTTGATTCTTGAATAACAAATGATCATGTGGTTAATTTCTTCTTTCCTTTTTGTTTATGAAAAAAACTTTCTTACATGTATAAAGTTCCATGATCGATCATTAGGATTTTTTTCAAGAATCGTTCATTCTTTTGACAAATATTCTTGTCGCATTTGTCATAAGACGAAGGGCTGTATATAATTTTACTAAATTAGTTATTGGCTTTAGTATTGTGGATAGTTGAAAACAGAAAATAGGCAAATGTTAAGACGTGCCCTAAGAGTACGTTGTTCGATATACTTTGTCTAGTTCTATAAATAGTGTTAAAAGTCGTCAAAAAAAATGTGAACCTCACACTTTCTAAAATTAGACAAAACACATTTAACATGTGCTCTAAGGACACATATAAGCAAGATCTAAGAAATTATTAGAATATATACACGTGGTACTAGAATTATAGCTAGTTTCCAAAAAAGTTTAGTGGTAGTATAATTGAAGTTAACATAATCCACCAGCAATGGAATTAATGAAATTTGATTCTCTAGTAAAAGAAAAGAAAAATGTCATATATCAAATTTCTTTTCTTTTATAACATTTTTCTGAAATTGATAATATTCCTCCGTTTAGCATGATCGCATGAACTAAACTTAGCTAGTTACAAAAATTTAGAGCAATAGTGTAAGCGCGACAGCTTTTAATCGATAATATTCCTCAATTAAGTCCACACTTTCTCTTAGAACTTTACCTGGTTATGATTTTCGTCACCAAAGTCGTATGCTCCATGATTTAACTGCATGACCATTGTAGCTCCTAAACTTGTATAATTAATGAAAATTTGAAAAGAAAAGAAACGAACAAAAATCAAAGTAACGATAAACTTATTATTACTTAGTATTCTCTCAATAATGATTTATTAATACATTCCAACACAAGATAATAAGCATATATAAACCATGAATTGAATTATGGCCAGTCACTTTTTTTTCATCCAAGAAGAATTATCATTGCTAGGGACCGAGGGTACGTAAATCTTCTTAATCAAATCTGGTGTTAAAGCAATTCCCTTTTATCCATTTCCCAAGCAGTACTTCCATGACAAACTCAATTCTTATGTAGAAGATTATACTCTTACTCGATGGAATAAAATTCCAGTAGTACCGTTGTATCCATATTTTTTGAGTATATCTTGTTGTCATGTATAGTGAAATATATTAAAATATTTTAAATATCCCCATTTGTGTTATCGTCCTATTAAACATTTAACCTTCCTGGAGGGCTGCGACTGTCTCGACACGATAGGAAATCAAATGGCTTTTGGGTAAGGAAATGGAATATTGCTAACAATTTAAAAAATGAGTTTCTAAAAGGAGAAAATATTAGTTACAATTGTTGTACCACGTCATGCATCATATTGATATAGTATAGTCGGCTAATGATACAAGAGTAATTTAAATCTTAATTATTTGGATATCATCTTGTTATTTTAAACTCAGCACCCTTGATGATTGGAATTTACATAATTATGTGGTTTTAGTTTATTAGTGTATTGTATCACATCAATATGATGACGTGGTAGTCCAATATTTACTCAAAAATACCAATGGATGCTATGTCCATTTGTTGGTGAAGTTATTTAATATCGACTGAAAAACTTAATAGTAGTTGCATGAGTCTTGTGACCCCTCTTGTCCTATGCGACCAGGGAAGGAACTACCTCACGACCATGGGAGTCATGCCTCCCCTACTTTGACAAAATTATGCATAGGCCCTATGAGTTTTGAGTATTTATGATAAAAAAAAATCTTGTATTGGACCCCTCAAAATTCAAAAAACTTTATTCTAGCCCTTTAAAATACAATATTTTTACTTTGGTCCCCCACAAAATTCAAAAATTTCTATCTTTACCTATTAGAATTCAAACTTTTTTTTTTTTTATCTTGACCCCCTCTCAACAAAATTTTGGTTCCTTCCCTATGCGCAACCACAAGGTTCGATTTGAAACCGTGTCCTTTTGCCCACAAAACTACACGGGAGTAAGCCTACTACGATCCTAGTAGGCCCAATATGTGGTATAGAAAGAAACATAGGTTGGGCTAGCTTAGGACAAAATAAAAGAATTGATTTCACGCATGTCTTTTGGCATATAGATCAATGTGATAACTAAAATATTTCGGTCCCCATATGAAAGCCGTGATTACACTCCAAAAGTATAATTATTAGTTCTTAAATAGCTTAAATTAGTCCAAGTTGTTTAGCATTTAGCTTATTTTAATTACATTATGATCATTATTCTATTTTAAGGTTGACTTGTAGGTTTAGAGCTTAAAAGGTGCAAAATGGAGCTTTGGGGGGCAAAACGGTCATTTGACCATGCACACGATCCACGCTTTCGTGCGCATGTTTGGCCAACTAAGAGCACGGTGAACAGTTCCGTGCACACGAATTTGTAGGCTCAGAAACTGGAATCAAGCTATGCAAAATCGTAAGCAAGATACAGAGAATTAATTTCACCATAGGCAGGCTGGGGGCACATCGTTTGAAGACTATGAGCTCTGTCACCGGAGTCTCTGTTATTTTTTAGCTTGTAAATCATATTTTTTACTTAAAATTTGAAAATCTTAGATTCAGCATTTAGTTAGGACAATTTTCAGCTGGTTATCTATCATTTCTAAGTCGTTGTATTAGTTGATTCAACTTGTAATTCATTTTCAATTCCTTGTAATCCACTTTCTAGTTCAATTGTAATTCAATTTCTAGCTTCAATTCATCATGATTTTAATTCAAAGCTTCATTTCTACTTTGGATATGAGTAGCTAAATTTTCAATTGGGTTCAATTGTGAAGACTATCTAAGGAATTCAAGATTTCTATAGAGGTATCTCATGAATTTATTGTCCAATCTTCCTGGATCTTTAATTCTTTATATTGAATGTTAGATTTCATATGAACACTTAGATTATTGACTATGTTTGGTGGTTTCAATGCAGGATTTAGCAGCTGCTTATTGAATTCATCCAAATCGATGGCATTAATTTAAGGCCCTCTACTAGATAATGAATCTAACACCATTACTATGTAATCCATTCTCATTAATTGAGTATTGGATGCCTAAGAGCCCATAAGTTATTAACTATATTTGATTAATTCAATGCGTAATTTCTTAATTTTGTATTTATCCTATTGAAATTGATAGTATTAACCTATGATTCTATGATTGACTAATGAATCTAGTTTCAATTACTTGAGAATTATTGGTTTCCAAAGCTAAATCTTTCTAATTGAATCCTCTTGATTGTTTGGGTTCAATTTGAGTTATAAGCTTCTTAGAATACCTTGAAAGAATTGGACAGTTGGACCAATTGGATCTAATTCCTTTTAAATTGCCTTAATCTCTATTTTACTTTCAAATTGTCTAGTTAATCAACCCAATTTCAAAAATCTCAAATCATTTTCTATTTCTCTTTTTTTTTTTTATAGAAGCATTCTACTAATTGTAATTCGATTTAAGTGGAGTTCATGCTTGTTGAAACCGATGGTCTATATTTGACCCCGTCCTGAGAACAAATACAATACTCGAAATCTTCAGGTTAAGTTACTTAGAAACCATTCACTTGTGCGAGCAAATCAAGTTTATGGCCTTGTTGCTAGGGAGTTGAAGGCGAAGGCAAACTTGGATGAACCTTGAGTTGATTGCAGCAAGTGGATTGCTTCTCCATCATCTACAATGCGGCGTTATCTTTGGTTAAGATCTTGGGTAACGATATTCCATCCCTTTATGTGCTTAGTTAGTTTAGAGTAGTTAGTTGTTGTTAGCTTTGATTGGTTGATTGGATTAGATTGCATTGCATTCATGCTTGGGTGGTACTGATTAAGGAGATCTTTGTGCTTACTTTTGAATTGATGGCATTGTTTTGCATAAGAAGATTAAAGGTTTGGTTGGTAAAAAATTGAGTATTAAATCAGTGGTTATTGTATGTGGAGATTGGAGGCTCGGAAGGAAGAGATATTTTGAACTGTTTATGTATAATGTGTTGAAGTGAGGTATAATATTTTGTGTGCATTTCATTATGCAGAACACAAAGTGGATTGTTGTCTTAAAGAGGCAAGGAAAATGTGCTAAAATTGTATAGTTTGGGAAATTTGGTAGAGTTTGCTTCATGAACTATTACATGCCTTGATAACACATGTATTGTACCCTTTTGACCTCTCTATTTCCCTCATCTTTCACCTTGCGACCAATTAGGCCATCTCTTGAAAAATCCTTCTTGATCTAAAGCATACTTCTCATGAGATCTTGTTTGAATATAAGTCATTACTTGTCAACTTTGTTTAATTGGTATTTAAGCTATGAATATTCTTTCATGAAGTCATGCCAAATTGATACATTTTCATTATTGCATTCTTTTACATTATAGTTTGCTCTATTGCATATTATCACGTTTACTCCTTTTGGAACATTCCATTGAGAGAAACTTTGTGTTTATTTATTTAAAAGTGTATGTCCGGTGAGAATTTGGATTGAGACTCCAAGCTTATGAATTTTTGAGTAGGTACATTTGAGCTATATTGCATGATTCTATCACACACTCACATGAATCTCATTTTTGTGTCCTTATTGATGGATTTTTGCTTGCATTAAGAAAAAGGATGTCTTGTTGAAGGTATGTGGGTATGGTGATGCGTTACTCTTACATTGTTTTAAATCTTAGATTGATGAACATGGATTGATGTTGTGGATGTCAGTAAGCCCTCACGAGACAAGCCTCCCCCAAAGATGTTCTCCAAAACTTAGGATTGCCTTTTTTAGTTGCAGAATCAAAGAAAGATGGCAATAAATCTCATTATGGGAGATGATAAAGGCATGCTGGTTAATGGTTGACATGGGTATGTTACAGCCTTCTAGCTAGGCAGTTAGGCAATGTGAAGCCTTAGCAATTTGCAGCTTGTCTAATAATTAAGGCTTTGGAGTTGAATAGGTTCAGGTCAAGCCAAAAAAACTTAAAAAAAGACCAACCATACGTGAGAGTGATTATATAAATTCATCATCTATATGTGTATCTACATTTGTGTGTGTGGTGTGTGCTTTTGCTTCTCACTTTTTATTATGTTTGTTCAACTTTTCTAAAATATATGGCAAATGATTATTCTTGCATAGCAGTATAGGGACGAAGTTATGAATTTGCTCGCAATCCATAGTTGAAATGTTATAGGGTTAATTACACTTTGCACCAAATCTCATTTTAGAACCTTCATTTTATTTGTAACGTACAACTAATAATTAAGCACTTATACTTCTAATTTGTTAAAATATCAACTTTCTTATAACTTCTATTGAAAAAATAAAAGAAAATTTTGCATATGAGCACATGGCATTTTTCAAAGGGGGCAAAAATATAGAATTCAGCACTTTTTCGCTCGAAAATTCATGCCTAATTAACCCTAAGAATTATTGTGATGATTCATGTTAGCTGGTGAATAATCGAATGTGATGACTTCTTGTTTAAGGTGTCTAAATCAGATTGCAGCATCTCCTTCATATAGCATAATAATTAATGTAAAGATAGATTTTTTAATTTTCTTTTGTAATTTGAAGGGATATGCTTTTATTTCCTTTGCAAATGGTAGAATAAAAGTCTGTAAAAAAACTAATCCAAACAAAGCCTAAACTGAAAGAACATTATAAATTAGGTCAAGCAGTGATCTATGGTGGCTTTTAAAAATTTCCGGAGTAGAATACTGGTGAAGGCAGGATATTTTCTTGAGTGATCAATTCAACAATTAATCAGTAGTAACAACTTCCAATTGCAAAGATCTAGAATACAACTTTTATACCAAAATAGACAATTTATTTTGTAACACAACTCCTAATGCAGGCACTAAGCTCTATATTAACTTTAAAAAAAGTAAGAAATTCTAAAATTTGATCTAATAAAGATAATTTACAATTTATTTCATAAAAATAAAACAATATTGTCAACTAATATAAGCCTTATGAACCTAATTCCAATTCGTTAAAAAGTTTATTTTAAGTAGAAAAACCCATACTACAAAAATCTAAATAATTGATTGTGTAAATGGGTGATTTCTTTTCAACAATTCAAAATTTTCAACAAATAGAATCTAATTCGATCATTTGAATCACCTGAATGACAACTTCTTAGTCCTCCTCTATTCTGTCATACAATCAACACGTCCAGATAGCTAAGTGATGGATAAGTAAGATGTGTAAAGACTGTAATGTGTAAGACACATTTTAAAAAAGTTTTCAAAAATAAGGAGAAATGAAACAAAAGAAGGAAATTAGAAAAATAAAGGGGTTGTTAAAAAGTGTAAAAAAGAATATATAAATCTTTTGTCCTCTAAGAAATTGGCTTACACATTTCAGTATTCAAACTAGACCACCTCTATACTTCTTTCAATATTCTACCAGGGTAAAAAAAAAAAAAAAATTCTCCCAATTATAAACAGCCTTCTATTATTTCTAAAGTTAGTGTGGTTAACTAAACCCACTTCCTTCTACTTAGCTCAAAGGAGAAGAGATAATGAAAGCACAATCTTTAAAATTTTCTAGCAATACAAACACAAGCAATGGATCAAACATAAATTGAAAAGAACAACTATTAAAACGATTGATCATCGGTTTTTACATTATTAATTTACACATTCAAACATGATATATAGCAAACATAGAACTTCTTCCTCATTTGATGATCATCAATCAAGGCCAACTTGATTTTTTTTGCCAAGTAAAATTATCAACACTGAAATAGAAACCAGCTTCGGTCACCAACCAATAACACTTGCCTTTCGCACGACAGTTAGAACCCTCAACCAAAGCACTAAACACATCGAAACTCTTCTGCTTTTGTCCCCATTTCATGTTGCAGAAGAAGAGAGTAGTTCCAAGGGCATTGACCTTGAAATGCCAGTTGAAATCCTCACCAACATGAAGCGAGTGTACCCCAAGATCATCGTTTTTAGATTGGCAACGAATGATTAATGGCTGGGAATTGTCCTTGAATCCATTGATAACATGGACCTCATATGTTAAGCCGAAAATCCAATACTTCTCTTCCGCAACACAAGTTGTAGAAGCAATGGAAAATGCGAGGAGGAATAGGGTATGAAGGCTGCTCATGGTTTTACTCATTTTTCTGCATATGATGGTAAGATTTTCTGATTTCTTAATCCTCTTTATAAGGCTTGTGCTATACATATATATATATATATATATATGATATGTATAAATCTCAAAGACCAATGAAAGAGAAGCTATTAGAAGGTTTACATACATGATGGCATTATTACCAGTTTCCGAAGATTAAACTAAATCTAACCCACAAGTGATGACACTAATGATAGTGGACTCTTGATCAATAATAAATACCAATTGAAGAGTTTAGTTTCTTCTTTCCTTTTTGTTGATTAAAAATCATTCTCACATATGTAAAATTCATGATCGATCATATTCATGTGTTTCAAGAATCTTTCGTTATTTTGACAAAAATTCTTATCGCATTTGCCATGGGGCAAATGTCTATATGTCCTTTTAGTAATTAGTTATTGGCTTTAGTATTGTGGACCCCTGAAGATAGAAATTATTAGAAGATATTAACATGGGGCACTGGAATTAAAGCTAGTTTCCAAAAAGTTTAGTGGTAGTATAATTGGAGTAAAACTAATCTACCAGTAATGGAATTAATGAAAGAAAATTTCCATACGTAATCCCCTTCTACCTCATTTTCTCACTTCTAAGCACAAAACATTAATGCTTTTATCTTTTTGCCAGCGTTGTAAAAAGATTAGCCCTCTTAAAGTTGAGCTTAAAATGCTAATAAAATATTTGGAGACATTAAGAGAGTATTTTACACTATGGAATCCAAGCCTAGGATTAGGAATTGGAAGTCATCTTAGTTCAACATTGTAATTGATATAGCCTCTAAGCAGCAAGCTTTTGGCTGTGGTCTCTCTATGCCATATACATGAATATGAGATACATATATTGTTTTAAATGATTTTTTAAATTCTGTCAATGTAATGTGCAACAGTTTAGCTCTCAGTGTCCAACTGCTTAGAGTATCGAATAGTTGTAAATTATTGGATTAATTACATGAACATCATTTAACTATTACTTAGTACCACTGTACCCTTTTAACTAAAGAAGTGAATATTTTAATCCCATCATCTATAAAATTGTATCACTTTATCCCTTTTGTTAGGTTGACGTTTGAAAAAATAACAAAAAACAGTCATGTGATTGAAAAATAGACCAAACTAACGATAAACTTATTATTAGTATGCTCATAAGAACTTATTAATTCATCTCAACAGAAGATGATAAGGATATATAAGCCATTTAAATTCATGGCCAGTTACGTTTTTTCATCCAAGAAGAATTATCATTGCTGAAATAGAAGCCGTCGGCTCTGACCGACCAGTAGCAGTCAACAGAATAATGGCACGCCTTGCTCTCGGCCTCGTAGAAGACATCAAAGATGATGTTCTTTTGGCCCCACCAGAAATGGCAGAAGAAGCGAGTAGTTCCAAGAACATTGATGTTGAAATGCCAATGGAAGTCCTCGCCAGCTCTGAGAGTGTGGTTGCCAAGATCATTATCCTTCGATTGGCAACGAACGGCCAGCGGGCCGGCATTGTTGTCGATGGCATTGATGATATGAACTATGAAAGGTCTAGTGAAAATGGAAGGTCCGGCTTCTGTTGTGCAGATAATGAGAAATGCCATGAAGAGTAAGAAGCAAGAGTGCTTCATTGTATAGCTTAGGTTCTTGGATAGTTTCTTTTTTTTGGTGTTGTAATCAAATGATGCTGAACTTATTTCCTTTCAATCTATATATATACTAAAGTCTGGTCACACGCGAGACACGTGCCAGTATAATATATAGGAGTTCAGAAATTGCTTTAAAAAAAAAGAAGGTGTATTTGGTTTGAAGTAATTAGTTTCAAGGTACTGATGTGACTTTAAGTGATTTTACCACTTTATTCGTAAATTCAAATCAAAAGAGAATCCAAAAAATATTAATTATTATTTGATTATAAGGGTAATTTAGGGATGTGAAAACCTCACCCGACTTCACCAAACTAGGATATTGCCTTTTAATAAGATATATATATATATATATCATATATGGACGTGAATGTGCATTTATGTATCTATATTACTCGTCTAAATGTTAAAGGCTAACGGATATTCAATGTAGATGATAAATGTAGGTAGATTTTGGCAATCTAAATGGATTTTGGGAACTATAAACTTTTTATCCTCAATTTTTATTTTTAATGCATACCATTAGCAATAAGGTGTTACTAACATGTCTTTGAACACGTGTTAGTAATTCATCATCCCGTTGTACAAAGTGTGAAGTCTTCCACCTTTTTACAACTTTTAATACAACTCTATTCATGCATGTTTTTATTTTTATTTTTTTTCTAATATACCACATAGATGTTGCTTGCTAGGCAAATTTACACTTGATTGTTTTCTTTTTTTTATGATCGGATGTCCAGGTCAACTGACGCGGTACTCGACTAATTCCGAGATCTGTGTAGTCTCTCATCCCACAAAATTGAGAAATTATTGGGCTAATAATCCTAGGGTTGCTCAAAGGTGTTGATAGCATCTAAAAGGTTTTAAACTTGAGATTTTGGAACGAGGGAGCAAACCTCTAAACTCAGGTCTTGACCACCAAGCCAATTTCTTGAAGTTTATTTGCAGTTTATACAGGGGCATGATTTTCAATGAAGCCTCTTTCTTGTTTTTTTTGTTTCTTTTTTTTTTTTTTTTTCCAATTTTTAAGCAATGGGGTAGGAATTTGACAATTAACTTCTGTGGGTCAAGTTGTAATTTGCTTTTCCTATATGTTCACACACACATATAATAGATGCGTCTTGTTTCCATGCGCGGGTATACATTAAACATGTACTGTCTTGCTGTTCAAGCGTTTAAAATTGTGAGAAAATGTGGAATCCACACTTTATCCAACTAGACAATGCATGTATAATATGTATGCTAAGAACATATATAACGGTTCAGAACAACTGAGCCGTTACATAAAATTTTCCATTTGAGCTGCAAGTGAGGTTCATTAGCTTTAGAAAAATGTTATTTTTTAAGAAAATTTGTACAAAAAATCTCACAAGAACGATGTGATAGTGACATTATTATAATTAAGACTTATCATGATAACTGTTTGATTTTAAAACGAATAGCTTTTATTCAATTACATCATTCTGATGATAAATTTTACATGAATTTTTCTATTTGTATAGTATTATTCTTAACTTTATTACTTGAAAACACACTTACATTTCCTGTCATGATCTTTCACAAAACCTATCTCACTTCCACTCATATTTTTTCTGGTAAGAAGCATTATCGTTACTGAAATAAAAGTCATCCTCTTTCACTAACCAGTAGTACTGTTCAGACTGCTTGCTTACACTCTTATCAAAAACATCGAAGCTCTGTCGATGCTGGCCATGAATGAAGGTGCATTTAAAAAATAAATTCCACTTACAGTCCAGTGAACATCCTGACCAGGAGCAAGATATTTCGGCTCGCCACCGGAATTAAGGGCCGTGCAGAGGAGGCCAGGTGGCGGCGGCAAGGCGGCAGTTGGGAACCCATTGATGACATGAACCCTGTAGGTCGGGGTAAGGCCGCTGCCGCCACTAGCAAACTAGCCGGCGTTGAGAGGAACAACTTTCTCAGCATGAGTTGTGAAGGCACTGCAAAATGCATGGTAGTATAACTCAGTGCTACTAGATGATATTTTTTGGTTTTTTTTTTTCATATTGTTGCTGGTCCTTATATAGAGTGAAAAGCTAAATGAAAAAAAAAGAAGAAAGGCTAGTAATTAATTACTATGGTGTAATAGCAGCTATGAATCAAATAAGCATATTTTTGTAATCTAAGATTTGATTATAAGGATCTTTTTAGATTTGTAGAAACTCAAATTCCAGTCAAAAGGCTCTTCATTCTTGGCAATAAATTCATATAATCACAAGGAGAGGCTTAATTCCTCAGAAAATATATTAGTTTAGCCTTACTTTCTTGCATTATACCCTAGCCACCTATGGATATGTGGACATTACCAAGACATACCCAGATAGGGAAACTAAACTGAACTCTAGGTCTAAAGCAACCAAAACAATCTAAAATCCAGTATTAATATATATATATGTGTGTGTGTGTGTGTGTATATACAATGGAAAATAACATGGCGAAGTAGAAATAAATCTAGGGAACGACTATGCCACCTCATTTTACAATGAATTTAGTTCTCATCGTTTGCACTTTCTACAACTAAGTTTAGAGACGACTTAAATGAAGCGTCGCCAAAACCTTTAGTGACGAGTTATACCGACAAATTTGTTTGTAAAAAAAAAAGTTTTTTTTTTTTTGTAGTGCGTGCTCTTATTGGGTCTTAAGCTAATGTATCCAATCAAAAGAGTATGGATTTTTATTTTATTTTTTGTTTATTTTGGTAATCTCTTTGGTTTTGGATTGGGCACCTTGTTGATTTTTGAGAAAAAAGTCATAGTCTTGTATTCTCCATATTTTAATAGATGTTGATATTCGTCTTCAACCATGAACGTATGCCAATTGGTAGGTGAATTATGTAAATCATTGCATTTTATTTTATGTTATTTATTCTATTTAATATTTTGCATCATTATTTTCAACTATTAATAGCACCAAAAAAATGATATAGTAGCTCGGGCTGGTACAACATAGTAGAAATAAGTGAGTAAAGTGGAAGTATAATGGGGAGAGCAAACTACCAACAAAGTAAACTTACTATTACTTTTTTATTCAATTTATTGATAAATCAAACACAAGATGATGGTTGATGCATCATCTTTTATCACAAAAAGAAAAAAAAAAAAACAAGAATCATATCCAGTCATTTATTTTCTTCCAAGACTTATTATCACTGCTGATATAAAAACCATCAGGTCTTGCAACCCAGTAACAATGATAATTAACGTCATCCGTAGAATTGCAATATTTATCTAATCGATCATTGTAAACATCAAAACTTTTGTCCTTGGAGCCCCAGTAAAAATGACAGAAGTAGAGAGTGTTTCCTTGAAAGTTGGGAGTGAATTTCCAATAGAATTCTTGACCATTTCTGAGTGTTTTCATTCCAAAATCATCATTTTTAGATTGGCAACGAACCTGCAATGGCTTCGGATTGTCTGAAACCCCGCTGACGACATGAACTATAATAGTATCCTTAGTTATCCAGTCACCATGTTGCTTACACAACATTGCGCGAACGGAGCAAAATATTGTCACGATGACTAAGAAGAGGAAGAATTGGCTCATTGTAGCTCTTGGGATGTCAAAAATGATACTGTTTGTAATGCTTATTGTGGCCTTTCTTACCTCACTATATATGAAAAAGTGTAAATAGAAATATATATAGAGTCTGAAGACGATTGGATAAAGTGTAAAAGAAGGAAAGAAAACTTTAATATTTATTGATTAATGGGCTTGATTAGTTTTTCCACTATTATTTGTAAATTAACTTAAGCTAAGAGGACTTAAATGATAATTAACAACAACAGCATCGATAACCCTTGTTTCCCAATACTAACCTTTGACATTTTTTTTAGATAAACATCTAAATTTTTTCTCCATGGTACAATAGATAAAAAGGTGAATAATATCAAATACTCCTCTCCAATGCTAAAAAGAAATTTTTCAAAAAGTTATAAAAGCTTAATTAAATAGCGTTCCTATGGAAAACAATAATTGTTAGTTACCTCAAAAGATTCAATTGGATATGTAATTAATTTCAAAAGCTTATTTTCAACAATTCAAAATTTTTATTCTGCAAAGAAATATTTGCGTGACTTTGAAAAGTAATCATGTTAATTGGTTGTTTTTCTCTCTCTCTCTCTCTCTCTCTCTCTCTCTTTTTTTTTTTTTTTTTTTAAAGAAACCATTTCAACACTAATTATCTCTACTGAGAAAGTTTTGGATCTAGTGCCTAAATATGTAAGGAAATTTCATTCAGATTTCTTTTCAATATGCTCCTTTTGCCCTTTAGCAACAAGATCTTGTATATTACATGCATTAAGGTATGAACAAACTTAAAACTCCAATTAAAATTATTAGCTATAGCAAAATGCTAGAATTTTTAAATTTGTTACGGATTCATCTCTTACCTTACCAGCAGTGGAATTGAAACAAATTAGAATTCTAGAGACTCAGAGACCATTCACTGTTTTTCATAATGTGGGACTTATAACTAGTTCCTGTTTACGTACTTCTATCCATGCTGGGGAGGAAAGAAACGTTTGTACCCAGCTATAAAATTTATTTTGTACACTGAGACAGGTATGTATTTATATAAACATATAGGCTTCTCAGCATTGGGTTGATAATTTAACCCGAACCTCTTTCACCCAGACTCTAATAATACGGTTTTGGTGGATGAATGTTAGAGTTTTAATGTTACTTTCATTTTTTATATTTAGCCTTTTTCTCTCTCCATTTCATATTGTATTTATTCTCGTATAATTTGTGTTAATTTTATTTTTAGTGAATTATTTTTATTTTGAGATTTTATGTGGATACTAACCCGAACCGATCAATTAAAAAAAGATCTGAACTATTTTTAATCTAGTCATAAATTTAAGATAAATAATTAAAAAAACACAACAAACAACAATCGCATGATAAATTAAAGATGTTCATCATTTTTATTTATACATAGTTTCGTTTATTTAGAATTCCTAAACATTCAGCGTGATGAAGCTTCTAAAGTTCTATCATATCATAAACCTATCAGGGCCAGTCATACTGTTTCTCCCATGATTTACAGTTATTGCCAAGGTAGAAACCATCATCTTTCACTAACCAGAAGCATTTTCCACACTGATACCCGATTCTCGGAAAATAAACGTCGAAGCTCGTTTTCTGCTGGCCATGGAAGAAGTAGCAGTAGAAACGCGTAGTTCCTATTATATTTTCCCGGAAACTCCAGTTATAATCCTCGCCGAGATGAGCAACATGGTTCCCAAGATCGTTATCCCTAGATTTACAGTGAAACTTCAATGGCGGGTTAGCGCTCGAAAGCCCGTCGATGATGTGAACCTCGTACCGTTTTGTGAAATGGATATCATCCTGAGCATATGAACTAGATAATTGGTATCTAACTTAAGATTATATCAATACGAAAGTAGATTATTGGAGTCCAGTTATGCTTTTAGAAGTTCTGATACCAGTGAGGGCGGAACCAGGAATTTATTTCGGGAGTGCCAAAATTTTTTTTTTACTTTAAGGTGTCTAGATCTTCAGTCGACTACTCCTCCATACACATATTTCTAAATTAAAACAATAAAAAAATTTTGCATGAAAAATTAAATCAAGTTTTATTCAGTCTCAGAAAAATATAGTTTTATAGGAGGATTGTACAAAATCTGAAAAATGCCAATATACTAAAATTTTATCTAAATATTAAGAATTTATACTATATATAGGGATATTATACAAAAGTTGGGGGTGCCATGCCACAAACGTGGCTCCGCCCTGATAGCAGTTCTTAGGAATCAAAAACCTTTTAATAATGCAAGGGTGCTGCCATATGAATAATAAAATTACAAGACAAGGCATCTATAATATTGAAGTAGGGTAGGGTGAACAAGTGAAATTATTCATATTAATTATTTCGTCTAAAGCTAATGAGGGCATAGCTTTAATATCTTATTTATATAGAGAAAATCGAACCCTTAACCTTATTAGATTGTAATTAAAGAAAAACAAGTGTATATGAAAAATTACCAAAGACAACAAATCTGAGTCAATCTCAAATTCTGTTTAAAATCAAGTTGGAAACTCCTAGACCAAATTATAAACGAAACAAAACGTTGGGATTGTGTCAAAAACTAACGTGCATCATTGTAAAAACAATGGATTTTAATCTTCAACATATTTTTCGTCAAACTACTGAATTTGAAAAGAAACGATTCTAAGATCGAACATCTTTTCTCGTTCTGCATAAAAAACCTAGAGGCACCTTCAAACCATTAAGTGTCTTATACATCCAAAATTCAAATTCAAATTCAAATTCTACGGTTGCCACTAGAATAAATTGTCGGACTTGCTTTGATGAGTTGAAATTCAATGAGTATTGAGTTGTTCTGAACAATAGAACGATGGACAGCAAATTTAAGGACTAGTAAATTAAAACTAAGATGCTTTGATATCAATCATTTTCTCTAAGGGAAAGGCAAAGAACAGAGAGAGAAAATTGAAAAATAAAAAATAAAAGAACGAAAGAAAAGGAAGAGAAAATTTTATTTTTATGACTGAAGATGGAGCTTTTACTGTCTCATGGCTCTATAATTACAAACATGTTTTGATCATTAATTTCAGTAAAAATTCATAAGAAAATGTAGATGAGTGGAATATGTAACTATTTACAAATAAAATTCAAAACAAACAATCCATACTTCCGTAGAAACAGATTAATATAAAAATTCATAGGAATAGATTCAGAACAACGAAACAATCTTCATATATAGTTGGAGCCTCTCGCTGTTTAATCCAATCCAAATCTTGTCATCTACAGAGTCGTCTTCAAAAGCCGGGATGGTGTTCTCACAGTTACTGGTTATCAATTTTACAGTCCCCGTCTCAGCTTCTATTTTGTAGCCCTTTTTTATTTTTGAGATACTTGATTTATATATCAGATGACGGGCTCGGTCTTGGCGTAGAATCTACTGATGAAACGATCTTTCCCTACCAAATAAGCCCTCATCAATTCATCTACATTATCTCGACCCAAAGTGCTCATTGTTTTTTTCCTCATTTTTTACCTTTGTTGATCATGGGATATGGCAGCACAAATATATCCTTTCAAAACAAGAGGGGAGAGATAAGAAGACGATGGCTCTTGCAATGGTTGATCAAGGATAGACTACAACTCTAGTTAGAAAAATATCAAGACCTTAATATAGAGAGAGAGAGAGAGAGAGGGAGAGAGAGAGAGAGAGAGAGAGAATACAAGGATATAAAGGGTGAGCTCAAGAAGTCGCTCACCAGAGTTTTTTCTTAACACTCATCGGTTTACTCTAGACTCGTTCACAAACTAGAGGACCATTAACTCTCTGAGGCACAAAAGACTTCATCACAATAAGAAAGATAGAAAAATTCTGAGGTACCCATCTCATTCTTCACAAGTCATATATATATATATATATAGGTTTTCCAAAGAAAACTAGCCATTTAAAATGGGAAAATCTTCTAGTTTTTTTAAATAAACACTGTAGACAAATCTAGCTGACATGGAAGATAGCCGTTCAGATAACACCAGAACTAACCGCTGGAATCTAAATGTTTAGAAACAAAGAATTCATGGGAACAAGCTTTTACAAGATTGAATTAAAAAAACTAGCGGTTAGGCGGGTGTTTTCGCAAACTAAGCTGCATACACCAGCATTGGTTTAGTGGAAGAAAAACATTAGAGAGACAAAAACACTTGAGGGACATATAAGCTTTTCTAGGATTAGTTTTTGGGAACACATTAACATCTCAGTGATGGTATACCATTTACTAAGAAAGATTACATACCTTGGTTACAATGTTCTCCTATAAAGCACAAAAACACCTTGAAAAGCAATCATTTGGAATTCGCATATGTTACCGTCAATGCGCTATTTTGTACAATGGAGTTCATTGGATGAACCATATATTGTTCTCATTGTTAGTGTCTATCTTTCTCTTCTGGTTAATGTTAAATTTGTCTATCCTACATTCGTTAAAATAGACTTCTTCCTCTCCTCCCTTTTAATATAAATAGACTCATTGTATACTTAACAAATCACTCAATGTAATACATTCTCTTTTGTATATCTCTCTCTCTCTTTTAACATAGTATCAGAAACAAGGGGAAGTATACTCTGTGGTTGCCCTTCATAGGATTTTCCACATCAAAACTCCTAAGGTTCTCTTCCAACCATTTTTTGGCCAACCTCTGGCCTGTTGAGTCAAGGTTGATCCTTGTTGACTCAAGGTTAATTCCCATGCTGATTTTGATGATAACTAAACCTTGTGTTATGTTATTAATGAATCTACTTAGTGTGCAGATTAACAAAGTTCATAGCTTATACTTAAAGTTCATTTTTAAGTCTAATACATGTCAAAGAGAATGCATAACAAGTTCAAGAAGCAAGCAATGAATTCAAAGGAGTATGCAATGAACCAAACTGAAAAAGATGCTTATCTCTACTTCAAGCAAATGTCTTACATTCGAAGAGATTGAAGGCGTTCAATTAAAGCTTTTTTCAAGTGTGCATAGTTTCAATGAAGATTGATTTGCAAGATAGACTGAAGACTTCATCAGTTGAGGATGTGCAATGTTCAGTTAAAGGTGAAGAATGGAGATGTTGAAAATGCCTAAAGAAGATTTCATCAGAATATGCAAAGATCAGTTGAAGAAGTGCAATGCTCAATTAAAGATGAATTGGTTGTTGAAGAGTTTGGAAAATGCTCAAGAGATGATTTCATCTGGTATGCTATAGACCAATTCAAGACATGTGATTGAAGTTGCTGAGAAGACGACTCACAATGAATTTCTGATCTCTACATGGAATCCAAGTGAAGAATTATTCTACAGTGTAAAGAGTCAATAACGATTAGATGTGTGAAGAGATTTCATCAAGTCTGCAAAAGTCTCATTGAAGTGATGTTTAAAGAAGAATGAAGACTTGCTAACAAAGAGAGGAAATCAAATTTGAAGCATTGTGAAGCTTCACACGATTGAGGTAGATTGGCATTGAAGAAGACATTCTACAATGATAGAAGGAGCTGAGCAAATGAAGAAGAAGAAAAGATGAACAATGATCTAATGAAGCTTTGACAGTTTGAGATTCAAGAAGAAGATAAACATCCAATGATCGATTTAATCCAAATTGAATAGAAGTTAACTCTGATGAGTTAGGAAGATTTGATTGATCATCATACTCCAAATACATACTCCTTGAAGTTCTTATACCAGTGCTTTGATAAGCTTGATCAATAGAAATCTGAAGGCTGAATTCTGGACAATGAGGGGACTCATGGAAATGAGGTGTCGCCTCCTGATCACAGACGCTAAAAGGCCTGAAGACATATTGAACAATGAGGGGACTCATGGAAATAATGTGTCGCCTCTTAATCTAAGAAGCAAAATATCTAGAGACCAAATAGAAAATGAGCGGACACATTGTAATGAAGTGTCGCCTCATGAAGACAGACACCAAGGCTGGAAGTTTAATTGATCAATGAGCGGACACATGAAGATGAAGTGTCACCTCCTGGTAGCAGAAGCAAAAGGCTGGAAGTTTAAATGATCAATGAGCGGACACATGAAGATGAAGTGTCACCTCATGACAGCAGAAGCCTAGTATGAAGAAGACAGATGAACAAGGAGTCGCCTCATCAACCTGAAGAGGGGACTCATGAACTCAGTGAACTATATCTGGTAAATGCAGAAGCAGGAAGTGTCGACACCACAAAAAATGGAGCCGACTCCCTCTGTTATAACGGCTATTTTTCTTAACGTTATAACGGATTAGACGCACATTAATGATACCCAACCACCTCCAACGGATGGAATGAATGCAAGGGTATATATAGTAGCCTCCAATTGTATTTATACATAAGAATCAAGAGAAAGAAACAACAAGAGACAAGACTCACTGATATACACTGAATATTCTTCCTACCTTCATCTGTGAGCTTTGATTGTAAATCTACTCTAGTTAGAGAGTTAGTTTGTGAGTTGTATACTCTTATATACTTGTAACTGAGAGTTTAAGAGTTCTCTTGTGTAAAGCAAAATTCTTGTAAAGTTTGAGTGGAGCTTGGACAAAACCACTTGGGAATTGAAGAACTCGGTGAGGAGTTCTTTGTAGAGTGAGCTGAGCACTTTGTCAATCAGCAGCCCATCTTGTAATAGTTGATTACATAGTGGAAGAAGGCTTCAAGGAGGTCTTGGGGTGAGGACGTAGACCACGGTTTGTGGTTGAACCTCGATAAATCTGTGTCTCTCTCCTTTTGCTCTGTTTTCTTTGCTTCTCATGTTAACATTGCTTTGCACATAGATTAACTATTGCTATATTGTTTAGATTAATCTTAATTAATCTTAACTTGTATTAATAGTCGAAAAACCCAATTCACCCCCCTCTTAGGTCGACTATTGGACCAATATGGCCTCCTTCCGACCACTTTTTGGCCAATTTCCAGCGCCTTTTGGAGACTCTCCAGCCACTTCCCGACAACTTTCCGGCCAACTTCCGGTAACTTTCCAGCCAACTTCCGGTGACTTTATGACGTCACTCCGACCATCCTCTCCGGCGTCTCCCTAGCCATCATTCGGCCATTTCTGTCTGACTCCTGACTAATTCGAGTCTTTTGAATCTGATTTTGGCATTTGTTTCAGCTAGTTCTGCTCTGTTTCTGTTGTTTCTATTGCTTTGGAAGCTTATCTACCGCTATTCTTTACTGTTGGGTTCCTGTTATTCCACGTCTCTCACCTATGGAGCGTTCTGATGTCTCTAGATCGATTCTTCTCACTCTAGAGGTCTTAATTATATTCCTTGGATCTCAAGCAATGTCCAGTTTTTTCAAGGAGAGAAAACTTTGGCGCTATGTTACTGGAGATATTTAGGCACCTGTTAAAGGTGTAGCTGAAATGACTACGAAATTCACGGAACAACTTGAGGAATGGGACAGTAAAAATCATCAGATCATCACCTGGTTTTGGAATACATTCATTCCTTCTATTAGTCTCCAGTTTGGATGCTTTGACACAACTCACTCCATCTGGGCCTTCCTGGCCAACCACTACACCACTGTCGATCTTACTCATTTGTACCAGCTTCTGATTTTTCTGCATCATCTGAAACAAGAATCTGACCAGTTTATCAACTCCTTCATGTCTCAGATATATACTCTTTGGGACCAGTTGACTCTGTCTGAGCCTACTTAGTCATGCTCTATTAATGCTACTCAGTTTGCTCTCTACCATGATCAGCAGTGCCTGATTATGTTTCTCATGACTTTCACTGATGTATTCGACCTTATTCAAGCCTCTCTTCTCCATCATTTCCCTCTTCTTACCTTGGAACAGGCTATTTCTGAGCTCTTATCTGAAGAGACTCGTCTTAGCCTCATTTGACCACCACATGTGGACACCGTTCTTACCACATCAAGTTCTCGATTTTGAACCTCTTCAGGTGGTTCTAGCGGTTCTTCAGCTCCTGTTGGTTCCCAATCTGATGCCTACACATTTTGTTATGCCACTAACCATCTCCTACTTACCTGGCCCATTCTGATTTGCAAGCACTGTCATTAGTGTGGCCCTGGTCACTTTCTTTCTGATTGACTCACATATCCTTCTCAAAGAGATTCTTTTATTCAGTCTGTTGTTGTCACTACTAAGGATTCTGCTGTTCCCTCCTCCTCCTCCTCTGTGATCAATGTTAGTGATCTTTCTGCGCTCTTTCAACAATTTATGTCTGCCTCAGGTACTCCCTCCTCTACTGCCTTGTCTGCCACTTTAAGTATTTCTTCGTGGTTCTTTAACTCTGGGTCTAACAATCCTATGACTTCTTACTTGATAACTTTTTCTTTCAAATCTTTTGTCTGATTTTGCTATTATTTATACTGCTGATGGGTCCTCTATGTCTATCGATCATATTGGTCATATCTCTACTTCCACTCTTGCACTCAATCCCTATAAGCAACTATATGGTACTACCCCTGATTATTACTCTTTTCATGTTTTTAGGTGTGCTTGTTTTGTCTTACTTCAATCTCAAAAGTGTATCAAATTGGAGCTTTGAGCTCATCTTTACTGCTTCTTAGGCTATGAGATCAAGCACAAAGGTTATCGTTGTTGAGATTCTCTATCTAAACATCTTCATGTTTCTCGTCATATTATCTTTTGGGAACATAAGGTGTTCTCTTCTTTATCTTCCTTTCATCTATTCTCTCTTTTTGCTCCTACTTACTTTACTGATCCTACTATTGAGCTCTTTCTTGAGGATGTCACTGTCCCTGATGTTGTCCCTTAGAAGGATATCAAGACCTTATGTGCGTGTGTGCGCACGCATGTGAGAGAGAGAGAGAGAGAGAGAGAGAATACAAGGGTTATCTACTCCATACTCATTCACAAACTAGAGGACCATAAACTCTCTGAGGCACAACAACATTATATAGACACAACGTAAAAGCTTTCTAGGATTAGTTTGGGTAATACATTAACATCTCGTAACGATATATTATTCACTGAAAAAGATTACGTACCTTGTTAGAATGTTCCCTATGAATAGGGATGTAAATTTGGCCCAAGGCCCATGGACCGCTTAGCACAAGCTCGACTTGGGCCTAGCTTAGCCCAAGCCCAACCCCCTATGCACAAACTTGAGCCTTACCCTTGGTAGCCCGACCCAAGTTCAATCCACCCAAAAAGTCCAACCCCAGCCCCGCATAAAAGCCCGCCCAAAGTATAAATTTATTAGTAATAGTATATTTTTATATAATTAATAGTTTATATAGATTTACATTAATCAATACCTTATAAGTTTAATCATTTATATATTTTTGTATAATCTTTATAAGTTTAACTCAGTATCTAACTTAGTTGAATCATTATTGATTATCAATTACTAATTAAAAATATGTCTTATATATTTAATAGTTTATATAAGTTTACATTAATTAATACTTTATAAGTTAAATCATTTATATTTACTTGTATGATCTTCATAAGTTGACTAATTCTCTAATTTAGTTTTAACTATTAGTGATTATTACTTATTCATTAGTAATTTATAAAACTAAAATTAAAAAAAAAATGATCAAATCCGCCCAAAAACCCAAGCCCGAGGGCTGTGGGCTAGGCTTGGACCTAGTGTTGGCCCAAGTAGGCAACCCAAGAGGGGGGGGTGAATTGGGTTTTATAGAATTTTTAACAAGATTTTCAACTAAAGAATCGTTTATGGATTTTAGAAACACATAATCAAAGTATATGTATCAAGCAAATGAAGTGTACATTAAAACAAGTATTTGCAAGCATGCATAATGAGCAAGTAAGCAAAACAGAGGCAGAAGAAATATGCACCAGATTTATAGAGGTTCGGCCAACCTTGCCTACGTCCTCTCTTCTTCGATCCTTTCGAAGGAATTCTACTATGCAATATACCTTACACAGCCGCTGGTTGTGCCACGAGTGCCCAGCTCACTCTTTACAAAAGCTTCTTCCCAAGCTTTCAAAACCCAAGAGATTTTGTCCAAGCTTCTCTTAAACTTACAAGTGTTTTTCCCAAGAACACTTAAACTTATAAGGTTACAAACCCTCCCAAACAAGAATGAATGAAGATTATACAAAGAGTGACTCTCCTAGTGAGTATACAAATGAATACAACTCAATGGATAACTTTAAACACTCAGCAGGAATATGTAACAGTTAGGTGCAGGTGATTTTCAGCTTTGAAGCACTTGATATGAATGGTATGATTGCTCTTCTCTCTTCTTTGAAGCTGTATGTATCTCATATATATAGGTATGGATCGATTCTAGCCGTTGGAGAAGTATGGGAGAAGATTTGGTTGTGTTTGTGCCCATACCGTCTGTCAGAAAACTAGCCGTTAGAGTCTAGGAGTCGACTCTTTTCTCAATGAGTCGACTCTTTTTGCATTTCAGCAAATTTTTCAAGTTTCTGTCCAAATGAGTCGACTCTTTTGTCCCAGGAGTCGACTCTTTTCAGCAGTCTGCAGAATTGTTTGTTCTCTGTTGCAATGAGTCGACTCTTTTTGGCCAGGAGTCGACTCTTTTAAGCTTCCAGCAGAATTCCAAGGCTCTGTTCGAATGAGTCGGCTCTTTTAACTTGAGGAGTCGACCCTTTTTCCAAAAACCCATATTTTTGCAACTTTTCTTCATTCTTTTTCAAAACTTCCAATCTCTTCAAGGATCATCTAAAATAGGCTTTTTAAAGCTTGCAAACACTTCTTCAAGATTAGATGACTCCAAGAACATCTTCAATCCATTCAAGGTGAGTTTTCTTCATTTTCATCACTTGTAGAGCTCTTCCATTATCATAGCTTCATCCATTGATTCAAGTCTTCTTTAATATCTTCAAGAGAGCTTCCATGACTTAGAATCTTCATTTCTTCAATCAACATGGCTTCTCCATGGACTTCAATAACTCAAGAAAGCTTTCCAAATCTTGTGATTCCTTCCATGTCTTCAAGACATCTTTACATCTTCTAAGAAAACTTCCATATTTTGAGTTGGTATCTTTTTCTTCCATTCTTGCAAGATATCTTCAAGTACTCAAAGTCTTCAATCTTTTAAATCAAGACTTTGATCATTTTCATTCTTCTTCTTTGATATCCATCATCTTCATTCCCTTATAAAATCACCATTTGTAGAATATGCTATTCTTTCATGCTTATCAATCTTCAATCTAGGATTTTCATTAACTTGAGATTTCTTCTTCTTATAATATCACCTTTGTAGAATACATTACTTCATCATGCTTTTCATCATAAATCCTTTATTATGATAAGCTTCAAGTCAAGATCTAATTAATAATTCATCTGCACACTAAGTAGAATTATTAGATCATTTAACCATGTTTTGTTATCATCAAAATCAAGGTATTGACTCAACAGCTTCTCCATGGACTTCAACAACTCAAGAAAGCTTTCCAAATCTTGTGATTCCTTCCATGTCTTCAAGACATCTTTAAATCTATCAAGAAAGCTTTTATGTTTTTGAGTTGGTCTCTTCTTTTTTCATTCTTGCAAGATATCTTCAAGTCCTCAAAGTCTTCAATCTTTTAAATCAAGACTTTGATCATTTTCATTCTTCTTCTTTGATATCCATCATCTTCATTCCCTTATAAAATCACCATTGTAGAATATGTTATTCTTTCATGCTTATCAATCTTCAATCTAGGATTTTCATCAACTTGAGAATTCTTTTTCTTCTTATAATATCACCTTTGTAGAATACATCACTTCATCATGCTTTTCATCATAAATCCTCTATTATGATAAGCTTCAAGTCAAGATCTAATTAATAATTCATCTGTACACTAAGTAGAATTATTAGATCATTTAACTATGTTTTGTTATCATCAAAATCAAGGTATTGACTCAACACCTAGTATTCTCAAATTTGGTCCAGCTCAAAATTTGGCAGGAGTCCACAAAGTACAGCTCAGGCCCGGTGGCCCATGGGTCGGGCCAACCCAATTGACATGCCTACCTGTGAAGCGCAAAAACATCTTGAAGCAATCATCTATTTTCACACCTATGCACCTTCAATGAGCAATAGTGTGCAATTATATATGTTCACATATCCAAATCCTCTTTGCTAGGGGGACAATGGTAGCTTTTGAAGCAATGTATGGTCAGCCTTCTATTAGATAAATACAATACAAATACAAAAGACCAATGACCAACTATTTTGCAGTAACAGGAGAGCGTTGGATCACTTGAAAGAAGTCAAGAGCTCAACAATCCTCCAAGGCATTAATGATGTCACAGATTAAGGCAGCAAAAATTGGGAATACTAGAAAATGCGGGCAGAAGAGCCCACCGCCTTCAAAAGCAGAACTAACTAGTGATTATCCATAACGTTCAATATGAAAATTTCAAGCCAAAATACACAACCGTTTTCCAAAACGTAACATTAAAGCTTATTGAGACAATTTTTTGGATCAGTTCAAAAGCCCCTCGGCAATTTACATTTTAAAAACCTATTGGAAAGGAATTTGTTGTAACCCGGTGCACACCAGCTGAACAGATTTGCTGGGGCAAATATTGTCCTAGAGAAAGTGACGCGTCTTAGAGCATTCCACCATTGTTCTCCTAATTCAGCCCTTAGGAACCAACAAAACCATGTTATTCATCGTTCTTTTTGTGTTGTGACAACATGCATAAAGAATCATCAACTTCTATATGATACATAGGGACCGAATATTTCATACATCAAACAACAAGAAACATAGAGAATCATGGTTCAACATGCGCTAATAGCGCTTCTATAAAACTACTACAAAAGAGGCTTACATGATTAATCCCATGTCAAGGAAGCTATGATGATAAACATATTTCACGTGGGGGCAAAAGAAAGTACAACCACAGTCTGAATGTGCATAATGTTTACCTCATTCTAAAGCAGCTGAGAATCAAAAAAGAGATTATCATATTAAGACTGCATTTGGTACAGCTTATGACTTGGCTTTTTTTATAAACTTATAAACAAAAAAACCAACAAAAGTTGGTTTTTTTGCTTTTTTTTTTTGGTATTTTGTTTATTTTTATTTAAACTAATATCATAAAAGCAAAAAAGTTAGAAAAATTTGACTTTTTTAGTAGCAAACTTAAAAAAAGCTTGGCTTTTAAACCCTACCAAAAGAGCACTAAACATGGAACCCATAATGAATAGCAACAATCAGAAATGTTTACAAGCTTAGCAGTCCAAGTCACACAATGTCAAGAGGCTTAAGAAGAAAGAAGGAGAAAATAAAGCACACCCAATGAGGGAGGGAGTCCAAACAAAAGAGAAGCTTTCATGCAAACCACAATGTACCCAAAGAATAGTACTGAATTTTACACAACACAAAAACGACAACAACAACCAAAAAGAAGAAGAAGAAAAAGAAGAAGTGATGACACTACGAATGCAAATGTTTAAGGAAACTTCATCCTTGGCTCATTTGTTTTGGTTTCAGTTTCAGTTTGTGTTTTCATTTCATCAAATTCGCAGAACTTACTTGGCTCGCTTGTTTTGGCATCGGTTTCAGTTTGTATTTTTGTTTTATCAAATTCGCAGAACTTTCCACGTTCGGCAAAATATTTCACCAAGCCTGCGCTTGCCGGTTCTAGAACAAATTTTTCAAAAAACACCCAAATTTTAGACACCAACAAAAAAGTGTTCTCTGAGCTTCGAGTTTTGCTTGTTCTCGGAAACCCAAAAAAATATCGTATGCATTTTCATTAACCAAAATTCATAAAATACATTTTTATTGGTTCTTAAAATTGGTGTTTTTTCTAAGAAATTACCGGAAAAAAAAGTTCCGAAACTGGTTTACCAAACTCGACAAAAACAGTCTTCAGAATCAGTTTGCCAAACGCGATTCCATCAAATTTCCAAATACAAAAACAAAAAACAGAAACCGTAACCAACCGGAGCTACTAGTCTAGCATTACAGGAAGAAGATAAACATGGGAGACAAGCATTATTAGAAATCCCATCTTGAATACCAACATGCATACGTTATTGCACTACACTGAACCACAAGAACTGAATAACACGTATTTGCATTGCCAAAGGTTTTCTGTTCTAGAAAAACCACACAAACATGGTACCTAGACAAATGATCTTTATAGAAATATGCATATCGTGTTTGCATCAAACCACCACAGATTTAAATACAAAGTAGAAGAAGTTAAGAAAACAGGAACAGTGGACCTGTCCCACCTTCCTTGTCAGCATCGGGAATGCTGGAGTAGCAATATGGGCTGTTAGACATTTCCCAGCTCCAGTCCTGATTCCTTGACACTGACAAGCGGGGCCAACGGTTAATCCTAACATAGTGTGCTCTGATCTTTCCTTCGCCCACGAAACTAGTGACAATAGAATAACAGGACTCATGACCGCCCCATACCTCATCACCGGGATCTGCAGTTTGGCTCCCATCTGGATGAAAGTAGCGGCGCATGGGAGGCCCAGTTCCCTTCCAGTAAGGATCAAGATTTCGCCAGTATTCTGGAGCCGCCTGAGGGGAAGAGAACTCAGATTGATCACTGATAAATACCAGGAGTGGTAATTACGGTGAAGCTCACCATAACTTTTGTGTATAGCAATAAACTTGAGATTCAGGAATAACTTACGGTAATATGTCAAATTTCAGGAGTTAATTTACGCATATCATAAAATGAATGAGAATAATAAGTTATGTAACCATAATGGGAACAGGTTAGTTTGAAATATTGAAGGTAAAACATATTGCCAGATGCAAATCAATGGGGATAAGAAATGTGTGTGTGTGTGAGAGAGAGAGAGAGTAGCAGTAATTTATTGATCAGTTCTGCAAGTAATCAGAATGCACATTGTGCACTCCGGCGACAAATGATTTGCATTTCATTGAATCGACGGGTCATTAACAAGTGTTGCTCCAGCCAAAAAGGCAATCATAGATTGGCACCATTAATGCCAAATGAACTCTAGAAATCAAAAGAAAGAACTTCATAGCATTCATTTCTGCCAATTAAACTCTCCACTGACTAAACAGGAGGTGAGCCTATTAAAGCACCACAATATGCCACACCAATGGTTCAAAACAAGATGTCAATAATAAGATTTGTAAAGACATAGTGGGTCAAATCTCCTACAAAGCATATGTCATGGGCCTAAATTAAATGGCACACACCTTGTTAAAGTGAAACTCCCAAACATGATCGCACAGGTCTTCCTTCATGATCCGCTTCTGATGTCAGCAACTTTTGCATTAGAAGGAAACATAAAGAATCCTTTAAAGCTTGTGTGTGTGTGTGTGTGTGTGTGTGTGTGTGTGTGTGTGTGTGTGTGTGTGTGAGAGAGAGAGAGAGAGAGAGAGAGAGAGAGTGCCAAACACACCCGTTTTCCATCCATTAGAGATAGTTTGTAAGTGGCTAACTTTGACAACCCCCGGACGTGTGATGAACGAGGTATATGTGCTTTCCCATGCCATAATTCCTCACACTACAAAGGAAAGCAAATATGTGTATTTTAGGACCCTTACACATTATTGCCCTTAATCTGTAAGGCCTTAAGCTTCCATAAAATATGCTTTTCCAGTAAAAGACAAGATTTGTTGAGCGACACTGAATTTCCTCTGCCAAAAAGCTAACATAAAGAGAAACCTCACAGGAAAGAACAAGAACTGGAATAACATATGTAGAAATATAAAAAGCAAGCTCGCAGGAAAGAACGATAAATGAAAGAACATATGAAGAGATACGTTATTAAAAACAAGTAATCCCTAACACTTCAAATTCAATATTCTATTAGGCTACTTTTCAAATATTGCATACTTAAACATTCTCAAGTCATTTTTACGCACCATTATTGCTCCTGTTTCTCCATATTGGCTTTGCATCATTCATTTTGTGTCCAACAGCATCGTCATCTGGGATCATGTCCTTTAGCTTGCACCATTCCCTTTCTTTTAATGATATTCTTGTGTCTAATTCAAAGAAAAAAGATGAAGAAGAAAATAAGGACAGAGAATAATTGGGCTGAACACTAAGCCGCGTCTAAAGAATGGATGTTTCCTAATAACCTGTTTTAAATGAGTGTTTTAGATTCATATGTAACTAAAGTAACTATCATTGTCTTCAAGAGTAAGAACGACCACGAATATTATCTTCCAGCATCAACAAATCGGCAATTAAGTGACACAAAGTAAAAATCATACCAAAGTCTTCTCTTTTTCTATGGTTTATATATATATATATATATTGCGTGGAGGCGAGGGAGGGGATGTGTATAACAAAATCCTCCAGAATTTAAATAGGACTCTGAACTTTGAGCTCTGCCACCTATTTCCATTATGTCGATGACTAACTATGGATAACAAGACATTGTATAGGAGAAAAATACTTCCTAGTCATGGTGGACCAATTATAAAAAATAAAAAAATAAAAAAAGGACGTGTACGAAAAAGGATACGGATATGAACCCAGATATGGACATAGGACACGACATTTTAAAAAAAAACGGACATAGATACAACAGGGCTACAACAAAAAAATATGTGTATATGTTTTTATGTGTTATGTACATGAATGTAACATCCAAAAATACCCAAATACTATGAAAACAACTAAATAAGTTCACAATTATAATACAACAACTAACAAATTAAAATTTTGAAGAATTATTTGGGTGTTTTATGTTTTGGCATTTTAAAGTTTTGAAATTTATAAATTCGACTCCATTGATACTTTTACAATAACATTTCAACCCTTAGTGTCCTAAAATGTGTCCAACCAAGAGACGTGTGTCCTCAATGTGTCTGGGGCTTGTCCACTTAAAAACATATTCAACATGGCAATTGGTACATGCCCCGAAAATGTATCTAACACACAAACAACCTCCTAAATGGAGTGTCCGTACTTCGTAGGATGGTACGATAGCACAAGCTCAGGCCGGCAAATGTTGGGCCTAAACTCTTCATCCCAAGCCCAGCCACGCAAGCCCACAACAAAATTCAAGATAAATAATTATAAAAAAAATTAAAAAAAAAAACCTAAGTTACCGTAGTAGCTTGGTGGCTAAAGTTCTTATTTATAGTTAGTTAAGGGTCAAGGTTGATTCTTGCAATGACATCAACATGTTCAATATGTTTAGTATTTTTTTTGTACATACACACAAAAGTTAATTATATATTTATATAAACTCAAGCCAAGTTGGGCCGTGCCGAGTTTTAAGCACTAATCCCAAGTCCAGCCCAGTCCTACAACTTAGCATTGCCCATAAAAATACTCTGGCCCTAAAACTTAGCCCATCCCAGCCCAGCCCTACAGGGCCTAAACACTAATCCAAAACCTTATAACAACAAGGCTAGGAAGGCCATCGAGCCAATGGCCACCCCTACTTCCTACTGATAAAGTGAAATTTTTTACACATGCAAGTAAGGTCACGTGTCCGAGTAATGACTTCAAAACTTCAAAGTCTGATGAGATGTGACCCTAAGATTTATACACAGATTTTAATCCTCATCTTGCAAGAATTTAGATACAAATTAAGTTTCCGATCTCATAAAAGCAAGCCAAAAAAAAAAAAAAAAAAAAAAAAAAAAAGAATGAAGTAAAACTCATGCCTTTAATTGAAAGAAGAGAAAATGACGAAGAGAAATATTTGAAACACCTATGACTCTTCAATCCAACATCTTAGGCTTGACTTTAATTTGCCTAATCCAAATTAGCAACACAATTTTGTAGCCTTAAACTCTAAAGTGCATGACAAGAGAGGATGCCGCCTACTCAAAACCTAAGAAGCACGGATATGGACACGGGTACGGATACAGACACAGGACACGGCGTTTTCAATGCGGATACGACAGAGACACAGTAAAAACAAAAATACTTTTATATTCTTTTATTTGTTATGTATATGAACGTAAAATTCATAAATCACCAAAAACAAGATAAAAACAACTAAATAAGGTCACAATTATAATGCAAAAATAACAAGTTAAGAATTTGAAGAATTGGATTTAAGTGTTTTATGCTTTGGTGTTTTAAACTTTTGAAATTTATAAATTCGCCTCTATTTAATACTTTTAATAATAACATTTCAACCTCGGTATGTCGCAAAACGTGTCCAACTAGTGGATACGCGTATCCACGATGTGTTTGAGAAGTGTCCATTAAAATAATATCAACAAAAATATTGGACACGCCAATTGGCGTGTACGACACATGTCTCGGCATATCCGAGGAATATGTGCATCTATCATGTGTCCGACATGGATGTGGTACCCTAAACAATGTGTCCGTACTTCATAGCTCAAAACTAAGAGGGGATGCCGCCTACTACTAAAATCCCGGTTTTTGCAACAGTTGCGTTCTTCTATGCAAGAAGAAGACTTAGAAAGAACAAAGAAGTTTGGATCCGAAAAAGTATGCTTAGGCAGTTTCTTCGCTGAGCACAACAGAATGAAGAGGAATTTGTATCATTTCAAATCCCTATTCTTATCGAAGAGAAGGAACGAGAAAAATAGAAATCTTCCTACTCGAACAAGAAGTCCTATAGCTGATTAGAAGTGGAACATCAAACCAAAATACCACGAGTATCAATTGGGTGAAACTCTAATATCAGCCTGAAAGTTGGCCGGTAAAGACACATATTAGCTTGAAAAGCCACATCACTTTAAGAATTGAACCATATAATATTACAGGACTAAGTTTGTAAAAGAGTACTTAATACTTATATAGTTCATATAATAAAAATGGTATCATCTTTATGGTCTATTCATGATAGAAAAAATCTACCTCTATGTTCCATTCTTAATCACTGATATTAAAAATTAAAATCATTCCCAAAGACAAGATTTCTTTGAGTCGTAAAACCTAAGAAGCATGACATGGCTCATGTTGGGCAAACACCAAAGTCCAAAGCCAAACCAACTTCTAAGAAAATGTCATGTTCATGTCAGACACATGTTAAGACATGGTTTTCTACTTTAATTAACATTATCTTGCAATTTTTCATTATGTTAGAATAAAACTCACCTTTTTTTTTGATAAGTAAAACATTCTTATATAACATATACAAACATATAGATACCTACAGATAGATATCTATGCAAGAATACATTCTCTAAGTGAAGACAAAGGCACGTTGCATGCTCTGTCCAACCACTTTTGCAACCAACTTTTGAAGAATTTGGCATTACCTTAAGTCACTCTACCAAAATATTGTTGAGCCAAGTGAAGGGAGCCACCTGTCCATTGGATCAACTCAAACACATGCCCTCTTGTACACTTAGGTAAGATGGTTTCCATGGTCCGACACCTTTATAAATAGTGAACCCCCTCCTTCACCCAAGTAATCTATATCTTTTTGGTCTGGAAACACATGGTTTCAACTACTACTGCTCCAACACCCACCCCACCCCCCTCCTTCTCTCTTCTCTCTCTCTCTCTCTAAAAGCACCTTTGCTCTCACGCAGCCACCTCAAATGATCCAGCACCAGCGCAGTGTCCGCCATAGCCTCCATCCAATTGCCCTACCTAGCCTCCATCCTCCAAACCCTCTAAACTTAAACTCAAAGGAAACTCCACTTAGGCTTGAATTTCACAATAATTAGGAAGAACTAGCCACAAAGGAAGGAATCAAAGCAACAAAAACAAAGTGGGGTAAATCATACGTGCAGTTCCGGTTTCTGTTGTCTGTTTTCATTTTTTGAATTCGACAACCGCATTTGAAAAATTGGTTCTGAAAACTATTTCTGTCGAAATCACATTTGGTAAGCCGGTTTCAAAACTTGTTTTCAAGAAATTTTAAAAAACACACAAGTTTAGGAATCACTAAAAAGATGTTTTCTGAGTTTTTAGAACCGTTTTCATCTGAATTTTAAAACGATATGAAAATGAAGGTGTTCTTGATAGTCCCATTTTTTTTGTCTCCAAGAACACGAAAAACAAAAACAGAACCACAACCAAACAAAAAAATAAAAATAAAAATTCATTTCTAGAAGAATAATCCTCAACTAGCTATTACAATATCCTCCAAAACAGTAGCTCTGCAGAACTAGAAGTGAAGCACAGCAACAAAAATCAGCAAAAACCTAAGTGGGTAAGCGTAATGCGTACAGCTAATTTGAACCAACACTCAACTCTCTAGAGCTAAAGTCGCATAAAACCCCAAATTGGAGTGCAAACAAACAATACGCACAGGCTACAGCACATTAGAACCCAATACTGAACTGTCTAGAAATAAACTGACGTGAAACCCCAAATTGGGCTTACACCAATCCTAGAAATCAATAGCCCCGTAACCGATTTAACAAGCACGGCAAAGAATCAACAAAACCCAACAAAACACAAATCCCAATTGTCAAATCCTCTCAAAAAACTTGAATACCAGCCAATTATCACAAATGAAATCGAAAAGACAATGGGCATTATAAAACAAACCCAGAAAAATACAAAATCCAATTGTCAAATTCACTCTAAAACGTGAATATGAACCAAGCACCAGAAACCATAATCGAGCAGAAAATGACATTTTTAAACGAATCCAGCTCAAAGCAAACCTTGCTGGTCCAGAGCCTGTCGCTAGAAGCAACTCCATGCCATCCGCGTGAGACAAGTAGTGATAGTGCCAAGCTGAATGCGTCAAGATGGCTCAGTATCATCATCATGATATCTGTGCCAAAAACCTCCAGAGGGTCCTGAAGCGGAACCTCTTCTGTTTTCAGTCCTCTCGAGATCGCCAGCTCTCTTTTCCTCTTCTTTCTCTTCTTCCCAGTCGTCTCCATCACCTCACCTCTCCTATCAACGTCCTCTCCAACATCATCAGACGACCCAATTGATTCAATCTCCTCAATTGGGTTCTTCTTCTCTTGCTCCAATTCTTGGTCTTTACCCTCGGCCATTGAAGCAAATGAAAGAGTAGCACACGACGTAATACGAAAACGACTACCTATAGAGATCTGAATGTCGGTTTATGTGTGTGTGTGAGAGACAGAGAGAGAGTGGCTGTTGTTTCTTCGGTTCTGTTGATGCGGAAAAGAATTGTAATTATCTACGTCACTTCTGGAGCTTTCTGGGATTGTGTGCACCGACAGCGTAGGATAAGGAAGCTACAGACGCAAATTTCGATGACGTGGAGGCTGGCCTATCTGTTTCAGTGGGCCCGCAGTCCAGATAATCAGGGTGGGGAGAGTTGGCAGGTGAGATTGACGTGGCAACAGGATAAGTATTCTAGCACTTGCCATAGAGGACAAATTTTATTTAAAAATTGAACAAATGGAAATTCGAAATAATTGTTTATTTTTTGTGAAGAGGTTATTGGTTAAAAGTGAAGAACAGAGAGTCGTGTTGGCATACGATCCTTATCCTGGTGGGAAATTTTTTCTTTCGATTAAAAGCCTGTTTGAAACTTGGGGTGGGGTTGGGGGAAATAGAAAATATGTGAAAGATATTTTTTCTTTTTTTTTGTTTAGTTATGTAAATAAAAAATTTTAAAAAAAGTGAAGGAAAAGAAAAGAAAAAATGAGAGGATGAATATTTTTTTTTCTCCTTTTTTCCTTTATTTTTCTTCTTTTTCTCTTTTAATAGCCTGTTTGGAACTTAGGAAAAAGAAGGAAAAGAAAAATATTATTTGCTATTCTTTCTCTGTTTAATTTTGTAAAGAAAATAAAAAAAAAAGGAGAACAAGAAGACAGAGAAAGAGGGCAATTGATTTCAAATCTTTCCTCTATTTTCTTTCATTTTCTCTTTCCTCTCATTTTTCTTTCCCCCCTCGAGGTTGAAACAGTATGTAAGTAATATCAAATAAGAGAATGATAAAAATTTAAATTTTTTTCTTTTTTTCTCTTCTTTTGCCTTCCCTCCCCTAAGTTTCAAATAGGCTATTAGGCTCTAAGGCTTTGTTTGATACTAGAGAAAAGAGAGGAAATGAAAGGGAAAATTTTCTTCTTTTGTTTGGTTTCTAGTTTAATAAGGAAGATAAGAGAGAAAAGAAAAAAGGAAAAGAAAGTTGTTTTCTATCCATTTTCTATCTCTTTTCTCTTCCCTTTCTTTTTTAATAGCTATTATTTTATTTTTTTTCTCTTTCCTTTCAATTTGAAATAATGGAAGTAGTTTTCCTTCCAGTTTTCTTTCATTTTTTTTACAAAATCAAACAAAAAAAAAAAAAAAGAAATAACTTTCGCTTTCATGTTCTCTCTCATTTCCTTTCTCTTCGTTTTCTTTTTCCTTCCACAATTGTCAAACAGATCCTAAAAACTTCTTCTTTTTTTTTTTTTTTATAGGTGCAGTGCAGCCATCGACTATTCTCCCAACTATGTAAAAAGAAGAAAAAAAAAACAAAAGAAATATAAATTGACCTAAATGAGTGAAGGTGCATCTTTTGATGCAAACTTTTTTTCAATTTTATTATGCGACGATTAAAAGAAAAACAAAAGCAAAAGAAATATAAATTAAAATTTTATTATGCTAGGATTAAAAGGAAAATAAAACAGAAGAAACTCAAAACTTCTATAAACTTTAATTTTCATTTGCAGAGAATGATTAAAAGATAAATGAACCCAATATAAGAATATTTATTTTTCTACTCTAATTAAAAATAACTTTAGTGCTATGTTTGAATCTTTTGTACTATCTCAAAGGAAATGCAATTATTTATATATTTATTTATTTTCTAAGGGTAATAAAAAAATAAATTTTTTCCAAATTATTGTTTATTTTCTTTTAATTTTAACACATCAAAAAAATTAAATTCAACTTTTTAAAATTATTTTATTTTTTTATATGTTTTCTTTCTTCTTCTTTTTTTTTTTTTCCAAATGATCTAAATATAGCGTAAAAGAAACAGCTTATGTTTGGCTGAAAACTCCTAATTCCAAAAATGACCACTATAATAGGTCTAAAGAATCTCTCCCAATTTCCTAACTTCCAATGTCATTAAAAACAAAAAAAAACACAGTATTTCACCAAACAAATGTTGTCTTATAACACTAACTGTATTATTTTCACCTTTCAACTTATCAAACACAAATGCCGGGGGCTCTACTGGGTCAACACTAAAATTCTTCTTCATCAAAGCCTAAACCAATCCCGAGCTCTCTTAAAATAAAAATTATGATTTCTAAGCCCGCCCATTAAAGTAATTTAACTTAAAAGAAAATTTCAAACCCTATGAAAGATGGGCGCGTCGTTGGGCTCGTGTGCATCCCTACTTCTAGGTAAAAAAAAAGAGTGCGATAAGACAAGAAAAGTTGAATAATAATATTTGACCAGGTTAAGGGTAAAACAAATCACATTTTCTTTCACACAAAGAAATAATTTTTCTTGTGATATTTATTCAAACCTAGCATTTCTTTTCCACAACAAGAAAGGTCAATGTAATTTTTCTCTTTCTTTGAATCTCTTACATTTCGGGGAACAAAAACATCCCCGTAGATCGAGTTGAACATTTAAAAGATTAACCTTTCTTGTGATATTTATTCACTTGTCATATTTGAAGGAGCCTCAGCATGCCCATGGTGTGAGCACGGGCCGGTGGCCCACCTTCTCCGATTCTTTTCAGAGCATGGGATTGAAATATAAGCTCGTAGGGCCAAGCTTGGCTAGTTATTGGGCCTAATTATTTTTCAAGCTGAACTTGGATTTAAGAATTGTAGCCCAACCACAATTTATACAAAATAATTAATTTTGGTTGGGTTAAAACTCTTAACCTCATGCTATGGGTAAAATCTTAAGTCACTAAACTACAATGGTAGCTTTAATTTTTTTTACTAAAATTATGTTATTTGAATTTTAAATCGAGGGCGGTTGGTGAGGGGGGGGGGGGGGGGGGGTGTGGGGGGGTGTTGGGGCCAACAAGCAATCCTACAACTCGGGTCGAGGTGAAGAGTTTAGGCCTGACTTTGGGCCAGCCCAAATCAAGATCCTGCTAACACACCATCCCTCAAGATGAGAAAGTCTGGCCCATATTCACCCCTACTTATCCTTGAAAAATGGCTCGTCAAGAATGGGAGCCTAATTGAGTGGAGCCGAATATAATATTTTAGGGGAAGATCGTGCAGGCGCTTAATAAGAGTGTGTCACAAGAGTACTAGATCTGCAATTGAAGCTGACATTAAAGTCTCCATACATGAGTGGACAACATGATTACAAGACTTATTCTTATTGGTCACAATCTGAGGTATTTTTCATTTGTTCCACGTATTTAAGGTGGCCAATTAGGCTCCAACATTTTGCCCAACATTCCCAAACTCATCTAATCTAATTTTATAGTAACTCTTTAAAGCATATGATTAAAGAAAAAGTTTAACTAGGTACAATTTTTAGATACATGTAGTTAATAAAAGCAAGTCGTTCGATAAGCTTATCTACTCATAAATATTGACTTTAATGTTACACTTCACATATATTTGGTACAATTGAAAGTGGTGACACTTGGCCATCTACACCATTGCATTTATAGAAGTTAGCTTTCATAAACTTTGATGTTTGCTCCAGTTTTCAAAGGAGGAAGAAAAAACAATAATATGCAAGTGGAAAACTATACATTTCTATTACTATTTATTACCAATTTCCCCATAGGCCACTAGCGAAGTCAAAAGTGAACAAAGAGAGCATGGCCGAGTTTATCCTCAAACAAATTTAAAATGTGGAACAGGGAGCACAAACTAAAACTAGTTGAATTCAACATGTAAGATTTCGACCAATAAAATTCTCCTATACATGCATATATGGAGATATTTATGTTTAAAGTAAAATTATAGGGGTAATTATACTTTATTTACTATCGTTTGTGTAAAAATCACATGACTCTCATGTAATTTTAAAAGTGAACACATAACTTCCCCGTAGTTTAGACTTAAATGTAAAATGAATGGAAACCGTTAAAATTAACGGTAATTCTCTCTCATATGAATATTTTTGTCATTTTATCTCTCAAAAATAACATACTAAAAAGATGATTTTGCTTTTTTATATCAAAATAAATGATTGAATTTTTCAGGGATATTTTTGTTATTTTATCAAATCTGTCACGGTTCATTCATTTTGCAAATAAGTACAAACTATAGAAGAGTTATGTATTTACTTTTGAATCACAGGGAGTCGTGTGATTTTCGCTCAAACCACAAAAGAATAAGGTGTAATTACTCCAAAATTATAATCTTACATATTTTCGTATATATATCCATATATATACATATTTATCTCATCTCTTGTAAATCCCACTACTGGATTACATGCTCCTCTTTTGTCCTTATTCATCAAATTTCAAGTTGATCATGAAGAGAGATTGCTTCACATAAGTCAATTTATTGTGAATTTATTAAGAATTGTAAATTCGTACAAAGGTTCGCTTTTTAGTTCATGTTTTTCCTCTGAATTTTATATTGCTGTTTAGTTTCTCAAATTTTTGCCACACATTTGCCTCTTTTGCATTTCCCTAATTCATTTCTATACTCATAACACGTTTGAATGCATAAATTATTTAACATCTTCGTACTTATCTTCAATTCTATAAAAAATTACAATTAAAACTCAATTTTTTTGTAATGGCACTAGGTTCCGTAGCTTGCACGCAGCCACCTCAATAGTATTACTAAAAAGGTAGAAAAACTCGCTCACAAATTGGAGAAATTATTTTCGATGATTGTCATACTACATTATTTTATTCACGTGGTGTGATAGATTGCTCATGTGATGCCATATATAGAGAGATAATACTTTTTAAAAAAACTATAAGGATTATCTTACTGTATGGTGAATTTTTAAATTTAAAATTTTTAGCATTTAAAAAATTTCACACATGTAAAAATTTGAATGAAATGTCACATAATGTAAGTATGATGGCGAAAGTCCAATCATATATATATATATATATATATAATCAAGTACATGAATTGATGACAATTCTCAATCTTCCCTCAATTTAAAATTTGGTAAGCGGTACGTATTCAGAAAAAATTCTTATATATATATATATATATATAACCGTTGAAATTGTTAGCTTGGTGCCCAAGGATAGTTGTCCAACTACCACTATAAGTTGACTCTGGAACAAAAGGACTCTCATCAAATTCATCTCTCAAAGATGGAAGATGTGAAGCTATTTGGAACATGGCTTAGTCCATTTACTTACAGAGTCCTATGGGCGCTGAAACTAAAGGGCATACCTTACCAATATGTAGAAGAAGACCTTTCCAACAAAAGTCCTTTGCTTCTACAACACAACCCAATTCACAAGAAGATCCCAGTGCTTGTCCATGGTGGAAAACCAGTCTGCGAGTCCATGGTCATCCTTGAATACATAGAAGAGACATGGCCACACAATCCCTTGCTGCCAAGCGACCCACACGATAGAGCCATGGCTCGATTTTGGGCTAAATTTGCTTATGATAAGGTAAATATTTCCTCCCTTAACTGTTTCATTGTTTTCAAGAAAGAAAAAACTTATCCATAAAAATTTTATATGCCATCTTCAATTTTCTACAAATTCAAAAAAGGGTGTATTCTCCATGACGTTGAAGTCTATATATATATATATACATATATATGTATCACAGGCACTATGTATTTTATATAAGTTCAGGACCTATTTACCTCATATCATAGATTCATATCTCCATAAATACATATCCTTAATATGTATATATTGTCAACTATGTTAGTGTATACATGATTGGATGAATATAAACTAGTGTACATGCATCTAACTGTAACACTAACTTGTTTGAAACTTGGGGGAGGGAAGGAAGGGAAGAGACCTTGTTTTGATTCTATTTTCCTTTCATTTTCTTTATAAAATCAAACATGAAAGAAAATAATTTTTTTTTTCTCTTTCCCTTTCCTTCCCTCTCTCAAGTTTCAAACATGCTGTAAAACGTTACTATGCATGTAAGACAATATAGAAAGTTAGTAATGGCCAATAATAAAAGAAATCAAAAGTTTAGTTGAATTGAACTACCTTCATCTTCATCTTTGATGATGTTTGTTTATTTTAGGGTCCGATAATTTGGACAATGTTTCGAACCACTGGGGAAGAACACCAAAAGGCCGGGAAGGATAGCCTGGAGATGCTAAGAACCATAGAAGAACATGCCCTTGGAGACAAGAAATTCTTCGGTGGAGAGAGTATTGGAATGGCGGACATAGCCTTCGGAGGAATTGCTCACTGGTTAGAAATCATAGAAGAGATAGTAGGTCTGAAGCTGCTTGAAGCTGACTCGTTCCCTCGCTTGCATGCATGGATCAAAAATTTCAAGGAAGTGCCTGTGATCAAAGAAAACCTTCCAGATCGCGAAGAGATGTTCGTGTTTTTCAAGCACCGAAGGGAGATGATACTGGCATCTCCGTGACACTTATGTTAAGACTTTAGTTTGTTTATTTACTTTGAATAAGTCTTCGTTTGTCCTAGTCTTTAGGAGTCTGTTTCTTTACCAAGTTTCTAGGATAATCTTGAGTAGTGAAATTAGTAGTGGAGTAATCTGTTCCTTCTGTTTTGGTACAGCTGTGAGTTAGTTCCTAAATTAGTGGTTTGTTAGTGCATGTAATCTTCTATTTAAGTAGTGAATTTTAATGAATAACTTACTTCAATTTTTCCAGTCTTTCCTTCTCTAATTTCATAGCAGATAGCTGCAGTAATCTAATTCCTGATTTTTTTGGTCTATGTTTTCCTTTCCTGTTGAGTTGATGGGCAGTATGTTTGTGTTTCAGTTTTGTGAAGGGCTCTAGAGCTAGTAGCCTGTTGTTTCTTTCATGCCACTAAGAAGAATAGAGGACTCGAGAATGAATGTTTTTAGGCAATTTGGTTACCGTTCTATTTCTGTTTTCATTTTTCATGTTTTCAGAAAAAAAAATTTTTGAATTTATCTTTTACTGTGTTTTGAAAAACAAAAATAATAAGACTATTAAAAACACTATTATTTTCATATCGTTTCAACGAACATAGTTCCATAAATTCATAAATCAATTTTTTCTTGGATCCTCAAATTGCAGTGTCTTTTGAAAATATTCCCGAAAATTAAGTTTTGGAACCAATCTACAAAATACAATTTCAGCAAAAACAGTTATCAGAATCAATTTATCAAATACCATTACGATGAATTTCAGAAAATAAAATTTAAAAAAAAAGTACATTTTAAAGCCTTTGATTGACTAGTATGGGGGACATCTACCTCCACTATCAAACCTATTTTCAACTTTTGACCAAAAATTTTACTTGAAAAAGAAAGAAAAGTGGGTTTAAATTGAAACCCACTTTTCTTTTGAATTGAAAAAGTGGGTTTAAATTGAAATGATATGTTCTTTTTATTTTGGCATAAATTGAAAAAGTGGGTTACATCCAACACATTCCCTTTGAATATCCAAATGAGGTATGATAAAAAAGTGAAGCTATGCAACCAAAAATTAACTTTATATGGGTTTGGAATATCAGGTTTGTGGTTCAGCAATGATACCTACATTCACATGGAAAAGGTTAGAAATTAGCTTCAAACTAAATAGAGAATACAATCACTAATAAAGAAAGTATCTTACTTACAGACAGTCAAACAATATCCCATAATTCAAGATTAAATCTCATGATTTAAGGGTAATCCAAGATTCCCATGATTTCTTTCTTCTTGTCAAAAGTTCTCTTGGGCTCCATTTGAAATTCAAATTTTAATTTGGTAGGAAAAGGAAAAAGTGAAGGGAAAGATAACAAAATAAAATAGTGTTTTTATTTTATTTTTCCTCACATTTTACTTTTCCGACCGAAAATCCGAGTTAATACATATATCTATGCTTAACATCATTGTCTAAATACTGAATACACGCTGCCATTAGATCTCAAACTCAGTTAGTCAACATAATACTGTTGTCCAAACTGTATAGGAAATAGTGTTACTATAAACAAAAAATTCTAATCATGCTAATTGCAGAATTTAAGAATCAGAAAATAAATAATGCCTCTTGCAGAATTTAAGAATATAAATAGAACTTCTCATCCAGAATTCTAACAATACCACTATTAGTATTAAAGATCCGGAGAGGTAATACCACTTCTTCTAATACAGAATTAGAAACAGATTAAGAAGAACTTACCAAAATTGAAGTTCCAGAATATATACATCGAGAATGTGCAAAAATCAGAAGAAGACGATAGAGATTAAGGCAAGTGTATCACATTCTGTCCTTAAAACAATTACGCCCCCACAATGGTGCTAATAGTTTAAATGAGTGTTTGTCTCTCAGAATATAATAATCATCACACACTTAGAAGCAACATTGCAATCTAAGTATTCTGACAAACTCTATTATGTTATATCCTCTCTTGGATGAACTTCTGAATATGCAAGAATGAATCTCTGAATATGCAGAAAAACTGCGAGGAGAAAAATTGATTTTCAGATTGCATGACAATGCAAAGAAAATGAATTTCTAATTGTTTGAAAATGCAGAAAGTTTGGCATTATATAGGTCTCAATAAGCATATTCGTGATAGTCATGATCTATCTGAACAGTTGTCTATTCGCCAAATAATACCTATTCCTCAATTTGGAATAGCCATTAGCCAACCAAACTCACCCTAACCACCAACGGTCATAACTGATTCAAATAAAATAAAATAAAATTATTATTTATTAAATTTGAATATTCAGTAAAAAGATTAGACCAAGTTTGGACATCTTATTAAACCGTGGTGGACCTATGGTTGGATAGGTCATTCCCTATCCACAAAAATGGAGGGCTCATTGGGGCCCAAACCTCAATCTAAGGTAAAGCTATATAAACCTATTGAAGAGTTCCTTTTCAATCAAAGTGGGACAAGAGTATTTAATTCAAGTGTAACATAGTTAAGTTGGTCATTTTAATAGCCAATATTTCATTTAATCCTTCATAGATTTGAACAAGTAAATACTTGGAATTAATCTTCTCCTAAAGTTAACTCAAAGCACCATAGACCCACACCGAAGGATGAATGAGTCTTACATTTATAATGGCTTAAATGTGACACAAAATCACAATTTTCCAACAAATACTACGGTAGCGCTTCGTAAAAGACTTCTGAGCCTCAGAAGTCCTTCCATCAAAAAATTCTTTGTTTGGTGAGATTTTTTAAATGGGCTTCTACCAAAAGTGCATTTTGTAGAAGCCCATTTGACAGAAACCAGGAAGAGTGGCTTGCAAAACCACTTCTCGCGAAGTAAGTTACATCATTTAAATGATTATTATTAAAGTCATGATTTTGTCATCAAAATTTATTATATCTTACCATTACTGACCCTACTGTTTGCTATAATAACAAATTTAGAATTTGCAAAGTACCTAAGCAATCACGTCATTATTTTCAAAGCCTATACATACAAATCTCTAGCAAATTTAGAATTTGCAAAGTACCGAAGCAATCACGTCATTATTTTCAAAGCCTATACATACAAATCTCTAGCTCTATCATATGTGTTCTCCTGTAGATCGGTTGCTTTTTATGTGTTTTTGTTCCCCCCTTAAAACCGATTGATATTGATACGAATTATTTGGGCAAATATGACTTGTTTGTTTCTCTTTTTTTTTCCTTTTTTTTTTTTTTTGCACTAGAATATTCATAAATGGTTGTTGATGAGAATTCAGCTGTATGATTGCTTTTTTTTTTTTCTTTTTTTTTTTCAACTAAAATATTCATAAATTGATGTACTTAGAATCAGCTAGCCTATTTGAATTGAATTCCATTACCAATAAAATTATATTTTATGATGCAAAAAGAAAAAATCAATTATTCACTAATGCTAGGCAAAACCTATGGTGAAATTAATAAAAGAATTCTGCTGCAATAAATCTAATTGTTCAAGGATAATAAACTGGCTCTTGCTTTATATGCTTCACCAAATACTTCACCCATTTGAAAAGGACTTCATAAAAAGAACTTCTTGAAAAGTCCATTTTAACGGCGGACTTGGGTTTGCAGAAGTTACATCAAATAAACCCTAAAATGTTGGAACCAAGTGCTTATCGAATCTCCGCTTGCACGCTTGGGCTTAAAATTTTAAGGAAGTTTTTCTAATCAAAGAAAATATTCCTGATCATGAGAAATTCTCAACTCGTTTGGAGAGGATGAGGGAGAGCTTCGTCGACCTCTCAAGCCACACTAATGAGCGGTACTTGTTGATATTTTTCATGTGATTTGCATGTGTCTTGATTTATTAATGTTTCTGGTTGATGTATGTAACATGAGCATGTGCTGAGGAGTAATATTCCCGGCTAATTTATGGGGTAACCTATCTATATATTTATTTTTAGTACATAAAAGAAATCACATTAGTATGGACCATTCAAAGTTAGTTCACTTTGAAAATTAGTTCTCCTGATGCATAGAACCATTTATTTTTTCTTAGGTATATTTTAATCTAAAAAATAAGGACCTGCTATTTTATAGAGTCTGCCTAGAATCATGTATTGCTCTTAAAAAAACTCAACTTGATATGAAGAACTTTAATCTTTTGATTCTTCAAACAATTTTTGCTACACTTTTAGAGGTGTTCTAACCATTAGATCTCTTTGAACAAAATCAGACGGATACAAATTTTAAATAATGTTGATATTTAGCATATGTGATCTTTATAATAAGCCTCGTCAAATAGTAAAATCATTTTTTTATGAAAATGTTAGATTAAATGCTAAAAAGAGACATCTGAATCATCATCAAAGTCTTGCCCACCATAATATTTCCAAAAAGAAAAACAGTTTTAGCATAGGGCATCTAATTTCTCAAATTAAGACTAAACCCTGTCTCAATGTATTTTTATACTATCCTCGTAGCTTATCTATCTACTTTGCACCTGCAAGCCTACTCCCCAGGATGTGATGATTTATGGCACTTTTTCTAAAATTTGTAGTTGTTTCTAAAGTTCCTAATTCATTCCCAATTTATTCAATTTTATTTTTGATTTTTTGAATGACTAATAACTGGAATTCTACACCTATCCCCACCCTTTCTTTTGGACGCAACCCCATTAACCACTGTGCTACAACAATTTTGACTTTTTTTTTTCTTTTTAAGGATTCCTT